>CM076579.1:934588122-935050485 GCA_034641835.2 Pinus albicaulis | reverse complement strand
ACTCAAAAAGGTTCATCTATTTATACCGATTTAGCCTACGCATCCAATGGTCCGCAAACCGTGGTTTTTGGACTCTCGGTCTACCCTTGACACGTTACAATGCATTAGGAGCTTTGATGTAGAAATTTCCTGTTTCCCACCCCCGTTTTCAGTTTCACCTTATTTCTCCTTTTAGTTAAACGCCCTTTCCCATATCCTTACATTCAAAAAACTGGAAAATAAATTTTTGCTGAAAACACAAATTCTGGAAAATTTACAGAATGCTAGAAAATGCAGAAATAAAAAAAATCAACAAGCATAAAACAGCCATTCAACACATTTAACACTGATATTTTTGGTCAACATAACCCTGGAAAAACCCCCTACAACTCTTGGGGAAAACCAGATCGAAAGCTTCTCTTTTGTTTTTCTAAATATTGCTTTTTACAGTGAAACAGGAAAAACTCGAAAAAAATTCCAGCAACCAATTTACAGACTTATCTCGATTTCCGTGCTTTCACACCGCCTCGAAAATTGTGCCAAATCAGCAACAACATAAAATTTACAGCACCTTAGGACAGCATTAAATGTTGTACGGCCACCTCAGGAAGCGTGCCAGAACAGCCGTACTTTGCTGTACGGACTGTACAGATTTTGTACAGCAACCTCTCTCGAAATTTGTGCCAAAAATCTGGGCTGTGCTGCTCTCCTCTTCCTCGATTTTTGTGCCGAAAATGACAGCCACCCTTTTCCTTGAAAAACGTGTCTGATTTTTGTGCCTTGGAGTGCGTGCTTACTGGTGTACCCTCTTCCTCGATTTCTGTGCCTCCTCACTTGGAAACACTGCCTCTCCTTTGCTGTACGGATTTTCTACCTCGATATGTGTGCCAATAAATGCTATTGTACCTTTGCTGAAATCTCTTCACTGCTGCCCTCCTTCTTCTCACTGCTCAGAAAAATCTCCAGCTCTCCTTCTCTCCTTCTCCCAATCTTCTCATGAAAGAATGAATGACCTTTTCCCTCCTTTTCCTCCTTTAACCTAACCCTAAGTGACTTTTGGGGAATCCCTAAATCCAATGGCTGAAATAGATTGAGATCTAGGGCCGAGATTAAATGCTCATTTAAATCTCACTTTCTATTTTTTAATTCACCCCACTTTAATAAAGACCCACTTAGTCATTTATTTCCAAAGTCACTTTTCCTTTCTAATTTTACATTGACTTTATTAAAGTCACTTTAAAATTAGACTTTCGTAACTTTATCACTTAAAGTCACTTTAAAATTAGACTTTAGTAACTTTATCACTTAAAGTCACTTTAAAATTAGATTTGACTTTATAAAAATTATAGTCACTTTAGGAGAAAAATTAAATTCTTTTGGACACTTTTCCCTAGGCCAAAGATCAAAGCCTTAGGGAACCACTTGCCCTCCGGTAACCAAATTTCAACATTTGACCCACCCCAAAACCCTTGCGTTAGACTAAATATTACAAAAAATATACAAAAATGGACAAAATTCGCAGCTTGAGGAGACCCTGTTCCAACAGCTTACAACAAAAACTTATCCAAAATACCCTTTGCAGATAGAGGCGATCTCTCTAGCCCTAGATTGGGTCTAGAAACTTGAGATACTTTCTAATGCAAAGCTTTCTTAGCTAATATTCAAAATGAGACAATAAAGGAGATAGAGATAGAGTTTCCTGATGTTATGTTCGAACTCGTTGTTGATGACCTTGATCCACGATCCCTTTAAGCTTGCCCCTTGCTACTGGTGGCACACGAATACCTACAGATGATCAAGAGGCAACAGAAAACGTAATCCAATACATAATAATCATTAAAAATTAGCTATCTAGAAAATCAAGGAGTAATAGAATATTTGCACAAATTATTAGACAAAAATAGAAAGAAAACATCAGATGTTTAATTAATGAATATAAAAGAGATAGATTACAACCCAGGCCTTAATGTTGGAGGCCTCCCTTTGGTGAAAATCCCAGTCCTTCATCTAAGATCTAAAGCATTCCTTCTCCCAAAGAACTTAGGCATTATCACAGTGAAATAATGTAAAGGGAACGAGAGTTCAGACCAGCCCAACAATGACCAACCCATAGTGGAAGGATGGGGACCAATTTATAGGAAGGGAGAAGAGTTTGGGAGACCATGAAAGGAGGATTAAGGTCCAATTTCTAAGGGATAAACCCCCCATGGATGAGATAAAAGCTCTAAAATCGGAGATCTTAACTCTATCACCACCTTTTAACAACCAACTCGAAACTCTGGAACTTCTAGAGGTTGAAGCTTCTCCTCCATTTGAGGAAACACTGCCAGAAAGGGATCAGTGCGGTTTTCCAAGAAATAAGGGCACTGACAGTGCTAAGCGAGAACTATCAACCTGACATCAACGTGGGCATGAAACTAGAAAACGTGTTGGCCCACAAAATTGTGGTTTTGACTAAGTTCCTTGAGTGATCTTCCAAGGCAGTTTTCTTTGAGTCTTCGGGGGATCTCTTTACATATTTTTCCGTGGTGGAAACATTGCAAAGGTTCTATCACGGGGAACTACAGGATCAAGGATGGGAAGTGAGCATGGTGACAAATTACTAAGTAAAAATAGCATCCTGTAGAAATCCGTTAGCAATCCTGTAGAAATATTGTAGCATCTTGTAGCACCATGTAGAATCTTTCCAAACTTGACTAGAATTTCCCTTAAAGCTTTATTGTTTCCTCCTATACCTTAATAATGTCCATTAGAGTTAAAACCATGATTGAGGAACACTAAAGGCCACTTAGGACTTTCCTTTCCACCACTACAATTCATTTCTGCAATTAGGGTTAGTAAACAAGTTCATGAATTGAATGCCATAATGATGATTTACATGATTACTTTTTGAAGCACTTAATGAACTATGTTACTAGGATATATCTCTCTTGAATGTAGTGATTGAAGATTGATTTCATGGTATTTTCTTTGTGCATGTTAGATTAGGTTTTCTTTCTTTGATGCTTTTGAAGCTAGTGTTTCCATTTCAAGCATTTTTATTTATTAAGCATATATTAGGTTTCCTTTGATGCAACATTTACATTCGGAAAATAAATTAATGTATACATTCTACAATTAGAGTTGCATTTACATTTCTGCAAGTAGGTTATCATTTTACATTCGTGCAAGTAGGTTAGAATTTACATTTATGCAAGTAGGTTAGAATTTTACATTCATGTAAGTAGCTTATTCTTTACATTTCTACCAATAGATTAACATTTCTATCTCTGCAAATGGATTAAAATTTCCATTTATGTAAGTATATTAGAACTTTCCTTTTATGCAAACGTTTTTTCTTGCAAATCTAGATTCATTTGATAGAGTTTTATTTGTATACCTTGGTTTGGTGCATTTCCTTAGAGTAACTTGAGTAGAGATTAGCTTGGTGTACTTATAACACTGCCCCCTCTTAATTTTGTACAAACCTTAGGTTTATAACTAAATTTGGTAGCCTTAGGAGTTGCAACACTCTTGTTGCAATACTGAGGCTCATCAATCACAATGAAACAATGATGCACAAAGACAAAACACTCCCTCTTAGCTAGGGAGGTATTCATAATGACTTATTTTGATGTTCTCTTGTCGAAATTTTTCTATAAGGAAAGGTTGAATGAGATAGCAATCTTGATTTTTCAATCCAGTACATGTGGAAAGCATCTTGCATCAACATCATGCTCAAAAATTCGTCACTTGGAAAAAATCACCAATTATCTAAGTCATCACTTGGAACATGGTAAAAACTTGTGACCTATTTTTAAACCATAAGGTATAACCATTCCTTCATTTTTATTGAATGGTAACTCTCTTACCTGATGCTACAAGCACTCACTCACCCACTTGGGGAGAACTCCCAGCCTTGATTCTCTCAAGGCTATTATCCCTAGCCACTTTTTTGTGGCCCCTGGTTAATACTCTGACTTATCTATATTTTGACCTAGGGATAATGTATGCCCCTTGATGTAGCAACATCAAAACTCCCCCTCAATGAGGGAGGCATTCTCAACTACTCCAAACAATTCCTTGAAGTATACAAATTTTTTTGATGGGAATAGGCTTGGTGAGAATTTATGCAACCTACTCATATGTGGAGATGTATTGGAGCTTCAATTATCACTTTTGTAACATATCTCAAATAAGATGATACTTGATCTCAAAAAACTATATTTTCTAAAAGCTTCACACATGTTTTATTGTCGCAATGTATCATGGTCGGATCATGCATTTGATCAAGCAATCCTGCAAGTAGATTCTAAAGAAATATTGCTTCACAACTTACCCAACTAGCTACAATGTATTATGTGTCTATAGTGTTGAGTGTAACGAAGTTTTTCTTTCTGCTCATCCAATATATCATAGAATATCCCAAGCTAAAACAAAATCTTGATGTTCTCTTCCTATATTTCGCACTCCCTTCCCAATCAGAATCTGAGAATCCCTACAGTTGTACTCCACCATTTAGTCATATCTCAAATCTTAACTGAATTTGATTTGTCGTAATCTAATTTATATGCCTTGGTTGCACCTAGAACTGACTCATAGTGTTTATTGCAGAGAAAATGTTTGGTCTGGTATTAATTAAATACATCAATGAATCAATTAGTTGTCGATACATACAGGGATCTTCCAAATCTTACTCAAATTCTCTCAACTTCTTCAGGTTCATCACCATGGGAGTAGACATGAACTTACATTACATCATTCCAAATATTTTAAGGATCATAATAACATATTTTCCTTCACCAAGATGTTAGAGAAATGGAAGTTAATTAGTTTCTCTTATCATGGCATTATCTTGTGATTATTATTACGTGTTCTTGTGTTTTATCTTTTCTTATAATCAAGACTAATTCCAAACAAATAGAAGAGGACACAAAATGTAGGCACACTGCCACGGAAAAACCCCACTTTTTGTGGAAAACCTAGCCAAAATTATTCCTTCAATAGGTTCAATATGAGATGACCAAGACCCTTAGACTATAGACTTCCTCCATCAACTCATCCATTAATTGTGTTAGCACTGAGATCTCCTTTGCTTGCACCAAAAATTCATCCCCGTTACCCTGACCGAGGTTGATATAGCAACATAGAACCAAGCATCATAACAACATAGCATCGATCATCATCATAGTAATGAGCATCATGAGTGAGATCATCAAGCGTTATTGTAGCATTGAACATTATTATTGAAATCACCAAGCAGCATCATAATATTGGAAATCATAAGTGAGATCACTGAGCATCATCATAATATTGGACATCATAAGTGAGATCATCAAACATCATAGTGAGATAACATATATCATTTAAAATCACCATCGAGTATCACAGATAACATTGTATTACTAATTATGTGGTAAATCTCTGAGATCTTTTCTTGTTGTAAGATAACATATTATCATTGAATATCATCACCAAAACCTTGTCTTGCTATAGCATCTCGGAAATTGATATAACATAAAAGTGACCCGATTCTAAAATAATATGAGACCTTGTATTTATGTGGTAATGATCTGAACTGCACCCTATCATACGATCTGAAATTTTAGAGTAATCTAAAATTCTGTGTGTGGAAATGTGAAATTATAGTGGGGTATTTATAGTAATATTTCAATAGGAAATTATCCGACTAGTGCACTGTGAAGAGGTGTGTCTTCCATATAGGCCAACTTGAATACTTGAGTGAAGCCTACTTGTAGGAGATTCATTTAGCTCTACTTTGTAGACTTTTTCTGAAGTAGATGAGTTGAATATTTTGTTGAATAAATTGAGGATAATGACCTTGAAGAAGATGGCTTGATGGAGGAGCATTTTGAGAAAATAATAAACAACCTAATATTACATGATTTAAAAGCCCAAATTGGATAAATTTAAATATTTAATGACTAACCTAGAATTCCACAATTGGGACCTTAATCTAAATATGACCCAAGCATGAAACCCATGCTTTAATAATTCATTTAATAATAATAAGAAATTTTACAAATACATTAATAATGAAGACCGAACCTAGTGACATTCTTCAACACTCCCTCTTAACTAGGGAGGTATTCCTATATAAAATAAGTACATGGAATATCTCACTTTATCTATGAAGAAATTTATGCGCCACAATTCCATGGACTAGATTCTTGACTAGGGAAATCTATCCATTTGGTCACTCTACTATTTAGGTATCGCAATGCCACGGACCAGATTCCTAACCAAGGAAATATATCCGAGTGGGACTAAGATGGACTAAATATTTCAACCACTCTAGGTACCATCAGGATTACTTACTAACCATCAACCCAAGGAACTAGGCGTGTAATGCAAGGTTATATCTCTATGACCAACGCCACCCTCCCTACTTCGGGAACTAGACATCAATGCAAAGCCAGATTTCCTCCCAGGCATTGCTTCACTCACAAAGCCTCTACACCCTTGATCCAACATATCAAGTATAAAAATTCTCTCCCAATCAAACTAATTGGTAACCAGCATTCTATCCAAAATTTCGAGAGATTCACCTGTACAAACACAACCCCAATCAGCAATAAACTTTCAAATATATAATTAAATCAAACCTTCAGGGCTTCGATATTTCTCTTCAACTAATTTCAGTAGGAATATCAGTTGAATATTTGACAGAAGGTTTCTTTCCCTACTTCACATGTAGCAACATTTCTTCCAGTATATATTCTCCAACCAAGACTTATGTTGTACCCTCCCTCTTAACTAGGTAGAGTTCTTCTATACAGGCTCTCTCTTAATGTAGGGAGATTAACTTCTTCCTTCGGTGTTGGATAATATTTCATGGCTTACATTCCTCTTACCATGATGATCATATCAACTTCTCTTACGGAATTCTTCACCAATATGATGCACATGCATAACTTAGATAGCAAGTACAACCAATTCTGTAGAAGCATGAAGTTAGTTATAACAAAACTTCATAGTAGCGGAAGAATTTATAATTTACATAATCAATCAAGAGATTTTACTCCATTACTTTAATTTATGTCCAGGTTTGTTACAAACCCTAAATCACATCAGTAATTCAATCAAGATGACAGAATATTAGTTATTTCATAATGCAATCAAAATAAGAGGAATCTAATATCTTTCAAAGTTCATATATATTAGACTTTCCACAAGGATCCTAGAATCAATCAAATTCAATCATATTTTAGTCATGAATATGACCATCTTCCACTAGATATAGTTGCAAGCCCTAGATTTTTAATTGACCATAAAAACATATCATGAATAGCTTCTACTAGGGTTTGATTTATACCCTAGATTTTCCATCTATAAATTCTTAGTAACATTATATCGATTCATATGAATACGCATACTAGAGAATTTAATCATTACTATATATTATATGTAAAAGCCTATACTTTTCAAACATCACCCTAGAACATAAAACTTTGACTAGGGGTTGTCTCCAAGCCCTAGGACTTATGACCATTGGAAATTTGGACAACTCAGATATCTAGGAGAATACCACCATGCATAAGCACATCATATGACAAGAAAATATTTAATATATTATCCATACATTGACCTATACTAAGTTATGGATTCAATCAAAGTAACATATACCTAGGGTTCCATTCCTAGGACTTTTCAAGGCAAGGATTTTGCTTGTAGACCTAACCAAAACCTAATGTTTCAGTTCATTATCAAAGAAAACCCTTATTATCTCAATACTTCAAAGGTTCAAGATTTTTAACAGCATCATTTCAACCCTCATAAGTTAGAGCTTCTATTATCTTATCAAAATCTCGAACATGATATCAATTAGTACAACAATTTCTTCATTAATAGCCCTAAATAGTTTTAGGGTTTCACACATTATCAACATACCCTTAGGTTAGGGATTTTTCTTAGTACCTCTCAAGGTTCATTTCATAAATACAATTAGAGATGTATAAGGTGGATAGATTCATCATATGATGAATCACCCCAAAAATGAATATTTTAAGATTAAAGAGAGTTGAACACAACAAATGTTAGTAGTGTAGATTTGATTTACCAAAGAGAATTAACAAATCTTTAAAATTTAAGACATACATTTTTTTCTTGACAAACCTTTTTGTGATGCCTTCCTTCATACTTCTTGATCATTTAGAAAATCATTTCCTAGAAGTGTGAGTCATGATCTACTATACCTACAATGCAAACTTTCAATAAAATCGTGATAAAAAGAGCATAATCTTATTTTTCAAGTTAGATCCTTTATGCAACGATGAGGGATGGAATTCTAAGATATCAAGGATCAATTTAATCGACAAGAAGACATTTATTTTATAGCTACATCACTTTGTGGATCCTAAAGATCAAGATTCTAACATGTATGCTATCACAAATTAGACTAGCTATAAGAATTATACAAAACTAGAAATTCATATGTACCTTGTAGTAACGTACCTTGGATTTTATAGCTCCAATACTTACTGGGTTCATTGAACTTCGGATATTTATGGATCCCTTTCACCTTAGATGGTTCCTAGCACTGTCAAATTTGTTTACACAGGCTTCGGATTCCTTACAAACTCAATATAGGCGACTATTATGAGATCCTTTTTTCATTGTATATACATATTACATCTTTGACCTTATTATAATTATTTCATTGTACAAGTCTCTGAATTATATTGACCATGCATTGTGAAAACAATGAATTATGAGACCCTTGCAGTTATAAGATGGAGATTGTACTAAGGTATCATTGTGGTTTTTTTGTAGGAGTATTATGACTATTGTATAATACATTGTGAGACCTTATCATTGTTCTAAGGTCAATTTGATGCGACCGAACTGAAGTGGCATCCTTCTCACCGAACTCTGATGGCACCTTCACTGTGATATTTCTGAATTGTAAAGGCATTCCTTTTATGAGATTGAAACTGCACCCTTATCACTATAAATTCACCAAAATCATGACCGCACCGATATTGTAGTTGACCTATGATCATATCACTGAATATCTTCACTGTAATAGGGATTTCACTGAGCCTTATCACTGTAGTTATATCCTATATTTAACTGAATCATCATTACAATAAATATTACTCATTCTCCTTAGTGTTGTTATAATAGATAATCTATGATATATATGAACTTCCTTTAGAGATATAATGATCCTCTTTGTACATATGGAACCATTTTGAAGTTAGTTCATCAAGATGCTTTTGAATCCTTCTGATTTTATTTCATTGGTCATCAAAATTTCCTTTGATCGTGACCATACCTCTGATACCATGTTAGAGAAATGGAAGTTAATTGGTTTCTCTTATCATGACATTATATTGTGATTATTATTATGCTTTCTTGCATTTTATATTTTCTTATCATCAAGACTAATTCCAAACAAATAGAAGAGGGAACGAGATGTAGGCACACTGCTAGGGTAAAACCCCACTCTTTGGGGAAAACCTAGTCAAAATTATTCCTTCAATAGGTTCAAGATGAGATGACCAAGACCCTTAGACTATAGACTTTGGCCTCCATTGATTCATCCCTTCACTATGTTAGCACTGAGATCTCCATGACACTGATATCTCCTTTGCTTACACTGAAACTTCATCCTCATTACCTTGACCGAGGTTGAGATAGAAACATAGCACCGAGCATCATCATAGTACTAAGCATCATGAGTGAGATCACCGAGCATTATTGTAGCATTGAACACCATGACTGAGATCACTGAGCATCATCATAATATTGGGCATCATAAGTGAGATCACCTAGAATCACCATTATATTGGAGATCATAAGTGAGATCACTGAGCATCATAACATGTATCATTGAACATAATCACCGAGCATAACTGATAGCATCATATTACTAATTTTGTGGAAAATATTCGATACCTTCTCTTGTTGTAAGATAACATTGTATCACTAAACATCTTCATTGAGACCTTTTCTTGTTGTAGAATCTCTGAAATAGATATAACATAAAAGTGACCCGATTCTGAAATAATACAAGACATTGTCTTTCTCTGGAAATGATCCGAACTACACCCTAACACATGATCCGAAATTTCAAAGTAATCTAGAATTCTGTGTGTGGAAATGCGAAATTACATTGAGGTATTTATAGTAATCTATCCATAGGAAATTATTCGTCTTGTGCACTGTGAAGAGGTGTGTCTTCCATATATGCCAACATGAATACTTGATTAAATATAACTTGTAGGAGAGCCATTTAGGCTGACTTTGTAGAATTTTTTTGAAGTATATGAGTTGAATATTTTGTTGAAGAAACTGAGGATGATGACCTTGAATAAGATGACTTGATGGAGGATCCTTTTGACCAAATAATAAACAATCTAATATTACATGATTTAAAAGCCCAAATTGGATCAATTTAAATCTGTAATGACTAACCTAGAAGTCCACAATTGGGACCTTAATCTAAATATGAACAAACCATGAAAACCGTGCTTTAATAAGTCATTTAATAATAATAATAAATTCTTTTGACAAATACATTAATAATTAAGAACGAACCTAGTTACATTCTTCAACACAAGAAATACATCTCCTAGATTTTACCATATTTCCAATCCCAAGTAGTAATTCATTAAACCTAGATCCTTCATAATGAACTCAATAGTAAACTCCCTCTTACACTGATCAATGAGATTCTATGGTCCTATCAGAAGCAATTCATTAACATATAATAACAAAATCACAAACTCATCTCTAGAAACCTTGTAGTAAAGGTTTGAATTAGCATCGCCCTTGGTAAAACCAAGACTCAATAAATATCCATCAATCTGAGAATACCAAGCTCGAGATGCTTGATTGAGTCCATACAAGGATTTATTAAGTATGCAAAAATGATTTTCCCTCTCATGTACCTCAAAACCTTGAGGTTTTTCTATGTACACTTCTTATTTAATGTTGGGGCCCTATTTTTGAAAATGAAAATATTTTGAGTTGCGGCAAGCACGTGGCGGAACGCAACCTCGGTAGGCAGAAAGGTGTCAAGGTTGCGAAGGAGCACAGGACAGGTGTCACGGTTGTTGCGGGAGCAAGCATAGACAGCAGAAGGGTGCAGAATGAAACAAACAATGAACTCTCGGTGAATAGAAAGAAATGAAAGATAGCCGAGCAAGAAAGAAGGAGGAACTGTCAGTCAAGCGGGCAGGAGAACAAATAGGTAGCCAGCCAATGGATGGGGAGGTTGGCGCAGATGGGAATAGGCAATAGGGAGCCACAGGAGAGCTTTGTATGGTTGCACTATTCTCCTCTCTTCTATATTACTGTGTTTTCTCTCTGTCCTTAGGGACTTGTTGTATTTTGCTCTGTTCTATGCTCATATGCTATTGAGCCTTGTAATAGTTCACCTCTGACGGCTGATGATTAATATATTCAAGAGTGTTGTTCTAATATGTGATTCTGAGTATGAATGAGTGTTGTTATAGAATACGCTTAAAAAAAAAATTATTGTTAGTTTAACTGGTTTTCTGAAGAATGCATGATATAGAATGTTATGTCATGACTGTCTAGGACCTTGGTTATTCACCTGTTTGGATGTTGTGGGGATGATATCAATCTGCTCCCAATCACAGTAGGGTTACGGCACACCTCGGGTGAGACTCTCTACCCTTCATAGTAGAGTTTAAATTTCGGCGTGAATCTAGACTACGGCGGAAAACCTTGTTGGCCCTCAGCCCTGAACCCAAGTCTTCTCTGCGGGACCTGTTCTCTCGCCAACAAATTGTTCCGTTGCCGGGACCCGAAAATACATTTGGGAGATAGATCATGGTATCTTGGATCTTCGAAAGAGAAATACGAAGCTGGTGGGATAACCACCTAGATCAGTTCATAGCTCAGCAGGCTTAGCTGAGACGACAGCACGAGAAAACGATTAAAGAATTGGTCCTATTCTTCGACTCTGCTAGTGATACCTACGAAATATTTTGGGGAAAGTTCCAAGAAGAACTCTACAACTAGTTGCGGAGGCTTCAGACCAAGACTATCAAGGGAAATTCACACAAGATCAATCACAAGTGGGCACACGAGGATTTGGTGACCCTTCATCGGTTAAACACTTATTTAACCCGAGCTATAGATTTTTGGGTGGAATCTACTTTGGAAGGTTACATATTAGAGTTTGCAGTCAAGTGCTGCTAGTCTTTATCAAGCGCAGAAGGTACTTTCAGATCTAGTTTAAGGGGGAAACTACTGAAGGAGACTCCCTTGTGGATCAAGGCATTAATGGTAGACGAAGGACTGATGGGATTCCAGAAAGCAGGGATGGAAGCATAAAACCCCCAGTGCCGGGGGAAGGGACTGAGGGAGAGATGTTATTAGAACCGTGAGAAGAGGGAGTAGGAGTATGGATGTCAAGACTGCCAACAAGCTCAGGGAGTGTCGAGCACATCGGAGGGCGCAGATTGCAGAAAGATGGTTAGAGAGGGTGATGAAGGGGTTCAAGAGACAAGGAAGTAGTCAGAAGGGAAAAGAGGAGGCGCCTCAGATGGTGAAAGGAATGGAAGGTCAAGTGGGTCCCCAGGATATAGGAGGGGTCATGAAAGAAGTGCGGTAGGTGTATAGGAGTCCAGCCTAGGTGGAGCAAGGAAAGAAGTCTGACGAAGAAGGTACAGACACGTGCCCAGAGGAGGTGTCTGATGTGGAGATGCACATTGCAATGGAGCAACTCTTTCAAGAAAGGTCGGCATCCATATCTCAAGGTATTCCTAGTCCCCATAGTTCTAGTAGCTCTAATCCCGACCTTCCCCTGGTTCTCTACAAGCCCATAAGTGAAATTTTTGTTAAGTTATGTGAATTAAGTAGATTGCACCACATTCAATCTCCAACTGGAGCACGAGCTAGTATCGGGATTGCTAGTGGCCCCATCTCACAACCAAGATCCAACAGCTTCATTTTAATATCGCCAATTCAAGTAAGCATGGCAGGATCACTTACACGGTACCCAGAATTCTCTGGGAAAGGGAATGACGACGTCGAACAGCACTGTATCTATGTGAGGCCATCTGGAGGGCACGACAGACACCAGATGTTGGGAAGTTGATAGAGTTTTAGACCACTCTTAGGGAGAGGGACCTACGATGGTTTATGAAATGGTCGGAGGCTCACCCGAATCCAGCAATGGCTGATTTAAAGAGGGATTTCATTAAGGAATTCAAACTGCCTCAGACGGACCAACAAGGCCTGTCAGAGATGTGGGAGATCAAGCAGAGAGAAGGAGAAACTGCTTGGGATTTGATGTGGAGATTCAAGGATGCCATCGGGAAACTCAACTATCTAATTGATTCGAACCATCAGAGGGATTGGTTCATTAAGGCTTTATTACCCTTGACCCGAACGCCACTGACTCAAAAAAGGATCGACACATTGCAAGATGCCCTGGAGCAGGCGATGAAGATAGAAGCCATGGTGGGTTATCCGCAAGAGTTCAATGGGGGCACAATGGTACAGGACCCCTCGATAATGGGTTTGCAGCATCAAATAGCTAGTCTAACAGAAAAACTTATGGAAATGAAACCCATGCGACCATCGAGACCAAACGTGTGGTGCACACACTGTCTCGTGGAGGGACATGTAGCCACGGAATGCCCCCAGTTGCGAGGCAAAATGGTGGGTACATCAGTTGTAGGAGTATAGGGGGCCCCACCACTAGGAGGGGTCATGAAAATAAACACCCAAGGGATATACCCACCACAACAGCAATATACGGGGTTCCCTGCACAACAAAGTCTCCCACCAATGAATATTATGAAGTATGCAAAAGTATGAGTCATCAACCTCGCATGTGTCCGATCCTATAGAAGTATTCAAACGTTCCAAATAATGTATACTGTGAATTTTTTTCCTTGACCAGCCACAGCACAGAGCAATGCCAAGCACTGGACACCTTGGCGGAGCGGCTGGACCGGCCGTCATACAGAGTAAATGAAGCTCCCTAAGGAAGAGGGGGAGGCATGCGAGGGGGTCGAACAGGAGGTAGGGGTCCGGTAAGATGCTATAACTGTGACCAGGAAGGACAAGTGGCTAGAGAGTGCCCACTCCCTAGGAGACCCTGGTGCTCACATTTCCACGTTAACTCACACGCAACAGAAGATTGCCCGAAGCTCATCAAAAGATGGGAGGAAAGAGCTAGACAGAGGGGGGTAAATCTAGTAAATGCATAGCCCAGGTTAACAGGAACTCAAAAAATGAAAAACGTGGCCATAGTGACACGAGGCATAAAAATAACGGGGGAGGATGCAAGCACTATGGACCCCATAAAATTAGTATGGCCAGCATCCCCAAGGCTCTTGATCAAACCCGAACGACAGAAACAATTTTTCCAGGAAGCAGCAGAAACGTTTGCCCACTTGGGGGGAAACAAAGGAATCAAGTTACAGAAAATTCAGGAAGACAAGGAGACACAGAATACTTCTGAATCCTTAATCCAAGAATGGTTCCATCTGTTTCTGAAGATTGTTAACAATGCACCAATGCTGGAACGGCTGAAGCAAAACCTAGAAGGGGTGCTAAAACAGAACACAGGAGAAAAATAAGCAGCGGAAACAGACCAAAAATATGTTCAGAGAATAAATAGAAACAAACCAAGGACGGGAAAGGAATTTCGAGTAAATACGCAAGTGGCGGGATTTCAGATTAAGGACACCATGCTTGATTTGGGATCTGATGTCAACATCTTACCAAGGAAAACTTGGGAAGCCAAGATTGACATACTCTCTGATCCAACTTCAGATGGCAAACTAGTATTTCATTGTTCCCATCGGCCGACTGGAGGATTTTGACGTTGACATTGCAGGGTAAAAACATTTACGGACTTCGAATTCATTGACATCATGGGGGATAAGGATTTGTACCCAGCACTGTTGGGAATCGATTAGGCTTTTGAAAATTATGCGGTAATTGATCTAAAGAAAGAACTGATGATCTTCGAGGACGGGGAAATCAGAGTCACTCAACTTCTCGACCCCTACCAAGGACCGAGATATACAGAGATTGTGGACAACCGATAAGATACTCATCTCTTGGACCATCTCTACCAGATGACCGCCGGAAGAAAGAAAGAATACATCAACCCGATAGCAGAAGGCTCGGTAAGCTGGAGGAGTATTCAAAGCTCGGAATTAGGATCAGAAATGGCATCGGACGATTAGCAGCAAGGAGGCTACGAAACAAACACAAGGAGGTGTGCCAATGTTGCAAGATTCAATTGGATTGGGGCTAAAATTCAGGGATACCCAATCTTGTCAGATATGAATGTTGTCAGTGTTTTCATAGCCAAAGTAGAAAACACGGTGCCAGAAGGCCAGAGAATACCCTTGATGGACATGGCATTACAATCCACATCTGCAAGATGGTGGAGTAACCATCGCGATTCACTAACGCTATGGGATGAGGTGGTGGCAGCAATGAAAGCCAGATTTCAAGAGGAAAAGGAGCCCAGGGGGAAGGACCGGTACCAAGGGGACGCAAGCCCCAGAAACCATCTGAAGGAATGTGAAGCATAATGGAGAGCTAATTGATACCCCGAGGAACTGTGGGTTCACAATTTTATCCACTCCCTGGATGTAATCCCAAAGGCCTGGTACTTAACGGAAGAAAAGAGAAGAGGGACCCACAATTGGCAGGAAGTTGCAGAGAAATTCATAAAGTGTTTCACCTTTGAAGGAAAAACAGAGCAGATTACACAAGCTTTGCAAGCTATCAAGCAGGTACTGTTCTTCCCTGATAGTCAACAGACGGACGAGCAGTCACTTTGGTACCAAGGTATCCAACAAAAGGTGGTGTGTCAGAAGGTTGATAGTGAGATGGACGATGGAAATCTGGAGGATCTCAGACACCTATATTTCGAAGAAACAGAGGGGGAGAGGGACATTAAAGAAGAACCAACTACAGAGGGTATCCACCTCCTGCCTCTCAAAACTAAAAAGGTAAATATTGGGACAGAGGAAAAACCCAAGCTGGCGACCATTGGAGACTACTGGGACGAGCAAACAAAAAAGGAAATATTCAGTCTACTTGAGGAGTATGAGGACTTGTTTCCATCATCAGTGGCAGATCTCAAAGGAATAAAAGGATATATGGGGGAAATGAGGATAATACTGAAGCCTGATGCTAGGCCGGTGAAACATATACCATATCGTCTACACCCAAGGGTGAAGGAAAAAGTGAAAGCAAAGATTGACAAAATGCTAAAGGTCGGGCTAATATTCCCTGTAGAAGAGGCAGAATGGGTAAGCCCCATAGTTATACAAAGAAAAAAGGAGAAATCAGAGATACAAGTCTGCCTAGATTACAGAAGCTTAAACAATGCATGTATCCATGATCCGTTCCCTACCCCATTTAGTGACGAAGTCCTTGACAACGTTGCAGGGAACGAAGCATACTCATTCACCGATGGCTTTTCAGGTTACCATCAAGTGAGAATAGAAGAAGAAGACAAGAAAAATACAACTTTCACTACAAAATGGGGCTCTTTCGCATACAACGTGATGCCATTCGGATTGAAGAATGCACCTGCAGTCTTCTCTCGCATTGTGATAATGGCGTTCCGAGAATACATCCACAAGTTCTTAGAATTCTATATGGACGACTGGATTATGTATAGCTTGTTGAAAGATCATGCAAGCCTGCTGAGATTAATGTTTAATAGGTGTAGACAACTTCAGATCTCGCTAAACCTGAAGAAGCGTATATTTTTCGTACCATTTGGAACACTGCTAGGGCATGTGGTATGTAATCAAGGTGTCTGCGTAGATCCGGCCAAAGTAGCAGTGATTGTCAATATGGAGGTGTCGGGGACCGTCAAACAGCTAAGGTCACTTTTGGGACACACAGGCTACTATCGGCGTTTCATCTGCAACTATGCTAAAATAACAGCACCCTTAGAAAAACTGTTAAAGAAATCCGAACAATTCCAGTGGAAAAAAACTGCAGAGAGTCTTTGGACATGCTGAAAGAAAAATTGGTGAGTGCGCCAATACTATTCCACCCGAACTGGGATAAACAATTCCATGTACACATTGACGCGTCTGGAATTTCACTTGGTGCAGTTCTAGCAAAACCGGGGGACACTTCAGTCGATCATCCGGTATATTTTGCCAGTCACAAGTTGTCAACAGCAGAGTGCAACTACACAACAACAGTGCGGGAGGCACTGGAAATGGTGTACTCTCTCCAAAAATTCTGCCACTACCTATTGGGAGGTAAGTTAAAATTCTTCACGGATCATTTCGCATTAAAATATCTGGTAAACAAGCCAGTCTTAGAAGGGAGAATCTGTCGATGGCTCCTACTTTTCCAAGAATTCACATTTGAAGTAATTGTAAAGCCTGGAAGGCTCAATGTAGGGCTTGATCAGTTGTCCCGACTAGAGAATGGAAAAAGCAGAGGATCTCTAGATGATCAGCTACCGAATGTTGATATTTTCAGAGTAGAAGCCATCCTGGACTACCTAAATGAGATAGCGACCTACCTTACACGGGACAGTGTCCGCAGGAATATACTACAACACAAAAGAAACATCTGGTAGTTCGAGCTGCAGAATATCAGCTGATCGCAGGACAGCTATACAATATGGGGTTGGACCAAGTTCTTCGAAGATGTGTTTTGGATCATGAAATGGAAGCTATACTATGGGAAAGCCACAGTGGTGTCACGGGAGGGAACGTGGGAGCTAAACCAACAGCGCGCAAAGTACTACAAGCAGGCTTCTAATGGCCAATAGTGCACAAGGACATAAAAGAATATGTTCAGAAATGTGACATATGTCAACAAACCGAGCAACCCTCCCACAGGGATGAGCTTCCACTTCATCCCATAAAGATACTCCAGCCATTCGAGAAATGGGCAGTCAATTTTGTAGGACAAATTATGCCCCCTGCAAGGAATTCAAAAGCAAGGTACATAATAACGGCGACCGACTACTTGACCCGCTGGGCAGAAGCCGGGCTAGTAAGGAACTGTACTACAGATACTGCTGCTAGATTCCTATTTGAAAACATAATCAGCCGATTTGGGTGTCCAAGAAGCCTAACTAGCGACCAGGGTACACATTTCATCAACGACACAATTAAGTCTCTACTGCAGCAATTCCTGATACAACACCATAAGAGTAGCTCGTATCATCCATGGGCAAATGGCACAGTGGAAGAATTTAACAAGATAATGGAAAAATGCCTGACAAAGATATGCAACGCGGAGCGCGATGACTGGGACGAACGGATACCAGCAACCCTATGGGCATACCGAACAACGGTAAAACGACTACATAACCAAACACCATTCCAGCTAGTCTATGGCAGAGAAGCGGTCGTCCTAGAAGAATTCACGGTACCAAGCCTTCTGATTGCCACAACATTGTAGATATCTGAAGAGGAATTTTTAAAGGAGCGATTACACAAGCTACAGGAACTTGAGGAAGGACGGTTCCTTGCGGAGTTTCACCAGACAGTAGAAAAGGAGAGGCAGAAAGCTTGGCATGATCGACATATCAAACACAAGACTTTCCAAATTGGAGGAAAGGTCCTACTCTACGATAGAAAGTTCCAAAATTTCCCAAGGAAATTGGAGATGCATTGGCTGGGACCATTTCATGTCATAGAAATCTGTTGGCGGAAATTCAGGTCTCGCGGGCAAGACCCAGGTTCGAGAGTAGTGGCCAACAAGGGGTCCGGTGTAGTCTAGTAACACGCCGGCATTTTCACCCTGCTCTGGGAGAGCAGTGCATCTCACCCGAGGCGTGCCGCGACCACATGCATAAAGGGGATGAGATCACTGGTAAGGAGTAAACCCGCAACCAAAGAAAGAAAGTGCATCCATCACATATATCAAATTATACATGCATGATCTCTAATTAAGTATTCAGACAGTCGCAACTTAAAAATTTTAAAGCAGTGCAAACACATTAGAACACATGAACAACACTTAGAGACAGCAATCCTTCCTTATATTATTCGTCTGGCCGAATACATGATTACATAGCTTCCTTTTCTGATAACTCACAAGTTAGATACAGATGGGTTTGAGAACAGAAGGGAAGAACATAGGAAGTAGGAATCCATAGAAAGAACAGGTCTGATCCTTCTGCGGCTGCTCTGCGCCTCCATTTAACTCTCAACAATAACAATAACCTCTAACTCCCTTTCTTTAGCCGGGTGATCGCCCTTTTATTCACCCGCTCGTCGCGACTGGCGGCTTCTCTGTGTCTTCACTCTGGCTTTTCCCGACTTCTCTTCTGATGTCTGCATGTTCCTCTTTCTGTTTTCTGCTGTATTTCTTTCATCTGTACTTATCTCTGTTCAATCTCCAGTTATCAATTGCTTCCGCGCCACCTTGGTAGCTCCGCAACTCCTGGTTGCTGCGGCGCGGTCGCGTTAGCTATGTGTATTTCTTCCGCAACTCAAAAAGAGTCCAAGTTCAAAATGTCTTGGCCGAAAATTCAAAACTTAAACAAAAACAAGGGCCCCAACAGGCCCCGACCACAATTCTTTGACTCGTCTGCGAGTCAATCACAAATGACAGTTTCTATTTCCATCCCGCTGCTGGCTTCCGCGCCCTGCTCTGTTGTTCCTTCTTCCGCCACCCTCTCCTGCTGTACTCTGCCACCTGCTAGTTCAAACAAGGGCCCCAACTCCGGGACCCGGCAGAGTGCTGAATCTCGAAGCTCTGTGAAGGTCGCCACTGCTTTTTTCCATTCCTGTATCAGCAAGTCGGCGTCCTGAGAGAGACGGTTGGCGGCGGCTTCGTCAATGGGCGTCGGGGCAGCCCCGAACAGAGTGGCAAGTTGGGACTCGGCCTCGGCATCCAGCTGGTGCATAGCATCAGCATGGGTGCGAATGCCCGGACGAATCTCCCGGAGGACGTGCTTGGCCGCTGCTGATTCGGCCTCAGTCATCTGCATGTGAAGTTCCAGCTCGTCCGACTGCGCGTAGAGCTGATCCAACCTTGCAGGGTCCCTGGTCGCCCGAATTTCGTTGGAGATTTGTTGCAGCTGGGCAGTGATGGGCTGCGTCTTGACTGTTAGCGTGAGCGAGCATTCCTGTAGACTTCTCAGAAGGGCAGAAGCTGCGGCTGTAGAGGAATGCAGAGTGGCTTGCATACTGACTGCCTGTGTTTGTTTAGCAGTCACCTGTCCTGAATGGTTAGCGGGTGGATCTGGAAGGGTGGGCCGTGCGGCTAACGCCGCTTGTAACTCCTAGTTTTCCCTGCAAACAACAATAAAGACTTCCCTGAGCTTGTGAGCCTGTAGAGCGATGCTGTCCTCTTCTATGCGAGCAAGGATTGGGGCATGGCGAGCCCGTGCCTCCGGCCAGACGCTTGAGAGCGCCTGATTAACAATGTTGGCCTGCTCCTGGAGGTAGGTCTTCGCCTGCTGCAACTGATCGCGCTGTTCAGTAAGCGCCGTGATCTGATTCTGCTGCTCTGTGCACTTCCGCTGTAGCTCGTCGTGAATCTGCTCTGCTTTAAGGGCCGCCCGCTGAATGAGCAGGTACAACTGTGCTGGACTCAAATGTGCAGCATTTGGTGTGCTGGGTACCCCCTGCTCGGGCGTCTGTTCCTGCGAAGAATGGCCCATGGCCGCTGCTCGGCCTGAAATCTCTGGAGGATGGACCGGCGTCTGCTGTTGCACCGAAGTGGCCATATCAGGCTCTGGCCGGTCCTGCTACGTGGTTTGCTCTGTAGGAGGGGCGGCTGAATCAACCCCAACTGTGGCTTGCTAGACAGATATAGTTGGAAGGGAATCCGGAGATGTCGCTACCGGGTCAACAGGTGGTACCACGACTGCAGTACTGGAGGTAACCTCCGCCCCTTGGTCACAGCCAAAAAGTTCCCGGATCAAAGAATCGGACACAGTGGCTGATGAATTGGATGGATTGGGGGAGGTGGCCTGGGGACGGCTGGTGGAGGGGGTGGTAGAGGGAGTGAACAAGGTGCGAGGGAAACGAAGGTTGAGGAAATCCGCTGGATCAATCAGCGGTTCCTCCGGAATCAAAGTGGCTGTGGGCGGCGTGGCTGGTGGATCATCCTCCGTAAGATCCACCAGGGGATCCGTGGCCGTAGTGCGGGCCCTCTTGGATGGAGGTGGGTCAACGGAATCAGGTTCGGGGCCCGGGTCACCCATTGTCGTGATGAGGGGGGTAGCAGAAGTGAACAAGGGAGTGGGAATGGGGGAAGTGAGGGGGGCGGTGTTGGAGAGACCAAGGGACCGATTAATACGAAATTCATTAAAAGAAGGAAATATAGGGGCGCCACTAGAAACAACCTGAGTTACCACGTTGAGTCTCCGGGCCTGGTCGTTGAAATGCTCGACGATGGGGACCAGCGATTCGGGCAGGGTCGCTGCGGTCCCCGTTGCACCTGTGGTCGTCTCCACCGCAACTTGGGAAGATCCCCCGGCACTGGTCGTGGCAGGCTGCTGTGCAGCCCGCATCCCATCAAAATTGTAGCGGAGAACTCCATCGCTAACGTGCTGGACAACCCCCGGCCATGTAGAAGCCTCCCTGTGGAAGACACTATCATTCAGCTGGAAGCGCAAGGGCGCCATATGAAAGGTATGGTGCGGTACGCAAGTCGGCCGAATGAAAGTGTGGTTGTGGCTAACGCCAAACCACACCTGTTCACTGTATTCATCCAACAGGTTCCGGGGCACCCGTTGCTGGGAAGCGACCACATCGGTCATCATCCCATACCATTCTCGGAACGCTGCTGCGTTCACCTCCTTGCTGCTGGGGTCCCTGGACAACTGCCAGGGGGAATATCTCATTGCGAGTGGCTGGCTCGCGGTGATCTCCGCCAGTGGCTGGATCGGGGGTGAATGCCATTTCCACATGGCGAATGCTAACAGCAGGTACCCATATATGAAGCTGGTAGTCCGTCTGTAATTGTCTTCGCAAGCCGCGAAGAGTTCCTTCAACACAAACGCGCTCCAATTCAACTTGGCTCCCTGGACGCAGTGCTCTGCAATGGAAATTGTGTCCAGAGTGCACTCTCCCTTTGTGTAATGGTGCATGGTCTTGCTAGCAATCAGGTAGCAAGCGAACCTGATTTGTGATACATTTATCAAATCTATCTTGGCACCTTTGCCACCCCGGCGAGTGCCATACTTGGTATAGAGGTCGGCCTCCGCCGACTTCCGGGCTCGCTTGGAGGATGTCTGGCCTGCAGAGGAGACATCGGAACCAGTCTGCGATAGCCCTGTAAGCCGATGGATGTCTGCTGCATGTATCGGAATTTCTTCGTTCAACCACAGGGACCCGTTCTGCACCCGACTGAGGAGGAACCGGGTACATTGCAGAACTGGTCCGGTGGTGCCGAAGACGGGAAGATTCCTCAAATTCATCAAATTCGACTGCTGTAGGCCCCGGAATTCTTCCCGCATTCAACTGTTAGAGCTGCTCCCGGGCGTGTAATGGTGTTCCATGAATGTCTGCCAATGAAGGTGAGGAAACTCAGCCGGGTCGGACAAGTTGGCATCCACACAGGGTGCATTGTCATACCTGCCGACCAGCGATTCTACTCGGTGAATTCTGCTATCTAATGCTGGTTCAGGAACTGAGAGAACAGCTCTCGGCATCTTGGCGCGTCTCTGATAGACTTGGACGATTCTTCTGCAACTTCTTTCGGGGTGCTGCGTGCTCTGATACTGCGAATGCTCCGGAGGTGCTGCAACTTCCGAATTGAACTGGTCTGACATCTTCTTGCTGATAGCCTTCATGCAAATTGGGCCATTTGCTGGCACGCGCGAAGTTGATGAGACTCCATAACGGCAATTAATTCTTGCTATCGTTCTTGCCTGCGATAATCGTGCGATCAATCGCCGGCCTGTGTGTAATCTGACAGTTGCTGACGGCGTCATGGGGAGACGGGCGGACTCGACGGCGGAGGGAACTGCGGTTGATGGCGAATGATTACGGTATGATTACTGTCCATTAAGGGAATTCATGACCAAATCTGAGCTTATCCTACGGACTGACAAAGTACTGACGGACATGACCTGGACTGACACTAGCACGGGGACGGATCCTACGCGATCGACAGGCTGGACGGACGTGGTGACGCGCTGGACTGGCGCGGTGACACGCTGGACTGACCCGCCCCGAACACGGTCGGTTGCGGTATGGTATCCGCAACTGACTAATTTATTTGACTGATTACCTATGAAATGGAAAAACTACCTACGCTCATCCCGGTTGCGGGAGAGTTATTCAGCTACGCTACTCTACGGGTGCTCTCGGTTGCGAGAGTTATTTGATGGAAAGTGAGAAGGACCTACTCTTGGTAGGGCTTCAGGCGTGCGCCATTCACCCATCCCGGAAGAACTGTGCCGTCCAATTGTGCCAAACGAACGGCTCCTGAGTCGCGGATCTCGATGACAAAGTACGGTCCCAGCCAATGCATCTGGAGCTTGCCTGGAAACTTCTGGAACCGACTGTCGTACAAGAGAACTTTGCCGCCAACCTGGAAAGCTTTAGTTTTGATGTGGCGGTCGTGCCATGCTTTCTGTCTGGCCTTCTGAACCTTCTGGTGGAATTCCGCAAGAAATCGAGCCTCATCCAGCTCCTGCAGCTGCTGGAGTCGTTCCTTCAGTGACGCCTCTTCTGAGAAGTGAAGGGACGTTGCGATCAAAAGGCTGGGTACGGTGAACTCGGCGGGAATCACAGCTTCCCGGCCATACACCAGCTGGAATGGCGTCTGGTTGGTCAAGCATTTTACCGTGGTCCGGTAAGCCCATAGCGTCGCTGGTAACCGCTCATCCCAATCATCCCTCTGAGCGTTGCAAATTTTTGTCAAGCCCTTTTCAAGAATCTTATTGAAGGCTTCCACCGTACCATTGGCCTGCGGGTGGTATGGACTGCTCTTATGATGCTGAGTCATAAATGTTTCTAGTAGCGACTTGACCGTAGCATTAATGAAATGCGTGCCCTGATCGCTGGTCAAGCTCCGTGGGCAGCCAAAGCGGCTGATAATGTGTTCAAAGATGAACCGAGCAGCGGTCTCCGCCGAGCAGTCGCGGACCGCTGCTGCCTCAGCCCACCGTGTGAGATAGTCCGTCGCGGTAATGATGTACCGGGCTTTGGAATGGTGAGCGATTGGTGCGATGGGGCCTACAAAATCCACGGCCCACTTCTCAAATGGCCGCAACACATGCACCGGGTGTAGCAGAAGCTCGTCCCTGTGCGAAGGCCTTCCCGTCCGCTGGCAGACATCGCAACGTTTCACATAGGCCTTACAGTCTGCGTGCACCGTCGGCCACCATAGGCCAGCTTGGAGCACCTTCCTTGCGGTGGGTTTAGCACCCACGTGTCCTCCCGCAACACCGCTGTGACACTCCCACATCACGGCTTCCCGCTCGTGGTCAAGAACACACCTGCGCAACACCTCATCCAGGCCCATTTTGTACAGCTGCCCTGCGATCAATTGATAATCGGCCGCCCGAACAACCAAGTGGCGTTTCTGAAGCGGGGTGTAATCCTCAGGGCACTGTCCCGTGGTCAGATACGTGGCAATGTCAGCCAGGTAGTCCGGTACGGCTTCAACTCGGAATAGATCAGCATCCGGAAGCTGATCATCCAACGGACCTTCGTTTTCTCCCGACTCCAACCTGGATAAGTGATCGGGACCAACTTTCAACCTGCCTGGCTTGACAATCACATCAAACGTGAACTCCTGAAAAAGTAGCAGCCATCGACATATTCTTCCTTCCAACACAGGCTTATTGACCAGATATTTTAAGGCCGAATGGTCCGTGAAAAATGTAAATTTACCGCCCAGAAGGTAGTGGCGGAACTTCTTGAGAGAGTACACCATCGCCAACACCTCCCGCTCGGTCGTGGTGTAATTCTTCTCCGTATTAGATAACCGTCGGCTGGCGAAGTATACCGGGTGGTCAACTGTCGTTTCCCCGGGTTGCGCCAGCACAGCGCCAAGTGCAATCCCGGACGCATCAATGTGCACATGGAACTGCTTATCCCAGTTGGGATGAACAAGTATGGGTGCCGTCGCCAATTTCTCCTTCAATGTGTCGAGTGCCTTCCTGCACTCCTCCGTCCACCCGAATGCTTCTGACTTCCGCAACAGTTTCTCCAGAGGGGCAGTGATTTTGGCGTAGTTGCGGATAAACCGCCTGTAGTATCCTATGTGCCCGAGAAGTGCCCGCAACTGCTTCACGTTCTCGGGGGCCTCCATGTGGACGATGACCGTGACCTTGGCAGGATCAACGTAGACCCCTTGCTTACACACCACGTGACCCAAGAGTGTGCCGAATGGTACTGCAAAAATACATTTCTTCAAGTTCAGGGAAATCTGCAACTGGCGGCATTGATCGAACATAACACGCAATAGGGAGGCATGTTTCTTTAGCAGGCTGTAAACAGTACAGTCGTCCATATAGACTTCCAGGAACTTGTGAATGTACTCTCGGAAGGCAGCAATGACAATCCGAGAAAACACTGCCGGTGCGTTCTTCAGACCAAACGGCATAACGTGGTATGCGAATGATCCCCACTCAGTTGTGAATGTTGTCTTCGCCTTGTCTTCCTCGGCGATGCGCACCTGATGGTAGCCTGAAAACCCATCAGTGAAGGAATAAGCTTCGTTTCCCGCGACATGATCTAGAACTTCGTCGCTAAAGGGAGTGGGAAACGGATCGTGAATACAAGCATTATTCAAACTCCGATAATCTACGCAGACACGGATTTCCGCTTTGTCCTTCTTGTTCTGGATAACAATGGGACTCACCCACTCAGCTTCTTCTACTGGAAAGATGAGACCCGCAGCCAGCATCTTGTCGATCTCCATCTTGACCTTTTCTTTGATACGTGGATTCAACCGGTAGGGTCGGTGCTTCACCGGCCTGGCTCCTGGTTTCAGTGTGATGTGCATCTCGCCCAAATCCCCTTTGATCCCCTTCAGGTCCGCAACTGATGACGGAAATAAATCTTCATACTCTCGGAGGAGGCTGAAAATTTCTCTGGTCGTCTCCTCGTCCCAGTAATCTCCCACCGTTGCCAGCTTAGGTTTCTCCTCCGTTCCAATGTTCAGCTTCTTTGTCCTTAGGGGCTGCAAATGGACTCCTTCTGTCGTCGGCTCGTCACGGACGCTTCGCTCGCCCTCCTTTTCGTCAAAATAGAGATGCCTCAGGTCCTCCACACTATCGTCCCCCGGTTCGCCGTCAATTCGTTGGCAAACCAATTCGCTCTTGACCCCGGAGCGTGATGCCACCGGGCCCTCATCAGGCTCGGGATGGCGGAAAAACAGAACCTCCTTGACGGCTTATAGGGCCTGAGATTCCTGCGCCGTCTCCCCTTCGAACGAGAAGCTCTGGACGAATTTTTCCGCGACTACTTGCCATGAGCGGGTTCCCCGTTTCCGCTCTTCCTCCAGGTACCAGGCCTGGGGGATTGTACCCAGGGATTGGACAAACCTGTGGACCCACAACTCTTCAGGGTACCTGGCGCTATGCCGCTGTTCCTCGCACGCCCGCAAGTGCTGTCGCGGGTCTGAAGCTCCATGATGTTTAAGGGTAATGCAGGGCCCTTCATCTTCTTTGAAGCGTGTCCGTAGTGCATCCGCCACCAGCTCCCATCGCAACAGTGTGTTGCGGTGATTGTTCCACCATCGTCTCGATGTTGACTTCAAGGCCACATCCAAAAGTGGTATCCGGCATTCTTCTGGGACCCGGTCTTCCACCTTGGCAATAAAAGTATTCACTGCTTGCATGTTTGATAATGTGGGATATCCGCGGATCTCAGTCCCTACCCACCGGACCTGAGCGATGGAGGCACATCTCCGCGTAGTTGTCTCATATCCCCCTTGCTGCCAGTCTTCCCACGCAAGCTCGGATCCGAGCTCCGAGCTCTGCACACTCCGCCAACTGATAGAGCCAGTTGCGGTCGGGTTGATATAATCGTCCCGCTTCCCTGCAGTCATCTGGTAGAGATGGTCCATCATATGAGCATCCTCCCGACTGTCCACCGGTTCTGTGTATTGCGGACCCTGATACGGGTCGAGAGGCTGAGTGACCCTTACCTCCCCATCCTCAAAAATCATCAGCTCCTTCTTGAGGTCGATGATCGCGTAATTCTCAAAAGCCCAATCAATGCCAAGTAAAGCAGGATAGGGGTCCTTATCGCCCATGATATCAATAACCTCAAATTCGGTGTATGTCTTCACCCCCGCAACGTCAACCTCGACACCCTCGAGCCGGCCGATTGGCAAAATACAGTACTGGTTCGCCATCCTGACTTGGATTGGGGAATAGGCGAGCCGTGGCTTTCCAAGGGCTTCCCATGTCTTTCGTGGCAATATATTGACATCGGACCCCAAGTCCAACATGGTGTCGCTGATTTGGAATCCTGCGACCTGCGTGTTAAGCCAGAATTATTTGCCTGTTCGTTGCTTGTTCCGCTTGACACGTTGCACGTATTGAGGCCTAGTGTCCACCAGATTTCTGGGTTCTGCGCGCCCCTGCAGCGCTCCGTCTAACACATGCTTGAGCTGCTGCCGCAGCACAGCGTCATCAACAATCCTGAGAAATAGCCGGAACCAATCCTCGACCACAGCATCTGCGGCGTTCTGAACACCGGTTTCCGGCCGCTGCGGCTCCTCCAGCCCTCCCTCATTCCGCAACTGGGCGAATGCCTCAACCGCCTCCTGAAAGTACTTCTTCTGGACTTCGGGCCTGATCAACTTTTTTGGGGATGCCGGGCGCACCACTCGTGCTGGCTCCTTCTCGTGGGCATCCTCTCCAGTCTTCTTTCCGCCTCTTGTTATTATCGCAACATTCTGCATGTCAGGGGTTGCAACCCCTCGCGGTTCTGAGCCTATCAGATTCGTGCCCCTCTGCCTCACCCGCTCTTCCCACTTCTTGATGAGTTCCGGACAGTCCTCAGTGGCGTGGGCGTTGACCCGGCACTGGGAACACCATGGTCGTCGCGGAAGGGGACATTCTCGAGCCACATGACCCTCCTGGTCACAGTTGTAGCACTTCACCGGCCCGCGTCCTCCTGTTCTACCTCCCCGCATGCCGCCACCTCTTCCCCTTGTAGCCTCGTTCACCCTGTACGAGGGACGATCCAGTCGATCCGCGAGTGCGTCAAGCGCCCTACACTGCTCAGTGTTGTGCGTCGTGGACACACAGAATTCGCAGTATACATTATTCGGCACCGTGGAGTACTTCTGTAAGATTGGGCACATCCGAGGAGGATGCCCTATCGTTCGGCAAATCTCACAGTATTCTGTGGTGGAGGACCCCGGTTGCGGTGGGAACCCCGCAAAGGTCTGTTGCGGCTGGTAGAATCCCTGCGGGTTCATCGCTGCGCCACCCCCTGGTGGTGGTCCCCCCTGGATTGCTGCCACTGAGGGTCCAACTCCGGCGCCGCGCAACCGAGGGCATTCGGTTGCAACGTGTCCCTCGACCAGGCAGTGAGTACACCAAACATTCGGTCGCGCTGGTCTCGCTGGCTGGATTTCCTTGAGCTTTTCAGTCAAGCTGGCGATCTGATGCTGCAACCCTATCAGCGAAGGGTCTTGCGGGGCCAGCCCTCCCCTGTATTCCTGGGGGTATCCCGCCATGGCCTCAATCTTCATGGCCTGCTCCAAAGCATCCTGCAGATTATCAATCTTCTGCTGAGTGAGAGGGGTTCGTGTCAAGGGGAGCAGAGCCTTGATGAACCAGTCCCTCTAGTGGTTTGGATCGATCGGGTAGCTCAGTTTCCCGATCGCGTCCTTGAATCGCCGCATCAACTCCCATGCGGTCTCACCTTCCTTCTGCTTAATTTCCCACAGCTCGGACAGGCCCTGCTGGTCTGTCTGGGGAAGCTTGAATTCGCGGACAAAATCCCGCTTCACGTCCGCTATTACAGGGTTAGGGTGCGCCTCGGACCACTTGATGAACCATCGCAGAGCTCTCTCTCTGAGCGTGGTTTGAAACTCTATTAACTTCCCTGCATCCGGCGTCTGTCGAGCCCTCCAGATGGCTTCGCACAGATACCAGTGCTGTTCTACGTCGTCATTTCCCCAGCCAGAGAACTCTAGGTACCAGGTGAAAGATCCAGCCATGTATACTTGCGGAGAATTAACCAGGATAAAACCTCTGGGTCCTGGTTGCGTAACGGTCCCACTAGGGAAAGTACTACTACTAGTAACGCTGCTGCTACTGGGCGTTACCGACGCCGCTGAACTACTAGACAACTGACTTAATGCTTGTAACTGAATAAAAATACTTCTTAAAGGTTGATAAAGTACCAGGGGAAGGTCGGGATCCTGGCCATGCGGAAGGTGGGACGTAGGGCTGCCTGGAGGGGTGGTTGCCGTCTGATCCTGGAACATTGCTGCATCACGTCGTGCCATTCGTCATCGGAACTTTCTTCGGGCTGCATCTTTCCATTATCCTTGCTAGTCGTTGCTTCTCTTTCTCGCGTTGCTGGGCTCCCATGCACCCACTGTACGTCCGCTGCTGTCCCGTCTCCTGTCCGGGTATCCAAACCCATGGTTCTTGTCTTCTGAGGCGCCTCCTTCTGATTTTTCCTCTCAATCTCCCTTCTCTTCAAATCTCTCATTACCCTTCTTCGCCACCTATCGGCGATCTGTGCCCGCCGATGCGCACGTGACTCCCGCAACTTGCATGCTGCCTCAACGTCCATCCCCCGCTCCCCACTCTTACAGTCTACACAGCATCGGTCCCCTCAATCCTTCCCCCAGTACGGGTGGTTTACGCTTCCATACTCGTTTTGCGGAATTCAATCAACCCTTCGTCCACCATCAGGGCTTTGATCCACAGCGGAATCTCCTTCAACAGCTTTCCCCTCAGCCCTGAGTGAAAAACAGCCTCAGCCTTCGAGAAGGATTGGTAGCACTCAGCGGCAAACTCCACAACGTATCCTTCCAACGTGGTCTTTACCCAAAAATCCACTGCGCGGGTTAGTTCAGTATCTACCCGATGCAGCGCTACCAGGTCCTCGTGTGCCCACCTGCGGTTTATCTTCCGCGAGCCTTCTTGGGGCACCATCGCTCGTAGCCTTCGCAACCAATTGTAAAGGTCAGTAGGGAACCTTCCCCAGAAAATTTCGTACGTATCACTGGCTGAATCCGAGAAAAGAACGATCTCCTTGATCGCGGCCTCCTTCTTCTTGGTCAGCTCCGCTTACTGAGTAATAAAATGGTCAAGATGATCATCCCACCATCGCCGTATTGCTCCTTCAAAAATCCTCGAGACCATGATCTAGATCCCCTCAGAACATGCAGGTCCCGGCAACGGAACCATTTGTTGGCGGAAAGTCAGGTCTCGCAGGCAAGACCTAGGTTCGAGAGTAGTGGCCAACAAGGGGTCCGGTGTAGTCTAGTAACACGCCGGCATTTTCACCCTGCTCTGGGAGAGCAGTGCGTCTCACCCGAGGCGTGCCACGACCACATGCATAAAGGGGATGAGATCACTGGTAAGGAGTAAACCCGCAACCAAAGAAAGAAAGTGCATCCATCACATATATCAAATTATACATGCATGATCTCTAATTAAGTATTCAGACAGTCGCAACTTAAAAATTTTAAAGCAGTGCAAACACATTAGAACACATGAACAACACTTAGAGACAGCAATCCTTCCTTATATTATTCGTCTGGCCGAATACATGATTACATAGCTTCCTTTTCTGATAACTCACAAGTTAGATACAGATGGGTTTGAGAACAGAAGGGAAGAACATAGGAAGTAGGAATCCATAGAAAGAACAGGTCTGATCCTTCTGCGGCTGCTCTGCGCATCCATTTAACCCTCACCAACAACAATAACCTCCAACTCTCTTTCTTTAGCCGGGTGATCGCCCTTTTATTCACCCGCTCGTCGCGACTGGCGGCTTCTCTGTGTCTTCACTCTGGCTTTTCCCGACTTTTCTTCTGATGTCTGCATGTTCCTCTTTCTGTTTTCTGTTGTATTTATTTCATCTGTACTTATCTCTGTTCAATCTCCAGTTATCAATTGCTTCCGCGCCACCTTGGTAGCTCCGCAACTCCTGGTCGCTGCGGCGCGGTCGCGTTAGCTATGTGTATTTCTTCCGCAACTCAAAAAGAGTCCAAGTTCAAAATGTCTTGGCCGAAAATTCAAAACTTAAACAAAACAAGGGCCCCAACAAAATCAAACCATCGGGAGCAGTTCGATTGGCACAGTTAAACGGCCAGGTTCTACAAGGATGGGTCAACGGCGCACACCTGAAACCCTACCAGGAGTAAGTTGTTCATTTCAATTTCAATAACTCTCACAACCGAGAGGAGTAGGTAGGGTAGGTTAGCGTCAATAAGTCTCTCACACCCGAGATGACATAGATAGGTTTACCATAATGGAATAAATATTAGCTCAGTTGCGGAGACCACAATGCAACCATTAGTGGTCGGGGAGGGGTAGTGTCTAGCGTGTCATCCACGTTAGGAAGAAAAGTGTGCCGAACATCAACCCACCATCATTTAGCATAGTACCAGTGTCAATCCGTAGGATCACCAAGATTTAGAAATAATTTCCATAATTAGCATTAGCCTTACTGTAATAAATTTTCCATAATTAGACATAACCACCAGCCATCGCATCTACCCAAATCCCAAAACCAAAATCAGCAGTGTCAGAACCCACCTCAGCAGCTAACTGATCGCACGATCGTAGCCATAGGAGAAGCCAGGGAAACATTAATTAGTTATGGGGTCTCATCAACCTCACCTGTGTCGGTTACATACATAACCTGCATGCAGAAAAGCACGATAATGCCGGAAAAATCCGAGTTAGAGTTAGAAACCTCCGAAAGAGCAAGCGAAGTTGGAGCAGAACCAAAGCAGAGAAGGCGTCCAGAAGAGGAGAGTCAAGAGAAGAGATAGGGAACTATTTTTCAGGTATATTAGCGGCGAGCGAAGATTCCAAGAGTAAGCCCAGCAGTGGTAGAACAGGAGTTGGACAGCAGAATTCAGAAAATGGAGTCCCTCATCGGGAAATATGACAGTGCGACCTTAATTGACGCAGACCTCACGGATTCCTTTGAGTTTCCTGAGCTAAAAAGATAGGTATACATTGAAAATTATACAACAGAAGCAGGATGGGTGGTAGCAAGGGTCCTGCCTGAGTTCAGAGGTATCCAGCAGTCCTTGATAATGAATTTGAGGAACTTACCAGTATTTGGGATTACAGGAACTGTGATGCAATGCACCAAGTTCCTGTTGAGCAGAATTCAGAACGGCTCTCTGTGGCTGGGGAAGGAAATCCCGATTCACGCCAAAGACATTCATAGGTTGACGGGACTGTCGCAGCAAGCAAGGGACGTATCTTCAGAGTTCCAGACTATATCGAAACGGGTGAAGAAGTTAGGGGACACATACTACTATGCTAAGGTACGAAGCTTTAATGAATTAGTTCAGGTGATAGCGAGTAGTACTACTCCATTTCCAATTTTTTCAGAATTCCAAGTCTCCCAGTCGAACCCATCTCCAAGCACAACCTCCATCTCTGCACCCATTCCCAATGTATTGTTCAGTTTGCCAACCCCAGCAACCACACCGCTGGTGGGGAAAAGTAGATCTGTGAAGCCCGCAGCGGCACCGAAGGCCGAGGGCCAAGGTTGCAGAATCAAGTCCGGTGGTCGACTCACAGGAGAGGATCCACCCCGACAATTGAGTGCAGGGGTACTAATCCAAGAAGAGCCAATAGTTGAGACAGGGGAAGCAAGTGGGTTGCCACATCACACCCCCATTAACCCCTCTAATTTCCTGAACATCCGCATATCACCACCTCGTCCAGATCCACTACCACCTACCACCTCATCCGTCTCCCGTGAACCCCACGGCTCCACACCATCCACCTCATCTGCCACCGTGTATGATCTAGTTATCAGGAGAATACTCAATGGGGACCACGGGACGGAGGTTAACTCGGGTACGGAAGTAGTACCCCCAGCCAACCCTACTGTGGTCCCGCAAACTACTTTTACCAACCTTATCACTCAAATAGAGAAGACAGTTGAAGACACAGCTGGGCCACTCCCTGAGCCTATTCTGCTCCAGCCACCCAACCCAGTAGATCAAGAGGGGCGCCCAGATCTAGAGAGACACAGATATATGTGGTTCACCTAGTTTGGGCTACGTCCACCCCGAACAGCCAGTCCTTCCTTTCTATTATCCAGCAAAAATGAAGAGACAAAACCTACAGCAGATCCGCTGTAATATCCTCTGTTCTCTCTCACAGTCTCCCTCTCTGTTTCTCGCTCCAAGAATACACACATAATACACAGCCGCAATACAATACCCTCATATATACAAGGGGGTTGCCTTCTAGGGAAAAAAACCCTAATCTAAACATAACTTCTACCGTCAAATCATTTGCCTAATGAACGGCCCAGATTGACTAGAAATTACTATACTTTTACAAGGCAATTTTACATCTGTTTTTAGCTTCGGGGGCGCTGCCCCCGAAAGCCCCTGCCAAGGGGGGGCTCCGAAAAGTGCTGCCGCCCCCCCTGGACCCCCCACGGCAGCGATTAATTATGGGCGGCGTTGCCGCCCCTTTTAAGGTACAGGGGTCCAATGCTGTGATACAAAGTAAACAAGATAATCAGGCTCCACACCCAACAATCTCCCACTTGGAGACTGATTGTAGCAACTCCACCGCTGCTTTATTTGTTGGACAATGACTCCTCTTTGGACCTGGTTGTTTCTCATCTTCATCGTCATCCTTGAAGACCAATTGAAACTGAGCATGTTCTCAGTTTCTCCCTGGTTACAACTTTTGTTAGCATATCTGCAGGATTCTGGCTAGTGTGTATCTTTTCCGGCTTCAACTCTCCATCTTCCAATACTGACCGTATGAAATGGTACTTGAGATGTATGTGTTTAGTCCTAGAATGAAATGCTGAGTTCTTTGCAAGATGAATGGCACTTTGGCTATCACTGTATAACGTGCCCATATCATGATTCTTACCCAATTCACCCATAAACCTTTGTAACCAAATCATTTCTTTACTAGCCTCTGTAGTAGCAACATACTCTGCTTCTGTTGTTGAAAGTGCAACAACACTTTGGATTTTTGAAACCCAACTGACAGTTGTTCCACCTACAGTAAATACAGATCCTGTAGTGCTCCTCCTGTTATCTCTGTCACCTGCCATATCTGCATCAACATATCCCTGTAGAGCAATGTTTCAACCACCAAAGCATAATGCTTGATTTGTGGTACCTCTCAAATATCTGAGAATCCATTTTACTGCCATCCAATGTTCTTTTCCTGGATTATTCATGTACCTTCTTACAAATCCCACTGCATGTGCAATATCAAGCCTTGTGCAGACCATTGCATACATTAAGCTTCCAACTGCCGATGCATATGGAACTTTAGACATATAATCCATGTCTTCTTGGGTCTTTGGGCACATCTCCTTACTAAGTTTGAAATGGCTAGCAAAAGGTGTACTAACTGGTTTTGCATTCTGCATATTAAATCTTTTCAACACCTTCTCTATGTACTCATTTTGAGACAGTGTTAATTTGCGATTTTTCCTATCTCTAGTTATCCTCATACCAAGGATTTGTTTTGCAGCTCCCAAATCCTTCATTGCAAATGAATTTGCCAATTTTATTTTGAGCACATTTATTTCCTGCATGTTAGATCCTGCAACAAGCATGTCATCTACATACAGTAACAATATAATATAGCTGCCATCATTTTGCCTTTTTAGATAAACACAATGATCAGAGTGACATCTAGTATAACCTTGTTCAGACATAAACTTGTCAAATTTTAAATACCACTGCCTTGGAGCCTGTTTTAAGCCATACAAGCTCTTCTTTAACCTGCACACCAATTTTTCTTTCCCTTTACCTCATATCCTTCTGGTTGCTGCATGTATATCTCTTCCTCCAAATCTCCATGGAGAAATGTTGTCTTTACATCTAACTGTTCAAGATGTAAATCTTCCGCTGCTACAAGACTTAAGATAGTTCTGATTGAATTCATCTTAACAACAGGAGAAAATATTCATCAAAATCAATACCTTTCTTCTGTGCAAACCCCTTCACCACAAGTCTAGCTTTGTACCTCTGTTTTCCTCCATCTTCTTCCTTCGGCCTGTAAACCCATTTATTCTGCAATGTAGTTTTACCTACAGGCAACCTGACTAAGTCCCAAGTCTGGTTATGCATTAAGGAGTCCATCTCTTCTTCCATGGCTAGCTCCCACTTCTTCCTTCTTTCAACCTGCATTGCTTCTTCATAACATTCGAGTTCACCAGAATCAGTCAACAATAAATAATATAATGAAGGAGAGTATCGTTCAGGGGGTCTACTTATCCTGGTAGATCTTCTAACACCACTTTTAGGTGTTTGAGGTGCCTGTTGCTGTTGTGGTGGTTGTTGCTGCTGTGGTTGTTGATTATTATTATTTTCAGGCACCTTTACTTTTTTAGTTATCTCATCAAGAACCGTGTATTCCTTGCTTTCTTTTTCCTATTTCTTTTCCTGTAGTTGATTCTTATACAAGACCTTTTCATTGAATATTACGTCTCTGCTCCTAATGATTTTGTGATTTTCATAATCATATAAGCGATAACCAAAATCATTAGCACAATATCCAATAAAGGTACATTTCTTTGATTTTTCCTCAAGCTTTGTTCTATTTTCTTTATTAATATGGACAAAGGCCTCACAACCAAAAGGCTTTAAAAAGTAGTTTACCTTTTTACCTGTCCATGCTTCCTCTGGAATACCACCATCCAAGGAACTTGAAGGCCCTCTGTTTATTAGATAAACAGCAGTATCTACAGCATCTGCCCAAAATTGTAAAGGCAATCCTGCATGCAATCTCATGCACCTTTCACGCTCCATGATTGTTCTGTTCATCCTTTCTGACACACCATTTTCTTGTGGTGTTCTTGGAACTGTCTTCTCTCTACGAATTCCATGCTCTGAACAGTACCTATCAAACTCTTTGCTGCAATACTCACCTCCATTGTCTGATCTGAGACACTTCAACTTCTTTTCTGTCTCAATCTCAACCAAAGCTTTCCATTTCTTGAAAGTATCAAATACATCAGATTTATTCTGAATACAATAAATCCATGTTTTTCTAGTTGCATCATCAATAAAAGTAACATAATAATGAGAGCCACCGAGAGATGATACCTGAGTAGGTCCCCATACATCTATATGCACAAGCTCCAATTTTTCGCTCTTATTTTCTTTCCCAACTCTGAGAAATCTGACTCTCTTTTGTTTTCCATAAATGCAATTCTCACATAAATCCAAATCAACATTCTTCAAACCTGGCAGCAATTTTCTTGAGTGAAGAATTTTCATCCCCTTCTCACTCATGTGTCTGAGCCTATGATGCCATAATGCTGCATCTGCTCCTTTGGAAGTTAAAGCATTAACAGAGTTAGAAATATTATTGCATAAATACATTGTACCAACCTTTTCACCTTTTGCTATTACCAGCGCTCCTTTGGTGACCTTCCAAGCTTTATCTGTGAAAGTTGTCACACAACCTTCACTGCCTAACTGCCCTGTTGAAATCAGATTTTTCTTCAGATCTGGAACATGCCTTACCTCCTTTAGTAGCCATTGGTTTCCATTATGTTGTTTTACAAGAACTTTACCCATTCCAACAATTTTACAGGGTTTATCATCACCCAAACGAACTTGTCCAAAATCTCCTTGAACATAGTCATGAAAATATTTCTTATCGGGTGTGGCATGGAATGAAGCCCCTGAATCTACAACCCAAGAATCAGTAAAATTTTCGAAAGAAAGAATCAAAGCATCTTGTAACACATCACCTGTCACATTTGCTTCATGATTTTTTTCTTGTTGTGTGTCTCCTTCTTTTCCCTTTCGAGATCTACAGTATTTCTTTAGGTGTCCTTTCTTTCCGCAATTCCGGCACACTATTCCTGATCGGGACTTGGATTTGCCTTTCCTTGATTTACTGCGATATCCCGAGCTCTTTCCTCTTTCCATTCTTCTTCCCCTAGACTCTGCACTCAAAGCATTACCTGATGTCTCACCGGAACTTTTCCGTCGCATTTCCTCGCTAAGGATAGCACCAACAACATCATCAAACTTTAAAGTACTAGATCCAGAGACAGAGTTACTAATGGCCATTACTAAACCATTCCAACTCTCTGGCAATGAGCACAAGAATAACAGAGCTCTAACTTCATCATCAAAGTTTACCCCTACAGAACTTAGCTGACTGGTAATTGTATTAAATTCATTTAAATGGTCTGCAACAGATCCACCTTCCGACATCTTCATATTAAATAATCGTTTCATAAGAAATACCTTGTTTGAGGCCGAGGGTTTTTCATATAGTTTCGCCAACGTCTGCATCAAACCCTCTGTTGTTGTTTCCTTCGAAATATTGAAGGTGACTGACGCCGCAAGACACAACCGTACTGTTTCGAGTGCCTTTCTATTGAGAATGTTCCATTCCGCGTCTGTCATGGCCGCCGGCTTCTTCTTTTTTCCGCTCAATGGTAGGTACAGATCTTTCTGATACAGATAATCTTCCATTTGCATCTTCCATAGCAGAAAGTTTTGGTCGTTAAATTTCTCGACCCTAAACTTACCATCTTCTGCCATTGCTCCCACTCGAACCAGGAACCCTTCTTTCCTGCGAGTTTATCAGCCAAATATACCTTCGGCTCTGATACCAGTTGTTAGAAAATTAAATATTACAGAGCAAGGCAACACATAAAATATGCGGAAAATAAAAGCACACAAAACACATAAAACTAGAGAGACACAGATATACGTGGTTCACCCAGTTTGGGCTACGTCCACCCTAAACAGCCAGTCCTTCCTTTCTATTATCCAGCAAAAATAAAGAGAAAAAACCTACAGCAGATCCGCTGTAATATCCTCTGTTCTCTCTCACAGTCTCTCTCTTTGTTTCTCGCTCCGAGAATACACACATAATACACAGTCGCAATACAATACCCTCATATATACAAGGGGTTTGCCTTCTAGGGCAAAAAACCCTAATCTAAACATAACTTCTACCGTCAGATCATTTGCCTAATGAACGGCCCAGATTGACTAGAAATTACTATACTTTTACAAAGAAATTTTACATCTGTTTTTAGCTTCGGGGGCGTTGCCCCCGAAAACCCCCACCAGGGGGGGCTCCGAAAAGCGCTGCCGCCCCCCCCTGGACCCCCCACGGCAGTGATTAATTACGGGCGGCGTTGCCGCCTCTTTGAAGGTATAGGAGCCCAATGCTGTGATACAAAGTAAACAAGATAATCAGGCTCCACACCCAACAATATAAATATGGCGGACTCTGCACCCCAGCAAACGCCGCCACAAGCACCCCAAGACTAGTTAGCAAGATCGGTTTCCAGTGGGCAACCACTCCAGGAGAGAAGGCCAGATCAGGGTACCTCCGGTGCCGAGAGCATGGAGATATGGGGGACAGCTCAGCTGTACCATTTCATCCAAAGGGCAGCACAACAGGCCAAGAAGCTCCAATCATACCTATAGCAGAAATGCGAACAACGGCAGCAGCAGATAAGCACGCTTACTAAACAGCGTGAAGCTGAAAATGGAAAAAGAGCAGCTACAAGGACAGTTGGAAACAGTGTCCAGGGTTTTCAGGGAAGTATGGCCCGCAGTGACGGCCCACTACAGTCAAATACCGGATGACGTGCAAGAAACGAAGGTAGTAGGGTGGGCGATCCACCTCAAGGTGGCATATTCAAACCTCCACCAGGAAAATACGTAACTCAAGGCAGCATTGGCAGCACAACCCGCATTTCCCGACCCAGCAATTGTGTACTCAGCACAAATATCAGAGAAACAGAGCCAAGTAACAAAGATGCAGGAAGTCCTAAGTACTGCAACCAGAGATGCATACGACCTACTGAAGGGTCAGCAATAATTCTCAACGGCCCTCACAGTGAAGGCACAGCTGATTTCGGCCCAATTGCAACAGATCTCCAAGGAAATACAAGAAGCCACGGATCCAACTAGGCTGGACAAATTGTATGCCTAGGCGGATGTACTAGAGGTCCAAATTCAAAAAATAGAGGAGACTTTGACAGCAGCCAAACAGGAAATCCGGGAGCTTCGACAGCCCGTAAATATCAGCGCCCAAACGATGCTACAATTGGTCTCTGAGGCCGATACACATATCAACATAGTATTTGGCGCCGTACCAACAATCGCCGAGGAGGAATTTGTCACAAAAATCACGGCTGAGACCAACGAGTTGCTACAAGGGTGGCAGCAGGCCATGGCAACCTTCCAAGAGCTTAAATATTCATCTCTGAACAAGGTCCCAAATTTGGGGCCCTTTTTTGGACAACAAGGAGAAGGCGCACAGCCAGAACAGGGCACAGGGTCGGGCGAACCCATGGAAGTGGAGACGGCTCAGGACAATTGACTCGGGGCAATTCAAAAGGATGTGGTCGGGGCCTGTTGGGGCCCTTGCTTTGAAAATAAACATATTTTGAGTTGCGGCGAGAACATGGTGGAACGCAACCTCGGTAGGCAGAAAGGTGTCAAGGTTGCGGAGGAGCAGAGGACAGGTGTCGCGGTTTTTGTGGGAGCAAGCATAGACAACGGAAGGGCGCGGAAGGAAACAAGCAGTGAACTCCCGATGAATAGAAATAAACGAAAGATAGCCGAGCAAGAAAGAAGGAGGAACTGTCAGTCGCGCGGGCAGGAGAAAAAATAGGAAGCTAGCCAACGGATGGGGAGGTTGGCGCAGACGGGAATAGGCAACAGGGAGCCACAAGAGAGCTCTGTCTGGTTGCATTGTTCTCCTCTCTTCTGGATTACTGTGATTTCTCTCTATCCTTAGGGACTTGTTGTATTTTTCTATGTTCTATGCTCATATGCTACTGAGCCTTGTAATAGTTCGCCTCTGATGGCTAATGATTAATATATTCAATATTTTTGTTCTGATATGTGATTCTGAGTATGAATGAGTGTTGTTATAGGCTACGCTTAAAATTTTGTTTATTGTTAGTTTAACTGGTTTTCTGAGTGTGTTAGGATTTTACCGGTGCAGGGACACTGGGAAATGAAGGCTAATACTCATAGATGGTAGGGTTCGGCTAACTGCGAAAGAGTTTTCTGGGAAGTGCCATGTTCAAGAATTTTGCTGCCAAATCGACCTTTTTGAAAATGTAACAGAGGTAATATCCATTTTGTCCAAATTTTTCCCCGTCTGATTAAGTTTAACGAGTCCAGACGAGTAAAATCGGTGAATTTTTCATGTTTAGAGAGTCTGAAAAATGTCAGGAAAGACAACTTTGTGCCCCATCTGATTAGGTTTAACGAGTCCAGATGAGCAAACTCGGTGAATTTTTCATGTTTAGAGAGTCTGAAAAATGTCAGGAAAGACAACTTTGTGCCCCATTTGATTAGGTTTAACGAGTCCATATGAGCAAACTCGGTGAATTTTTCATGTTTAGAGAGTCTGAAAAATGTCAGGAAATACAACTCCATGTTCTGTCTGATTAGGTTTAACGAGTCCAGACGAGAAAACTCGGTGAATTTTTCATGTTTAGGGAGTCTGAAAAATGTCGTAAAAGACGGCTCCATTGGGGTACCTTTGTCATGTCTTGATAACCGGGCACGGCAAAGGGGTAATAGCAAGCCCGAAACAGTTCATTTTCCGTTAGTTAGTCCATCGAATCCGGAAAAGTGAGAAATCTATGTTCAATGGACGTCTACCTCATTTTGTTATGAGTACGAGGAGACGAAGTAAACTCAATATTCTTTGTGAAATTTTAACGAGTCCAACAAAGAAAAATTCGGTACCTCCGTGAAATTTTAACGAGTCACGCGGAGAAAACTCGATACACTTTTTCTGTTTAACGAGCGTTGAAAAAGAGGAAAAGAATGGCTCCTTGTTCTTTGTCTCAATAGTTTAATGAGCCTGACAAAGGTGACTCGGGATTTTTTCGGATTTATGAGCGAGAAAAAGATTCCTAAAAAATAATGCTCAGTACTTCTCCATAGTTTTAACGAGCCTGAAGAAGAAAACTCTAGGTTTTTCGGATTAACGAGCAAGAAAAGACCATGAAAAGAACGCTCGATGTCGACTTCGTATAAGTTTAACGAGCCCGAAGAAGAGAACTCGAGGTTTTTCGGATTAACGAGCAAGAAAAATACCATAAAAAGAATGCTCGATAAAACATGAGTGTGTCTGCTTATAAATCTTGATCCCTTATTAGAATCATCAGTACCAAATCTCAAGAGTTGCGACATGTGTACAGCGAGGAATCACGACTTTGCCGACTGACGAAAGAGAGTCATGCCCCAGAATTTGCTATAAGAAGGTCAGAAGACATTCATTTTCACTGTTTCGAGTGCTGTGAAGAAGCTCTGGAGTGGAAAAGGGGTAAAAACTTCAGCTGGTGATTACGGTCGATCCGGACAACAGTTTTCTATTCCGCGAGATCCGGGTAAGAGCTAGAACCTCCTGTTATCCTTTAATTGCCAATTTTTTAGTTTTTGCTGGTTCAAAATTAGGAAAATTTGAGGCCCTAGAAAAATATTTGCGCCTAACGCGGGGAAGGAGTACAACAGCCGCGTTAAACGCATAACCCATGAGGGAACATCACGTTAGAACGCTCTGTTTTGTACTAATGTCCGCGTTAGGCGCAACATGCTTTCTAAGAATTCAATTTTTTCATTTTTGAAGTGGTTCCGGCAAATTTTAATCGGTTGGAAATGTTTCATTTGCAGGTGTTCAGCTATTAATCATGAGTATCTGGCGAGAGAGAGAGCATGAGCGGGAAGAACGAGAAATGGTGACGAATGCGGCAAGTTTAATGGCTCTCCGGAGGTGCGGATTGCTTAAGTATGCCCGTTTAGAACTGATGAGGGGTCAAGAGGACCTCCTGAGGTGGCTGATCCAGCAGTGGGACGAGAGGCATCATGTCTTTCGGATTGGTGGCAACGAGCTCGCCATCGAAAAAGATGATGTTTAATTTTTGACCGGCTTGTCATGTCGTGGGGCGAGGCCCAATTTGACAGGGTCCAGAGCTGACCCTCGTTCCACTACTGATTTGATCCAAGCGCACTGCATACGTGGCACCCAGGCCGTGAGTAACCGGATACCTATTGCATAGGTGACTTTGAGACCCTTGAGGTCTATTCTATGGATGATTGTTCGCTTGGCAGGTGCCAAGAGTCAGCATGTGGTGACCAAGGCCCAGATGCTCTTAGCCTTGGATTGTATGCAGCCTCAGGTTTTCGACTGGTGTGACGGTGTAGTCCGTCGGGTCCGAGCAGAGCTTACTGCATGCAAGACCCGTACTCAAAGAGAGTTTGGGTACGGAACACTGATTGTTTCTTTCATACTGGAGCGGATACCACTGATGAGGCCCAGGATCCCTACAATGCCATTGGGTCCACGCGAGCCGAGGCAGGCTCGGTGGGCCACTTTGCTTCCACGGACTGGAGAGGGTCCCGTCCGTCACTGTTTTGATGAGGGATTTTTTGATTGGATGGACTCTCAGATCATCATGATTGAGGATTATCCCTATGCAGGGATGAACTTCACAGGCGATCCCAAGCTAGTCCTGCCCCCTGGCACCCAGTGGGGGCCCGATGGTAAGAAAAAATGATCAGTTGTTTTTGTTTTTAGCTTTTGAATGTTTATGTAATTTTTTTTTATTTTTTTTGTTGAAAAGGGGTGAAAATTAAGTTTTGACATGAAACTTTTTCTTGCTTGACACAGATGTGGCACCTGTCCGTCCAGCTGGGGCCCCTCGCCATGCACGGCGAGGACTGCAGCCACCCGCGGCTGGCGCACCTGTAGAGGAGGCGGAAGCCGGCGACGACGATGATACCCAGATTTTACATGAACTCTCCAGGAACCTGGAGGGTCTGAGTATGGGTATAGCGCCGCTTCCTATGCGGGAGGTTCTAGTTCGTCTACAGCGGCATACTATGGGTGTGCCAGAGAGATACCTGGTTCCTCTGAGGAGGATAGCTAGAGCAGTTGTATGCTATTATGAGCATCAGGCTTAGCTGTTTGGAGTAGATGTATTAGTGTCAGAGCATGGCTTAGTGAGCCAAATTTTGTAAAACACCCCAAGTTTTGGGAGATTTTTCTTTCTTTTTGATGTTTACTGTGTACTGGACACAACATATATCTATATATATATATATATATATATTTATTTATTTATTTATTTTTGGTGATTTTGTGTTTTTAAATTTTTATGCATTTTTTGATGTGATAAAAATATATGTACTCATGAGTAAATATTTTACAATAAATGTGACAAATGCCAATCTAACACATAATTTGCCAAAGAATCAGCTAATGCATTAAATTCCCTAGGAACGTGCTCAAATGTGATTGTTTGAAATTGACGTTCTAAAAGTCGCACTCGTAAAAAATAACGTAACAACACAGGGTGGCGGACACGGTAATGATTGTTTAGCTGCATAATGATGAGTTGGGAATCTAACCTGACCACTAAATCGGAGATGTCACGAGATGTCGCTTCCGTGAGGAGTTGGATCACTGACATGTACTCGGCCACATTGTTGGTGGCGTTACCCAGGAAGATTCCCCCGGAACCAAGAAGGTCCGACTCAGGAGTATAGAGAACCCAAGCAGCTGAAGCAATGTGTCTAGTGTGACGACTAGCACCATCTGCATACCCGACGTATGATAACGAATGTGATGACATCTGTGCGAAAGAAAAATATTACATGAGAAAAACACTTTAAACCAAACAAATAATCTAGAAGCATCAAAATAAAAATAGGCAAAACTTATATACATAAAATTACAAAGCATATGCCTAGTGTGAAACTAGGCAAAATACTTCTTCAGATAGAGCCCGTTGCGGGGCTCCTCGAGTGGAATTCCATTACAGTCCTGTAGTTCATAAGCTCCTTTTGAGAGGGCTTTAGTAACGATGTAAGGACCGAGCCACAATGGTTGGAGTGTTCCTGCCCCCAAGAGGTCGTGTTTTTTATCATAAAGTAGAACAAGATCGCCCTCTTGGAAAGAATGAGGCTTGACAGATTTGTCGTATTGAGCTTTAACTCGGCGCTGGTGAGCTTCGAGTGCTAGTGTAGCATCTCGACGAGTTTCATCCAAATGATCGAGCGAGAGCAAGCGCTCTTCTGTGGCGGTGGTGCCAGGCAAGAGTTCAACGGCCAGTTTAAGCGATGGGATTTCGCACTTAATCGGAAGTACTGCCTCCAGGCCGAAAGCAAGTTGGAAAGGTGTAATATTTGAAAAGCAATACGGAATATTTTCCATGATACCTGTCTTGACCGAGATATCAATGAGCAGTGTCTTGGAAAGAGTGCCCATGTTCCCCTCTGAATCGATAGTGTGGACAATCGTATAAGAGGAGGGAACTATCTCAGGTTGGTCAAAAGACAGGATTTCAGTTTTTATCACCTCCGAATCAATCGTCGAAGCGCGATGGTGGAACTCTCCCCAAGGTCGTTCTTCTAATGACATGATCTCTCGAATAGCTTCGTCTGTAGGCCAGACTTCATTGAGGAGATCCTTAGAGAGAACTGTTATGGGAGATGGGGTTGTACCTGTGGTCGAAACCATATCAATGGAGGGTTCAGATACGGTTTGGATGGCTTGGTAAGCCAACTCAACCGGCAAAAGTGGCATCTGATCTCCATAGGAATCAATATCTAAAGGTGCCGGGATGATCCATGGGTCGATAGAGCCATCCGAAGAGGTGGATATCATTGCAACCGTGTTTGGGATCTGCGGCGGCAGTAGAGGAAAACAACCCAGTAGGGAAGATGCCTTCAGAAGACCGGTACTGATACTGACGTAAGAGTCAGGGACACCTCCTATTAGGGGTACAGAGCTACTTGGTAAAGTGGAATAATCAGGGGTGCAGAAGGATAGCTGATCGACCGTGACTATTTTCCCATCCAATGGAAATAGGATGAGTCGGAAGACCGAAGACACGATGGCGGTCATAGCATAAGACCAACTGCGACCGAGCAATAGATTATAGTCGAGATGACGCTCTACGACTTCCACGTCCACGTTTACCGTTTTCCCACTCAGAGTGATGGGAAAGCTAGCAAGGTATCCTTTGGGTAGGAACGTGTGGCCATCGAAAGCTTTAAGGGAATTCGATGGCGGGGTTAGAGTAGGAGAACCTAAATTCAGCCAGCAAGCTTGTGACATAACGCAGGTCGAAGCACCTTCATCTATGACAGTGCGATGGATGGGTCTCCCTTTCGACACAACCTGCACCTGGAATTCGAGTTGATGCGAGAGGCGAGGCTTAGCCTTTTCCATATCAAAGACTGCTAGCATGGAATCCTGGGGATCTATTCCACCAATGGCCGAAAGCAAGGCTTTCCTTTGTGCTGGACAGGTTTGTAATACTTCAAGTGCAGACATAACTGACGGTGCCTACGCCAAATATTCTACAATATTGTAGTTTTGGGTTGCACGTGCAGAGGTATTATGAGTCGTGCGTCGAAGTGTCCCTTTAGGGGGACGAATTACAGGTTCAACAATAGGCCTTTCGATATGCAAATCGTTGGGCGGCGGCGGATTGGAACTAGTTCCAGGTTCCTGAGCATCTATGGTAGGAGATCCATAAAGCTTGGCGCGAGTTTGAAGGTCAATACTTTCGATGCCGTAAATGGCAGATGGTCCTTCGCCGGAAGGATACGAACCACCATTGCCCCGTTGATGGGGTTGTGGCGGGTTGTCAACCATATGTTGATGTTGCTGCTGTTGGTTGGGGAAAGGATTGTGAAGAACGGCAGGTGTTCTCCCAGAGTCCTTGTTAGCAATAAAATCAGTGCATTCCTGCAACCGAGGACATTTGTATGTCAAGTGGTCCTCCGCACAGATTTTACAAGGAAATCTCATGGGTTTATCCTTTCCTTTTTCATTAGCAGCATTTTTCTGATTAGATTTATTCTGATTATTCGACTGCTCTTCCGAAGAAGATGTTTTCTTCTTATTCTTCCTATTTTTCCAGTTGGGTTTTTGTGAGGTTTGCACCGAATTTACCTCAGCGGAAGAGAGAGGAGTCGTTTGATGGGGGGCGGTGGCAGCCGAGGATGGCTGGGAGGTTTTCCCCCGAGACTGGTTGGTGGCTACACCAGAGATCGCGCTAACGAGACCATCGGCATGAGCTCTGGTTTTCTTAGTAGCCGGAGGGTTCGGGTTACCAGGGGCATGGGGGAGCAGATCGTAAAGCGTGCCGGATTGTGAATATATTAAATCCAGGTGCTGGGCACGACGAATACATTGATCCTCTGTCACTGCACCAGAAAGGCCAATGTCTTTAGAGATATGGGGTAAAAGGGACTTGCAAAACCAATTGGCTAAGAGATGGTCCGGTATTGGCGCTTTGACAAGCCTCCTCCTGCGTCTCCATTCATGAATATGGTCGGAGATGTGGGTGGCGATGTCTTGGCGTAGCGATGTTAACAGCTCTGTGTCGGTTTCCACTCTAATTGGTAGTTGAAAGTTCTTTAAGAACTCCGTCGCTAAAGCGCCAAACGTATTGATGGCGGCGCATGGTAATTCAATGTACCACTTGGCGGCATTGCCTGTAAGGGTGCGGGAAAACAGTCGAAGGCGGACACTATCATCTACCATGGAATTGGATATGGACCACAAATGGAAGGTAGTGATGTGTGCGGCCGGGTCGTCTCCATGCTTCCCGTCGAACTTTGGGATATCTGAAGGAATCTTATGCGGTATAGGAGGCCAAAGCGAGTTGTGGTTGATGGGGTTGTTTTTCAGCTTATGGATGTCGGGTATGTCCAACGCTGCCAAGAAAGGCAATTGTGGATTTGGCCCCGAGTCTAACCAAGGCAGTATGGGCTGACTACTTGGACCATAGGGTCCCCCCATCCATGTGTTACCAGAAGGGTAAGTGGGACTTTGATAAAAACCTCCCATAGGTGGAGGAGTAGGAACATACGGTTGCTGTCCATAGGGCATAGTGTATGGAGGGGAAAATTGTTGGTTGCCCCCAGCGTAAAAGTGCCCTCCCACTCCAGATGGAGGTTGGGGTTGGTTAGTCCAAATGGATGCAATAGAGTTTCCCAGAGGCATACTAGTACTTGCATAATTTGGCAACGGTATAGATCCTACACCTATGTTTGAACCACTTAAGGGGACAGAATTTACAATGGGTTGTCCCATTTGTCCTAAGGATTGTATAGGAAGAGAAATATTCCCAGCTTCCTGTGTACTGATAACACTGCCCCCTGGTATAGTGGCCAGGGGGTTTGAACTCAACAGAGGGTTCCAACCGAAAGGGTTGTTAAAGGGCACCGAAGTAGTCGTGCTCGTGGGAGGAGCTACCGTGGTCCCCAACGTGGTCACGGTAGGGGTAGATGCCGAAGGGTTCGGTAAAATACTGAAAATTGTGTTGACCATAGGGTTGGGGGTAGGCATATGTTGACTACTGGGGTTACCCAGTAATGGCATAGAACTGACCACCGGCGGGGAGGATGATGGCGAACCAGGACTGGTTGCCATTGGTATCGACCCTGTGGATACCGGTGGAGAAATAGATGTTGGTGTTGCCGCAGACATATCTTGGCGCGGTGGAATCTGGATTATCACAGGTCCTAACGGATCAGTGAGCGGAGGATTGTAATTAGGTACAACGCCTTCAGTGAAAGGGTCCTCCGGGAGTTCCGGTTGATAAGGGTCTATGTGATAATCCAGATTAGTCAGAGGAGACTGCTCTTCCGTAGAAGGCCCGGGTTCACCAAGGTTCAATCTTTCCTCTAAAGTGAGAGGAGGTAGACCTTGCTGTCGTCGAGACAGACGGCGTGGGTCAGGGGACGCCACGGTGACCGGTTTAATTTTAACAAATTTTATTTAAAATGTGATATATTATGAAGTCTCAAGTGACAGTAACCACACACTTACTAAAAAGAAAAGACTCTCTAAAATCAATCAGCAAGCAGCCAGAATAGGGTGCCCTGTCTGAGTACTACCGTTCACTGGTGATGAAATCCAGTCTCACAATAGCATACAGAGAGGGTTGGTCGAAAGTACAGTTATGGTCACTCTAGAGCTTCGCCCGAACCTCAGACGATAGGTGTAAGCACTCTCGTGAAGACGAGTACCCTCCTAAAGACCGAAGACAGAGTGGGTCCGTCTGTTTTAGGTACTAGGACAGCCCGTCCCAGTCACCTTGTGTAAGTCCCTAAAAGTATGGCCACTAAGGATACCTCAAATCACAGACATCATCAGGGGGGTCCACCGTCAAGGACAGTGTGCTATATGGGCAGAATACCTAGATCCCCGATCTATTTTCGACATCCCCGAAGGGAACCCCAATATATAACACACCCACAGGATGCAGTCGAAGGCGGGCTGCCTTCTAGTGCACCCAAGTGTTGTCTCGCGCTGAGCTCCGGTAAAGGAACGGTCCCGATAATATGAGTGCAGCAGGATTTCACTCGTTAATGACTCTAGTTTTCAAGTTTTGAGATCTTGGGTAGTTTTCTCACTTTCCTAACCCAAGATCCTAGCCTGAACTACTGTTTGTGTGAGCTCAAAAAGAGTTATTAGATTTATTTTATTATCGCTTTGTTTTTAGTGTACTTTGTTATTAGTCTTGCGGAGGGGAAATGGACGTATGAAGTATAGTGAGACGCTGACTCAATAAACCATGCAAAACATGCTCTAGATATTAACTTCAATGAACAATGTTTCTACAAGGAGAGGTTTCTTTACCAATCATCCATGCACCAACATGTAAATAACACAGCTCAACTTTCAAGATTCTGACTTTTAACTACCTCTTTTAACAGTCTGTGAAACAAACTTTCAGAATAAACTCAACTTAAATGCAGAAAAATAAAAAATAAAAATTCTCTTTTTTAACAAGTAAATGCTTTGCACACTAACTAAATAAGAGAAACAAATAATCAATGCCAGCTTTAGTAGACAAGCACAGGGATTCAGACTGTGAAAAGTACTGGTGGCCAAAAAACTCAACAGCTAAAACACAGTCACAGTAGTGACAGCAGGGTTTTTGGCTGGGTAACGCTCTGTCTGTGAGAAAATACAGTGTTATAACGCACTGTATTTAAGCCTAGACCGCGTTATAACGCACTGGATGAACTGCATAGGTCACGTTAACCAGGGAAAAGCTCTTCAGTTGGCCAGACAGGAACATGATTGAACTCTGCAAGCGTTTGGTATGTCTACTGGGCATCAAAAAATGGTCGGAAGGATACTGAACAGAGGAGAGAAGAAATGAAGGAAGAAATAGTCCGAAAACTATGGGGAAAGTCCCCAGTGGAGTCGCCAATTCTGCTTTAGGGTAAACTGCTTGGGTGGTTGGTTTTCGTATATCCCTCTCAAAGCTTTCCGGTGCCCGAGGCAGACAGTCAGATTAGCTATGTTGTTCACAAAGATGGCATGAACATGTTCATATTAGCTTGAAATAACTTGAAGGAATACAATAGAGAATTACCTCTTTGACGGTCTTGGAATCTCTTGGAGAGCGCTGAGCAGCAAAGTAAGAGTCCTTCTTCGCCGGCTCCAAATCTGAGACCTGCAATCAGTCAAAGCACCCGCGTAACTTCTAATATAACAAGTATTCTATCAATTAAATCAACAATAAACATCTAGATTATACACATATGAGCCATTCATATCATACTAAACAAATATTGAAACAACAATATAACATTAAGCATCGAATGGACAAAACGAACATAGTTCTATTGATTTTGAAAGAAGGAGGATTACAACCATCGGTTGTACCAAGCCCTCCTCGGTCTCCCAATCTCTCTTCTCTATCAAGTGAAGAAGTCCAAGCCAACAAGCTCTCTAGGAGCCTCTTTGACTCTTGGCCTTCACAATGTCACACTATTCTCTATTCCACAAGTATACAAGAACTTTTGAGCAATCCTTCGACCTTCAATTAAGAGCCTTCAACTCCTTCTTATAGGAGAGGGAGAAGGCCATTGTTGCCTTTCTCTTTCCACTAGTTTGGAATGGAAAAGGCTTAGATGTTTCCTTGATCTCCATGCTTTTGCCTCTCTTGGAGTTCAGTCTTCCATGGAAATGACCAATAATGAACTGGTGCTTCTGCAGTTTCCTTTGTGCACTGACTCCTTTGTGAGGGAAAGTCGGAGATTCAAATCTTTCTCTGCGCTCTTTTCCCAATTCAAACTTAAAACACGGGTAACGCGTCCCTCCAGTGTAAACAGAGCGTTGCCCTAGCCACTAACGCGGCCAATGTATTGCTTGCCTGCGTTATAACGCTTTTGTTCTGTTCTATATATGCGTTACCCTGGCAGAAATAGGTTTAATTTAGGTCTTTGTACTTCTTCCATATTTGTCTTCCCCTCTGAGCTGATGAGGAGGTATTTTGACCTGTAACAGCTGCTGCTAAATGGTACATCAAGCTGTCTCACGGTATCTTTCAAGATTTCAACTCTCTTGCTATGGCGTTCCTTACTCATTTCCAGTTGCCGGTTCGTTATGAAGCCGAGACGCATCTCCTAACATCCTTGAAGCAGGACAGAGCTACCCACATCTCGGACCACATTCATGAATGGAGGCATCATCGTCGTTTGATAAAATTTGAAATTCCTGATCAGATTCTTACCCATTGGTTCACCACCCCTTTTTTCAATCATATTGCAAAAGATATAGCCATGGGGGCATATGTTACCGAGGAACAGGCCATTGATCATGCCCAGTACCTTGATTTAGTGTACTCTCAATCAGGCATTTTGTATGATATCTTGACTGATGCCCTGCGACCTGGGACTTCTAAAGCGCTGGCCACCCCATCCGTCGACGGCGTTATTGGTTCCATGTCTCAGACTTCACATAATTCTTCCAACACTGGGAATCAAAAATCAAATTCTTCCAATGATTCTGCTTCTCAGCCTACCCCAGATTCTAGCAAAACCTCGGAGGTCAACGCTATTCAGGCCAATCCTGCGGACAAGACATCCAAGGGGAAAAATAAGGGCAAAGGCAAGGCCAAAGCCAATGCCCCAAAACCAGAGTCATCTAAACCTCGTATTGATGATGGTTCATAGTGCAAGCCGAAGTATCCCTGTTTGATTTGTGACGAGGAACACTACACTAAGAATTTTCCTAGACGAGCCGAAGTTAGTAAATTGCTCAAAGGCACTAAGGGAACTCCAACTGTCCTTAAAGAACCTTTTCTGTCTCAGCAAACTTAGATGGTCGAGCAACCTACGCCATCTGCACTATTTGTCTCTCAAGTGTTCATGATGAACGGTTCTGCACCCGTTTCCATTGCTACTTGGTCGAGAGATTATATTGGATCACGTCAGGCAACCGGGAAAGAGATCGTTGATGGTCCTCCTCCACCACCTGCCTCTGGTCCTCTTGAGATTGAAAGGCCCAGTGTTGAACCCGTTGTACAGCCACCTTCTAAAGGTGTTCTCCGAAAATCTTCTTATCATCCTAACGCCTATTCTGCTCAGCATTACAGTATTGTTGAGGATTTAGCACAAGCGCCATCCGCGATGTCCACGTTTGAAGTGCTTCAGAGTTGTCCATCTCAATGGAAAGCGTTATTATCTGCGATCGGCGGGATCGATCCTATTGATTCTAGCCTTCTCAGTTTCGACTTAGAGAATTTTGTCCCTTGACTTCCGCACCAGATTTCTCTTGTCATACAATTCGGCATTAACAGTATCAACATCCACAGAGCCGTTGTGGATGAAAGTGCATCTACCTGTGTCATGTCATCTGCTTGCTGGAAGGCTATTGGCTCTCCAGCCCTAAATTATACACCCAATGCCCTTGAGGCATTTGATGGAAGGGAATCGAAACCCTTGGGTGTTCTCGCTAGCTTGCCGATTACGTTTCAAGGAAAGATGGTCAATGTTGAAGTAGAAGTAGTTGACACTAAACTCAATTACAATCTTCTACTCGATCGTAGTTGGACTTACGCTATGTTATGCATTCTATCCGCCCTCTTTCGTCTTCTAAAGTTTCCACACGAGGGAAAAATCATTACTGTAGACCAGTTGTCGTTCTTTACCTCATCTTCTAAGAACAACGTTCCATAAGTGGATCAGATTCCTTCTCCCCTCGACAGTATAGGGCCGGGTATTTTCAAAGACCCCGTCCTCATGGGTATCTTTCCCCTTCCGCCACCAAATATCGTTCAATTTAATATGATCTCTCGGTCGGTTGACCCATGGATTTTCCCTTTACTTGAATAGGTTAATTCATTTGGGGATTCGATGTCGCTTACTCCAATTGAAATCAATTATTGCAAGCTTGTAGCTGCATCAAATTCTCCCCCTCGTGAAGATGCTCCTTTGAGTGTGTCTCTCGACGTTTATTCTCAATCCCCCTGGCTCGGCGATGCGGATTCGCCTGATCCTTTGAAAGAATTGTTTCCATCCGATGAGGCTATCGTGGAAACCATGTCTCTCGAAGACCTACCATGGAGCGATGGGCATCATCGTTACTCATTTATGCCTGGCCTCGGGGCCATGTCTAACTGTCTTGAGAGTTTTGTGTCTTAAGTTCCTTCTCCGCCACTTCAAACACCTATCTTGACTCACGAAGTCTTCTCTGAGGGTAACTTGAGTAACATCACCCAGAAGATGCCTATCGACATTTCCATGAAACCAGGAATTGTCGAGAACATCCATGTCGGAGTCACTTGTTCTTCTGATGAAGTCCAAGTGTACACTAGTCTTTTTCGCGAATTTTGTGATGTTTTCAACTGGTCTTACAAAGAGATGCCTGGAATTGATCCCAGGATTGTGGTGCACGAAATTCCCACCTACCCCGGTGCGAAACCTGTTCGCCAGCGTCTTCGTCCAGTGCATCCTCGGAAAGTCGCCGCCATAAAAGCTGAAGTTGAAAAACTTCTCAAATCGGGTTTCATTTATCCGATCCCTTTGATAGAGTGGGTTTATAACATTTTTCCTATGGATAAGAAGCAGGGAACAGTTCGCGTCTGTGTTGACTATCGCAATATTAATCGGGCCTGCCATAAGGATAACTATCCCACCCCTTTCATCGATCAGATCATTGACGATTGTGCGGGGAGTGAGATTTTTTCCCTTATGGACGGATTCTCCGGCTATAATCAGATCAATATTCTCTCATCCGATCAACACAAGACCGCTTTTATCTATCCTTGGGGAACGTTCACGTATAATAAAATCCCTTTCGGCTTGAAAAACGTTAGGGCTATGTTCCAGCGCACGATGTCTTGTGCCTTTCACGATATTCGTCATATTTTTCAACCATACTTGGATGACCTTCCGGCTCATTCAGTTGCATGAAAATACCATCCGGACCATCTCCGGCATATCTTTCTTCGCTGTAGACGCTACAACACTTGGCTCAATCCGCATAAATGCATCTTCTGCGTCAATTCCGGTAGAATTTTAGGGTTTATCGTATCCAAATATGGAATTCGCCTTGATCTGCTTAAGGTTGAGGCTATTGTTAATCTCCCTTCTCCATCCTTGTTACACCAGCTCCAGAGTCTCCAAGGGAAAGAAAATTTCTTACGACGTTTTATCCCGAACTATGCTGAGGTAGCCAAGGGGTTCACACCAAATTTAAAACAGGACATCCCTTTTTGTTGGGATGGGATTGCTCAGCAATATTTTGATACGCTTAAGATGTTGCTTGTCAATGCTCCTCTATTACGTCCTCCGGATTATCATCATGATTTCACCCTCTATCTAGCTGCCACCTTTAGTACGATCGCCATGGTTTTGGTTCAAGATGATGATGACAGTAACGAGCATGTTATTTACTACTTGTCTTGAAACCTTCTCGACCCTGAAACGCATTATGCACATGTTGATAAGTTAGCGTTGGCTGCGGTCCAGGCCGTCCATCATTTTCGTCATTATATCCTTTTACAGATGGTAACCATGATTTCTTATTCTAACCCCATGACCTATATTTTGTCTCTACAGTTGCTGGGGGGCAAGTACTCGAAGTGGATCGTTATCCTCCAAGAGTTTGATTTGGAATTCACTACTTCCAAATCAAAGAAATCACTCGTTTTCACTGATCTAATTTGTTCTCTCCCCTCTGACTCTGCTCCTTCTTATTCTGAGGATCATATTCCTAATGAAACTCTTTTCTTGATTAGCACCCTCGATCCATGGTACAGTGATATCATCTTGTACCTCCAGACTTCTACTTTTAGGTCTGAGTTGATGAAAGATGCTCGACGCCGCATTCGGCATCAATCGCAACCTTATCATATTATCAGAGATACCCTCTATCGTGTTGGAGTAGATTATGTGCTTCGTTGATGTCTGACCCTCGAGGAAGCTAAGAAGGTTTTAAATGACTACCACAGTGGTGCATGCAGTGGTCACATGTCTGGTTATGCCACTGCACAGAAGATCCTTCGTGTTGGCTATTTCTGGCCGTCCATTTCTAAAGACTGCATTGTCGCGGTACGCATATGCCATGCGTGCCAGATATATCAACGCAAGATGGGTGCACCACCTGTTCCTTTACACCCTGTCATTATTGTTGGTCCTTTTCCCAAATGGGGCATCGATTTTATGGCGTGTAACCCTCGCTCGGTCGGGGGGCATGCCTATATTATCGTCGTCGTCGATTATTTTACAAAATGCGCCGAAGCAATGCCTACACTGGCTGCGAACGGTAAGACAGCAGCACAATTCATATTCAATCATGTTATTACTTGGTTTGGTGTTCCTCAAGCCATCGTTACCGATCATGGTTCACATTTTCGGGACTACATGATGGCAGAGCTGATGTCTAAGTTGGGTCTGCATCACGATAGCTCAATGCCATATTACCCTCAAGCTAACGGCCAAGTTGAAGCCGTAAACAAAGTCCTCATTACGATGCTTCAACGAAAAATTGGAATCCATAAATCAAATTGGAATCTCATGTTGTTTTCATCTCTAAGGGCTTACCGAACGTCGATTAAGAGTGCAACCGGATTCACCCCGTTTCAGTTGGTGTACGGTCTGGAAGCTACTCTTCCGATTGAGTGTGAAATCTCTTCACTCAAATTAGCTGTGGAATTACTACCTAATACTTCACCTGAGGAAGACCGTCTCCTCTATTTAGAGAGATTGGATTAAACTTTTCACTTATCTGCTTTGGTCATCGAGGCACAAAAGAAGCGATTCAAAGCTCACTTTGACCAAACAATTTCCCCTCGTTCTTTTATCTAAGGCAACCTCGTTCTCCTGTACGACCAAGCTCATGACAAGCTGGGGGAAGGTAAATTCCAACCCATGTGGCATGGGCCCTACATCGTTAAATGTGTGTTACAGAATGGGGCTTATGAGCTTATTGATTATGAAGGTTATCCCTTAGCACAGCCTAGAAATGGGTTATATCTGAAAAAATATTATGCTTGAGTCATTCATGCATGATATGTGTACATAGGTGATTTTTTTCATTTTTGTGCATGTTCAGGTTTGATGTCCTTTGTAATCTTTTTTCTGCTTAATGGGTATTTCTTGTTATGCAGATGTCTATTACCCCTTATGTCGGTTTCGCGGATGGTGCTTCCCGCAGTACCAGGAGCTTCTCTTCGGCAGCCTGGGTAATTTATAATCATGTTGGTGAGTTGATTAACCTACAAGGTATTTGTCTAGGATAAACTACAAAAAACGTCGCTGAATATAGTGTTGTTGTGGAGCTATTAACCAAGGCAGTTAACCTCGTCATACGTGCATTGCTTGTAAATATAGATTCGCAGCTGCTTGTTCTTCAACTTAACGGTCATTATTCAGTTCGAAACCCATGCATTTTGAGATTGTATTTACGTATTCATTTTCTTGAAAGACATTTTGATTTCATCACATATCAACATATACCAAGACGAATGAATACATTAACTGATGCAGTGGCCAACATTGTATTAGATAGACATTTGTGAAATTTATAAAACATCATCATGTGTAAATAAACCCATTTAGAAAATAGATGTACATATATATATATATATATATATATATATATATATATATATATATATATATATCGATTGTTTGCAGCGTGTGCATCATAAAAACCCAAAAAATATATATGTATGTTTCAGTTACATCCCGAGACAACATGTATCTCAAAAATATGCAGAAATAAAAACCCTATGCCTAATCGACATGGTGCTCATGATAGCACATCACCGCCCATACCAACCACCTCAACAATCGGTGCATACGACTCGACACCCATATAGTATGCCTCTGATAGGCCCGAGGAACATCATCAAGGCAAGCATAGTCTGGAATCCCACGGGCGATCCCCTCCAGGTTTTGTACTATCTCCTCCTCGCCGCCCTCACCATGAGGATCGAAATCGCGAGGAGTTCGCCTCACTATCGGCAACATACCTGCAGGCCTATCTGGGCCAACATCTACATACATATAAGATTAACTATCAAAACATGCATATATACCAAAAAAATCGTAAACTCATGAAAATAAAAAATGAGTCTCACCTAGCTCTTTGTCCCAATCCTCTCCCTCCAGGAGCGGGAGGTCTGGATCACCGGTGAAGTCTGTACCAGAGTAAGGCTAGTCCTCCACGAGAATCAGTTGTCGTCGGAGCCAATCAAAAAATTCTGGCCTCCAGGACATCTGTTGGCCACCCCCTATTCTAGGCATCAGCACAGCCCATCGGGCCATCCGTGGTTCTCTGGGTGGTGGCGTAGGGACAATGACCTCCTGGCGTTGGAATATCGGTAGTCTTTCCAAGAAGAACGATACCAAAATGGATCCGTACCCAAACTGCTTCAGTTTGGTCTTCTTGCACTTGGTTAGTTTCCGCTTAATGTTAATAGTCACAGCCTCTGCCCAGTTATAGAGAGTCGGGGTCAGGCAGTCTACAGCAAGAAGCAGTTGTGTCTTTGTGGCCTCATGCGGTGCATGCGACCCTGCAGCCCGCGTGATAGTGTGCAGCACTAATTTTAGTGCCAGATCCGGGATGGTTTGGATGTCAACCTTCCTGCTCCCTGTTCCTTTGCGTGCCCCTCGGCACACTCTATCAATCACCATCCCCATACTCTCCCCAGAGGGACGGGTACCAGTCAGCATAGGGACTGCACCCCTCCGCGACAATCCTGTGATAAAATACACATCAGAGAATTCGAGTTCAAGTTCCTGATCTCGAAGCACGAACTTTTCTTGGTCTTCATCCCATATGCTTATCAGATACTGAAGCAATTTTGGCTGATCCTGGAGGCACGGTGTTAGGAAGAATTTCTTTAGCCCACAATCTCTGAGGGCATCCATGCATCACTCATTCTCCATGGCAAGTTCATCTTCCTCACTATGTTCTCTCTCTTTCAGCTCAATCACCATTATTTCTGCTTGGTACCTGCACATTGTTCAAATGAGCATTGTTAGTCTACTTAGGCATTGAAATTTGCAAAAAATTGACTGCATTTTCCTTAAATTTATGCAGATTTTTGGGTTGTGCGGTTGGCGCGACTGTTTTTCAAACAGTCATGCCAATGGGCGCACCGTCTGTGTAAAAAATGGGCGATTGGCACGGGTCCGTGCCCGGAACCCACGCCAACCGCTATGCCCTATTTTTGACAAATCCTCTCCTAAAAGAATCAAAATGACAAACACAGGTAATGAAATTTATCTTAAAAGATAGCAACTGGTATCGGCTCTTACCTGAGACTGATGGAATCAAGATTGGTTCACTGGATCACTCGCAATCGTCGCCACAAGATCGCAAGGCAAATGGGTCACTATTGCTCCACAAAGAGGTAAAAGTGAAAAGTAAAAAAAAAATTACCACTTATGGCATTTTATAACTTTTCAAAGTTTTAAATTAAGTTTGAAAACATGTTTGTCGATTAATTTATCATATTATTCTCAAGAAATAGGTTCTACACACTTCTTTTGTGCAGCGACAGGTTTTCACATGGTTATGACGAAGAAACGAGTTGTATTTTATACTTTTTCGGACTTGGTAAAAACACGAAAAAGTCACTACTAGAGTCACCTTTCAGCTCTTTTCTGACTCTCTAAAATTGAAAATATTTCTGAGATGCTTATCGCTTTGAACTCGTTAAATGGTTGTGAAACGATATCTACCTAGTATACGTTTACCCCTTTTTCAAGCTAGGATATATTATTTATGAAAAAAGGAATACCTTAGCCTATCGCGACAAAGAGGTTCTCTCGGATATTGTTTTCTACCTTTTCGGATCTAAGAGACTATTTACGAAAAGGGCCTTGTTGGAGTTTTCTTTTCCGCTTTCTTTTCAAACTCTCTAAACATGAAAATATTTCGAGTTCTCCCTTTTTCAGACTCGTTAAAAACTGATGACATCGGACTTCGTCGTCATGACGTTACTCGAGTTCCTCCTTCCTAGGGCTCGTAAAATGTACTAGGTTGGATTTATCCGAAGGACAAACTTACATCGCAAGCATATGCTATCCCCTTCGAGCTTGTTTAAAAAAATAATTGGGGTACTTGCCAGAAATGGTGGGGGAAAATGGAACCAGACTTTAGTCGGCAATATGTCACTCTTGAACATGGCACTTCTCTACAATCGTGTCGGGTCGGGAACATCTCACTTCGTCATTTGTTTGCCTCCATGGGTTTGGGTAATCTCTTTTGACTACTCATCTGCGCTTTGCCACATCACCATGACCTCGGATCCCTTGATGTCAAATACTTCCAAATCCAGTGTCGTGCCGCCGATATGTTCAAGAGAAGTTTTTCCTCTGCAATCTTCAACCTTCCTCTGATTCTCTATTGGTCTTGATTCGCAAATCATCATATTCCTTTATATTGTGTCGATGATGTGGGAAACATCATGGGCCTCCTTCGACCGGGTCGCTCCCTGTCGACTTCAGCTCATTTTCCAGGAAGCTGATATAGAGACTCCCTTCAGATGCCTTGGAGCCTGCATGCCTTAATGGTAGGTTATTTTCATCTGTCGCAAGGTTTACATCATTGGCCTTCGATCGGATGATTCTGTGGCTGTTCGACGCCAAATCACTGTTCACATTTTATGGATTGTACCTTTTGTACCTTGAGATCCATTGTCATTATTGGAATTTTCTCTCGCGTCTGTTAACAGCTCTCATCATTGGCTGGTAATCAGATGATGTTCCTGCATGTTCGACTTCAACTCGTCTATTCGCATGCTCAAACTTGTACTTTGTACAAGTTGAGATGGAGCAAAAGACCCTGGGTTTTGTCTGATGAAATCCAGGCTGCGGGTTCTTTGTGGATTACTATGACTTATCACATGACTCTTCTAATTGGATGGTTGCAACCATACCTGAGTCTATTTGTTGATCCTTATTGCTAGATGGTTGTGTCCATACCTCGGATCTCACTTTTATGTACTCTATTATGGATGGTTGCGCCCATACCACATATCATGTATCAAAGATATCAGTTGTATTTGTACTTTCAAGTTTTCTGACAGCAGCGTTTGGGTCAAACGCGTTCTCATAAAGCATTTCGCCCCTCCCTCTCTCTCAGACCTCATGCTTTAGGGGGCATCTGTTACACATCGTTTTGTCACTTTCCCTACAATCCCTCATCCCGCATATTGGAGGATCATCCCCGTGACTTGTGAACAGTGTCATACTTTGCAAACACCTTCTTTGCATCCTTCTGCATAACGACATCATTTCTCCTGTTGGACATTTCCTCAAAAAAGCACACAAAACCTATGTTTTGGCCTTGGCGCGAGTAGCCAGTTCACCCCTCGTGCCAATGTGGAATATTTGCACTAGAACTCGTGCCACCTGGCGCTCTGTCTCAGTGCAATGCCCGTGCCTAGCTATTTTGGGAATGTTTTTTAAAAAATTATAGGTGGAAGTTTCCTTCTAACCACCTGAGGGATGAGTCACTAGAAGTGGTTCAGTTGATCAGCCACAGATCTACCTCTTTAGGCAGTGGTTTTTACCTCCCATGGAACACTCCTTAAAGATAGGCCTCCCTTCCATGATTATAGGGATCATAACCTCTCCCTCTCCCTCTATATAAACAGGCCTTCTCCCTTTATGAAAGCTAGTTGAACATATATCCAAGGAGCTGAACTTGGAGAAGAATACTATAGCTGAGTAATTGCTATTGAGAAGGTAGAACCAAGGAAAAATCTGTAGAGAGAGTCCCATCCGAATTCCCGACGAGCCTTTGTGAGACGTGCTCCGCTTGAACCCTGCTGGAGGAGATCGCAACGTCGAAGCTTGGTTGTACTCTTCCTTTCATTTATTAATATACTCGACTATGGTGTTGGTTCGATCGTTGTGTTATGTTGTTTATGTAATGCAATTGATTTAATCCTCTTCGAATTACTAATAGTTACGAATGTGAATTAGTATGTTGTATATTTTCATTTTTTCTTGTGTGTGTGTGTGCGTGTTCGAGCGTGAAAGTGAGCGGATCGTGATCTGTCAAACCAGGATCGAGGAGCGAGCCACTCTTTTCGATGACAACAACAGCATAAGATCTCTGGTAAGTCATCTATCGAATCTATGTCCATTCATTAACTAGGAATCAATATTGTAGCTTGTCTTGTTTGTGGCTATACCCACTCTAGGGCTAGTTGGATCGCCTCTGTCCGCAGAGGGGATTTACCTCACCAACAAACCTGCTCCAGCTTCATTCCAGCTTCATTCCAGCCTCATCACATCCAACATCATACCAGCAGCATATCAGTACTTTCAATATCTTATCACATGAGAATAAAACAACATAACTTTACTAAAATTCTTCCCTCCCTTAGCACTAGGATGATTTCTCAATTTATAGGGAAATTGATGGTAGTTTCTCAATGAATGACTTTCTAATAATAGGCAAGACATGTTCCCAAGTTTAGAGGTGTTAGATGGACTCTTGGATTCGAATTTTGACACATATGGACTCTTTTAGAAGGCACTGACCATGTGGAGATTCCTGGAACAATGAGAATTCCACTCCCATGTGACAAACGCACCCTTGAATTTCGGGAAGATCACTGCAGTGCACCCTTGAATGGAGGATTTGGCACTGCAACACGGTTAGTCCCTTTAGAGACTGCATTGGTGATTCAATATGTGATATAACATATACTTCAAACCTTGGAAATATCATAATAGAAGCCATGAATGAAATGTATTCACTTAGGGCATATAGAAACTGAAATATAAGGGGATGATAGACCCTATTTCATTGGTCCTGGGGATGATGTCCAGTTTGACCAGGTCATGGGGGATGATGCCCAAATTGACCTATAACATTTTGTGTAGTAGAGTAGAGGAGAAATGTATGCATGATAGGATCACATATAAAGAAAAGTATATTAACCTCTTTACATATCCTTTATGTGATATGAATGAGAGTGGTTCAAGGCAAGTCAACTAGCCATCATGTAAGTTTGTAGGAAATTCAAACTGACCATCTTGAAGAGCCAGCCTAGCACTTATGGAGCCACTTGAAAATAATTTGCTTCAAGGGTGAAAGGGGTTACCTCTTAGAGTGTTTTTTTTAAGGAAATTTCTCCCTTTGTTGTACAAAATTCAACACTCCCTCTCAACTAGGGAGGAATTTCCATCAATGGTGTAAAAATTGTTGTACTTTTCAAATCATCATGGATCATGTTGAACATTCTTGAATCTAAATAAGGATACTCATGGAATTTGATATTCAGTTACCACCTTAAATCCAAGCTACAACCAAATAAAGGGTAAGAAACCATTACAAGAGAGTATCAAGCTCCAACCAAGCCTAAATATCATCGAGGAACCAGCTGCTTCCACTCGGCATTAGGGAGCCACATGCTACAACCTGGAAAAATATCATCGGGGAGACTCATGCTACCACCCATAATGAATATTTCTCAGTCATGAAGACCAAGAAACCATTACTTAGTCAATGAGGCTAATAATACATAATAGATCAGCACATAAGCTAAGAATCCATAATAACTCAAGAACACCAGCATCTTCGAACTTGAGCAAGATACTACTTACTATGACTGGTAAGGATCACAATATGATCTCAAGTAGCCATCATCCATTTCATATATGGGTGGGAAACAATATGCATGATTGGGCATACTCCTAATTGGAGGTCCCGCATCCCCAAGATCTCATTAGCTCAATTACTCATCCTTGGGAGCTCGACCAGGGGGGAAGGGCACTCATCTCAGTGTTCTTGATCAATGGATTCTCGGACCTGGAAGGAGCACATCCCTTAATCCAAGCATATCTCTGAAGACTAGAAATTTCTTCTTTGACAATGCTTTAGTAAGTATATCAGCAATTTTCTCATCACTCTAAATATGGTGGAGTCTCACTTCTCCTCTCTGTACCATGTCTCAAATGATATTATATTTGAATTAAATGTGCTTAGATCTACCATGAAATACGATATTATCTAACAACATAATCTCATTCATATTATCACATAATATCACTATAGTATCCAGGACTTTGTGAAATAACTCTCCAAATAATTTTCTTAACGAGCTAGGTTCACAACTAGCTAAGATAGCAACAATATACTCAGCTTAAAAATAATTGAGAGCAACTGATTTATGTTTCCTTCTCATCCAAGAGATCGTGCCAGACCAAAACTGAAACAACATCCTGAAGTGCTTTTTTTCATATTGCCTGCCTAGCCAGTATTCATATAACCTTGCAGCTATATATTGCTAGCAGTATATCGAAGACCAAAGTTAATTGTCCCATGTAGATATATAAGTATGTGTTTATAAGCAACCCATTTATTATGTAAAGGTTTATTCATGAATTGAATCAAGTTATTTACAGTATAGCAAATATCAGGATGGGTGGTCACCAGAAACATCAATTCTCCAATCAACTGATGATGCTCATATTGATCAGATAAATCAGGTCCAGCTTCATCACCATAGAGTTTCTTGAAGTTCATCTCCATGGGAGTGCCCATGGTTTTTCACTCTACCATTTCAAACATTTCCAATAGCTTTACTACATACTTCCCTTGGGAGAGAGTTTCACCAGGTCTATGTCAGACCTCCAGGCCCAAAAATAAGTGCATCATCCCAAGGACTTTCATTTCAAATTCAAATGCAAGCTCCCTCTTACATTGAATCATCAGAGGTTCATTACCTGTCAAAAACATATAGTCAACATATAATTCCAAAATCAAAGGCATACCTTGTACATCTGGCCCATATGGCCATCCTTCAGCATATATTTACCTCTTTCCCCACATTTGATAACATATTTTTGACTATAATGTGTTTCTTAGGAAGACTAAAGGATTTTTAACATATATTATGGCCTAATATGACTAATGTGAAGGAAAAGGGTGCGTTTACTATGCAGATATACATTGGAGGCAACTTGAGAATATGTATGTGGCTTGTCCCCTACATTTACTCACCTACAACTTGACATGCTCCCTGTATTTACTCACCTGTAGTTCGAGGATACATTAACATATGATGCACTCAACAAGCATATCAGGGAGCTAGATCCACCTTTTTAGGTATTTTGTAGGGAATCAACCCTCTTTTCAAGGAATTTTCCCCTCAGTCATTTTTGTATAAATAAGGAAGCCCAAGTGCTCAATAGGGTTCGAACTTTTGGAGAAAATAGAGACTACTAAGAGCTAGGAACTCGTACTTGTCATTTTCATTCCTTTTATCATGTACTTAAGCATTAGTTTACATTAATGAGAATCCTTTTATTATCTTCAATCTGATTTTTCTTTAGAGGGTTGAGTCCCCTTGGATTGGGGCCCAAACCAGAGGCTCTAGTCTCTCTCTTTTATGTATTTTATTCATGTAATTTCTTTCCTAGCAGTATTTCCTTTCCTTTCTAGCAGAACTTTTTTATGAGAAAATTTCTTGTGCGGGTTTGTGAATCACCTCTCTTGTGGGAAGTTTGGTTGGATATATTATGTTGGAAAGCCAAAAGATATAGTTATTTTCTTTTTGCAGTAGTTAGATCTCATATTAGCCTTATTTTTTCATCTTGTTTTTCTACAAATTGGTAAATGGTTTAGCCATTTTATTTAAGCATAGGAAGCATAATCTCTTTTGGTTGTAGGTCCTATGCAAAGACTACAAGACAGATTGCCTTTAAATGTAGTAGTCAAATCTTGAATAAATTTCAACTCGTCCTTTCTTTTTTATTTCATATTTTTGTAATTTGCACTTTCATCATGCTCTAGATGTTTGGAAATATTAATTAAATTTTTTGGTGTTCCTACTATTGGATTGCATGCTTTCCATTGTAATTTACAATCCTCGGCATACCACCAACTCCTCTCTTTCTATCTCAATAAATCCTTCAAAACCCTGTTCATTGAGAGTTCATTTTTGGTTTGTTGAAGGCCACTGTGTGCATTGCTCCTTATGAAAAATGGACCCCTAAAGGGTACTAATCTTGGAAATGGCCTCATAAAACCTTATTTTACCTTCCATTACCCTTTCCCACCTTCATGTCAAGTTTTATCCCTCACAATTCTCACTGATTCAATTCTATACTAAAACAGGCCAATCTGAAATATCATCTTGTAGAAATTTTGTAGCAATCTTGTAGAATCTTGTAGCAATCTTCTAGCATCCTGTATAAATCTTGTAGCATATTGTAGCACTGTGTAGAAGCTCTCCAAACTTGAATATAATTGTCCTTAAAGCTTGATTTTTTCCTCCTAGCCCTTAAAAATTTTCCTTAAATTTTGAAACCATGATTGAGGAAGACCAAAGACCACTTAGAAATTGCCTTTCCACCACTACAATTCATTCCTGCAATTAGGGTTAGTAAACAAGTTCATGAATTCAATGCCATAATGATGATTTACATTATTACTTTATGAAGCACTTAATGAACTCTTTTACTAGGATATAATCTCTCTTGAATGTATTGATTGAAGGTTGAGTTCACGCTCTTTACTTTTTGTAGGTTAGATTAGGTTTTCTTTCTTTGATGCAACATCTACATTCAGAAAATAGATTAATGACTACATTCTAAAAGTAGAGTAGCCTTTACATTTCTGCAAGTAGGTTAGCATTTACATTTGTGCAAGCAGGTTAGCCTTTTCATTTCTGAAAGTAGGTTAGCATTTACATTCTTGAAATTAGGTTAGTGTTTACATTCCTACAAATATATCAACATTTCCATTTCTGCAAATAATCTAACATTTCCATTTCTGTAAGTAGATTTGAATTTTCCTTTTATGCGATCTCTTTTTATTTCAAATATAGATTTATTTGATATAGTGCTCTTTGTATACCTTGGTTTGTTCATTTGCCTCAGAGTAACTTTAGTACAACTTATCTTATTGTGCATATAGAACTTTCACCTCTTAAGTTTGTAAGAACTTCGGGTTGAGTAGCCTTGGGAGTTGCAACACTCTTGTTGCAATACTGAGGCTCATTAATCACAATGAAACAATGATGCACAAAGACAAAACAAGATTTACCCTAGGAAAACCCACTTGTGGGGGGGAATCCAACAAAATTTTCCTTATAGAAATTATTCAATTCAACAAGAAATGCAACTAATATTTTCTAGTCAAAATAATGTCAATCATACCAGCAAGAGAACAATTTTCAAATTGTATTCTTATCAATTCAATATGTTTCCCAAAAGAATCATCCTGGTCTACTCTTCTAAGGAAAAAATTTGGCCTCCTCCTACACTTCGAAAAAACTCAAACCTACTGCCATATATGCCGAAAAACTCGTCCACACGTGTGAAGTCAACAGAGAGAGAAAGACACACATGCGAGGTCAAAGTAGAGAGACAATATGTTGGATTTGTCTTCATCCTTATTGCCCTTTTTCTCCTTCACTTGAATCAAAATATGTTATTTATTATGTAATCAAATGGTGCCAAGAGTTGGAGGTTGAATGACATATATATAGACTTCTTGGGAAGCCAAATTGGTGCCACAACAAGTTGGGCCGACTTGATCATGTGGAGGATTGAATTGACTTTCTTGATGCCAAAAAATTCAAATTCTTTCTTTTAAAAATTACATGAAGAAAATTTATTGAATTTATAATGACATATATATTTGAAGGGCTACATTATTAAATATGAAGACCAACCATAGCTACAAAAATCCAACACTTCCTCTTAGCTAGGGAGGTATTCATAATGAATTCTTCAAATATTCTCTAGTTTAAAAATTTATGTAAGGAAATGGCTAATGAGATAGCTATGTTGATGTGTCAATCCACTACATGTTGAAAGCATCTTGCATCAACATCATGCTAACCAAGTAGTCACTTAGAGAAATTCACCAATTATTGACATCGTCACTTGGAAATGTCACCTATTGTGAAACCCTGGGCTATTACTAGTCCTGCATGTTGACTCAATGGTAATTCTCATACCTGATGCTAGAGGCACTCACTCACCCACTTGGGGAGCACTCCCGACCTTGGTGTTATCAAGGGCATTCTCCCTAGCCACTTTTTTTGGCCCCTGGTCAATAATTTGATGTATCTATATTCTGAACTAGGGATAATGTATGCCCCTTGATGCAACAACATCAACAATCCCTTCCAATGAGGGAGGCATTATCAACTACTCTAATATTTTCCTTGGAGTATACAAACTTTTTCGTGGGAAGAGGCTTGGTGAGAATGTCAACAACTTACTCATATGTAGACTCTATGTATCGGAGCTTCAATGCTCCCTTTTGTACCATATCTCAGATGTGATGCTAATTGATCTCAAAGTTATTTGACTTGTCATGAAAATTTGGATTTTCAAAAAGCTTCACATAGGTTTAATTGTCACAATGTATCATGATCAGACCCTACATTTGATCAAGCAATCCTGCAACTAGATTCTAAATCCATATTGTGTCACAACTTACCAAACTAGTTGTAATGTATTATGCATTTATAGTGTTGAGTGAAATGGATGTTTGATTTCTGATCATCCAAGATATCATAGTAGATCCCAAGCTAAAACAACATCTTGATGTGATCTTCCTATATTTCGCACTCCCTGCCAAATTAGAATATGAGAATCCCTATAGTTGTACTCCACCATTTAGTTGTATCTCAAAACTTATTTGACTATGCTTTGTTGTAATCCAATGTTTATGGCTCGATTGCACCTAGAACCGACTCAGAGTGTTTATTGCAAATAAACTATTTGGTCTAGTATTAATTAGTTACATCAATGAATCAATCAGTTATCAATACATAAAGGGATCCACCAAATCTGACTTAGATTCTCTCAACTTCTTCATGTTCATCACCATGGGAGTATACATGGACTTGCATTCCATCATTCCAAATATTTTAAGGATCATAATAATATATTTTCCTTTACCAAGAAATATTTCTCTCGAATTTTTCCATATTTCAAATCCCAAGTTGTAATGCATTAAACCTATATCCTTTATAATGAACTCAAGAGTAAACTCCCTCTTACACTGATCAATGAGATTCGATGGCCCTGTCAGAAACAATTCATCAACATATAATAATAAAATAACATACTCATCTCTAGAAACCTTGTAGTAAAGGTTTGAATGAGAACTTTGTAAAACCAAGATTCAATAAATATCCATCAATCTGAGAACACCAAGCTCGAGGTGCTTGCTTGAGTGCATACAAGGATTTGTTAAGTTTACAAACATGAGTTTCCCTCTCATGTACCTCAAAACCTTGAAATTGTTCTATGTACACTTATTCTTCAATCAACCCATTGAGTAAAGTTGTCTTCACATCCATTTGATGAAATTTCCAACCCATAACAGAAGCAATAGAAATGATCGTTCTAATATAAGTGTACCATGAAATTGGACCAAATGTTCCATCATAATCCTCTCCCTATTTCTAAGAGACTCTTCTTGCCACGAATCTTTCCTTGTACTTATCTATGCTACCATCCAATATGTTGTACCTTGGGAGACAATCTCAGGTTGTATTGAGATTGGTGCCTAACATTTTCTATAACTTAAAAATGAAAACATTTGTTGCCCCTTCATTTTGAAACCCTAGAATGTGATATTTAAAACCCTTTAATATTTATAAAAGAACAAAGCTTCTCACAATGCCTTCAAATGGTGAATACAAATGTACTGAAAGAAAAGAAATAGATGATAGTGGAAAGTCTTAGATAATAGGTTGTATTACACAGAATCTGCTATTTTTAACTTTAGAAGAAGAATGACTAGCAAGAAATGAAATACAGAATAGAGGATCACTTCATTAAGGATTTTAACTCTAACTCGCAAAACTGTAATATTAGAGACTAGCAACTTCATTACTCAATTCTAAAATAAGAACATTAAAAGAATATGTAACAAGAAAGACTAATTGTACCCAAGAATTTCTAGAAATTCTTCTGAAAAACTTTATTCATCATCACAAAGATCAAGTACAAAATTTGTGGTGCTTCTGAGGTGTAAAATCCAGAACCCTCATTCTTCTTCTGAAATTCTTATGTACAAAGTTTCAAAATGTACAATGATAAAATGGTCAACTTCATAAACTACTTTTATCTGATTATTACATTTGAAATGAAAATTACATGTATCTTTAGGAAATAAAAATAAAATAAAACATCACACATAAAACACTCTGTCATTTGGCATCCTGAGACTCTGGAATGGAGGTAATGCTTCTTCCTTTGACTATGGAGACATCCATTCTTTGCACTTCCTCCATAAGTATACATTTGTACTGGGGTATTTAGCAAGCTTCACATGTGCCATCCTGAAATTAGTAATTTTTGAATACGTAGGTTTGTCAGCAAACAAGGTCTTCATCGTCCACATCAGTTGGAAGCCTTTATGCAGGTAGTTGACAATGGTGGCTCCTTTCATAATTGTAGTCTTCTCATGATTAGACCCAATTTTACTCTTTACTTCCACCATCAATGTTTCATATGTTTCCCAAGGGAGAAAATTTCCTTGCTGGTCCCAAAAAAATGGTAAACCAACCCTTATTCTTTTATCAAACATAATATTAAACTTTGTCACTGCTCCCTTTACTACATCCAACTTATTCTATGCTGCTTTCCTATATGAATTTTTCACAATCATCCTTTTTAGCTCCAAAACACATTTATTCATGTCTTCAATTCAAAATTATTTGAGCTCCTGTGTAGATTTAGAATCTATGAAATCAATTATCTTTTTACAATACAGGGCTTTGTTCTGTGACTTTTTCTTGTTAGCCACAATAATCCCTTCCAAGTCTCTAACAATGTTTTTCTCCTATCTAATGATAATAAGTAACTCCCGCGCATTTTTTACAGTATCAATGATATCATTCCATATTATCTCCCTAGCTTGTATAAGGGACATATTCCCTTTTACTTTTTCCTTCGGCTCCTTAATCTCTTGGCAAGCACTTTGATAATCTCTCTTGTATTTTTCAGCGTTATAATTGGTCATCAATACTTCTTGTTTTGTGGATTTAATCACCTTCAATGCACTATCCAAAACTCTTTGGCTCTTTTCAAATCAATTTCTTCCATCTTCAACTCGGTCATGACCTGAGTTAACTTAGTAGCAGGACCTTCAAAGTCAAATGCTACTACGATGGTACATACATGGGAATCAATTTTCTTCTGCAACATAACATTCATTTCCTTTAGCTTGTAAAATTATTCATTCCTCTGTAAATGGTCCTATAGTAGCTGTTCCTTTTCATTTTCTACCTGGGCCACCTCTGCAACGATTGGGTGTTCACCAGTGGGAAGTTTAAGTTTTTTCTTGAAAACCTGAATCTCATCTTCAGTGCCCTACAATAGCTTTTGAACCGTTGTCCTATCCTCAGGATCAATCCCAAATTTTATAAAGGTTTTATTTAGTTCTTTATTATGTGTATTTAAAGCTCTTGAATTTTCTTTCTCCAATTTCAATTATTTTACCACGTTTCCCAACATATTCTCAACTTTAACAGCAGCTGAGGAAGATTTATTTAAATATTTGACAATAAACTGGCCATTCTTCATATGAAGATTAATTTTATCTGGAAGAGGGATTTTCTTTGTGTCAAATGTTAAATTAACAGCCTTGAAACCAACTAAATATGCTACAGTCATAGCTAAAGGATGAGAAAAATGTATCCTTAGTTGATCTTTCTCCAAATCCATTACCGATAATAATCTAGTTTTCTCAGGAGATATTTGAGCCTCTGATTGAGATTCTATACTTTCCCTTATCTTCCTATTCTTCTCTTTAATCTGTGAAAATGTTTGTTTAATCATTGGATTAGAGTCATGATGTGTATCCCCTGGAACAAGGGATGACTAAGTACATGAGGTTTCCCCCAACTGTAAATAATACCCTGTTACTGTTGGTGAGCTGGTCTCATCGATTGTTTTTGTCCTCTTAGCTTCGTCCTCTTTATCACCATCCAGCTCAATTATTTCCTCTCTTCCCTTCTTAAGATTATTTTTAGTGGGATGTGGAGTTTCAACCTCCATCTGCCCAAATATAGAAGACTGCCCTCCATTTTCCAATTTCTACACTTCTGGTCTAGATTTATGAATAAAAGGAGGATATCTATTCTCCAACCTTCTATTTGAAATTATATGACATGGGTCATAAGCCCATTTTTATCCTAAAAATAAATTCATACCCTCCAAAATTTTATGGGCCTCTTCAGCTACTTGCCTAGTATTCACAATAAATGGGCCCACGGTCCTGGGAAACTTGAACAAATGACCCTTTTCACAGAAAAAATTTGAATTTGATCTGCATTTAAGCTTTGCCTTATGAATTCCAAAGCAAACATCCTCATTAGATCAAAGGTAGGTAGTCTAAAATGCTCAACATCTTCTCCATATAACCTTATTTCTGCATGATCTTCAAAGGCAAACAAATCTCCAAAATTCACATATTTTCTCAATTGTAGGAATGATTGATATTTAGGCAACAAACATGGTGCAGGTGAACCATTCAGAATTGAATATACAACTGGGAGAAAATAGGAAGTAAAATCAAAAATGCCTTCATTCCCAAAATTCTTCTTTACTAAATCTGTCCAGAAAACAAATGACTGATTGATTTTATTTAGGTCCATGACATTCAACCCCAACTGCATGAAACTTTCAGCATGAATATAGAGGAACACATGAGTAACAAAAGAAGGAAACCTAAATCAACCAGTGAGCAATAGATTCATAAATTGAGTGTTAATAGCATCCTCCAAAGAAGCAAGTATTTCAAGGACCACTCCGGGCTTAATCATGAGGGAAAACATTCCCAAAACTAATTTATCCACCATTATAGTATCTTCTTTTCCCATAATTTTAGCTAGAATCTGAAGGATTGGTTTCACATCTTCAGCAAGAGGTCTAAAGAGAATTGACTTGAATCAAGAGAAAATTGTGCTTTATCAGGCATCAGATAAAATAAAATTTGGGCATATTCAGGTTCGAGTAAGTCTTGAAAGTACGTAGACAAAAACTCCTCAGAAAAAACTAAAATATGAACTTGCAGGAGGATAACAGAGGGACTGTCGAATTAAAAGGGCAGAAACCTGAAAAACTTTTTCTCCCAACTAGTTCATTACAAAACACTTCTGCCGGTACATTGTTGCAACTAGCTAATGAATAAACTCTGGGAACATATATGTTTGAGGAAAAAATGCTGACAAAACTCCCGACTTGACTAAGGTAGAATAAAATGGAAAATTGGATTGGTTTAACATGACCTGTTGATAAAATTGAACGTGGTTAACTGTACATATGGTATCAGCGATATCGTGTTCAATATCCATGAGAGTAATATGCCTAGATGACCCAGCTAATACATTTTTCTTCGATATTTTATCAATTTAAAGTAAAATTGGAGTATAATACCTGGTGCTGACGGAAATGGTGACTAGACACTTGTGAATTCTTTGGAAACTTTAACAGCTCGAAAAAAATGATGAGGGAAAAAGAAATGGGGGAGGGATTTTATAAAGGGAAAAAATGGGGGGAAGACTTCACATGGGAAAATAAATGAATGACAATACAGGTAAAATGATAGGTAGGATATGATGTGGTGTAAAACCATGATGAAGCGGGCTCGCTTGCTGACGTCGTTGGCTCACCTGCTAACGTCACTACGGGGGACTCTGCTGTACGAGAAGTTCTTTAGGGTTGTTCCCCCACAATAAATCTATGCCACATACCTCTAGTCAACAAGTAGGAGTCAACATTCTTGCGGAGGCACCTCTCATGGTAGAAGGCATGTTGTTTGTGATGTCGGATTTGCAGCATCGTGAGGGCCCTATCTCTGCAACGATCCAAATCCAATAACCTGCGCGCTCGTTAACTCCGCTTTGATCGTAGGATGGTCCCACCTCCACTGCATTTATTTATCCGACAAGCGTTTAGTGCTCAAATATATTTTATATGTATATATTTTTTTTAAATATTCATAATTCAACAGCAGTGTCTATCTTCCTCCTTTTCTGTATACATATTTGATTTTTCCCTTTTTCACTTTTTTTTAAAGGAAATCAAAACCTATACAACATACCAAAAGTTAAAATGAGTTACAACACACTACGTGCTTGATCTTGTATATCCACTTGGAAGTCACAATTGACTTTCCTTCAAGTCTTGGCACAATATCCCATATGTCATTCTTCATGATGGACTAGTAATCCTCTAACATGAAATATTTCCAAACTTGTTGATTTGTTGCCTCCTCATAGTTGGATGGATCAAAATCAATAATATGACTCATCAATGTAGCATATCCTAAGTATTTCTATGGATGTTTTCTTTTTGTGACCGTGCCGCAAGGATTTTGCATGTCCTTTTTCTTCCTACAAAATACTTTGAAGCCATGAAATTCTCTTCTCAAGTTCTAGAAAAAAAACTCTAGGAGGATCCACTGGATCATTTGGCCCTTATGGGTCTTCCTGAGGATCTAAAGAAGAATTCATTGTTTCAGAAGGCCCTATATAAACTCTTTGAGGAGCTTCATGTTCTTAATCATCATCAACATCCTTAGATTTCTTGAAGGTTGCATCATCATCAAAGATAATATCAATATTAATTTCAATATTACAATGACCTACAATATAAATTTTGTAGTACTTTGATGTCTCATTGTACCCAAAAAAATTTCCCTTCTTTCCAAAAGGCTCCAGCTTCGACCTCTTCTCCTTGAGTACATGAATGTAATAGGACAACCAAATATTTTCAAATTCCCAACCTCTAGTTTCTTACCTAGTAAAACTTCTTTAGAAGTCTTAAATTCCAAAATCCTGTGAGGGCTTCTATTTTTCACATGAATTATTTTCTTGTATGCTTCTCCCCATAAGAACATGGGGAAATATTAATCATGGATCATTTCCTAATAAGCTTTTACAATAGTTGTATTCTTCCTTTCGGCAACTCCATTCTGTTGAGGGATGTAAGGAACTATTAACACCCTCTTAATGTCAACTTCTTTGCAAAAACCAATGAGTTCATTGGAAGTGTATTCTCCTTCATTATATGATCAAACAGAATTGATATTATTCCATTTCAACTTTTCTACATCAAAGTTTGAATCCTTGAAACCTACTAAAGACTTCATCTTTTGTCCTTATGAAATAAAGCCAAGGTTTTGGGAACAAATCATCAATAAATTGTTAAATTTTGCAATTTTGAAATTAATTAACTTAGATCTTCAAAATTTAAGTGAATATAGTAACCAATAACCATATAGAAGACATTCAAAGAACAGTAAGATAATAGAGTTGGTCCAAGACCAGGGAAAACCCCGTTGTGGGGGTATTAGAGAACTTGTGAGGTCTAAAATGGACCTCCTAAGAAAAAAGTACAACCAAAATTAACTTTATAAGAATCAATAGGATTCAAGATGATGATGTCAAACATGGGGGATGATTCACCATTTTTTGGGTAAAAAAATAAAAATATTAAAAATAATAAAATAATAAAACTCCTTTTTCAACTTGTATTTTCAACTTATCTCCCTAAGTTTTTACTCAATTTTTGAGCGGGAGTATTCGTTGGATGCAAAAATAAATTCCTCATCTAAGGAATACCCATGTTGCATACTTTCGATGGACTCTACTACCTAAAAAATGAGAAATACATCAAAAAACTTGATTTCAATCACATTTTTCATGTAGCAGGGTCCATTGAAAGCATGCAACATGGGTACTCCTTGGATGAGGAATCAAATTCTACATCCAACGAGTGTTCCCACTCGAAATTTGAGTAAACCCATAGGGAGATAAGTTGAAAAAGTAGTTTTTTTATTTTTTCCCTCTAAAATTTGATGATGTAATCTAATCTTATTATATTATTTCCACTATTATTTTATAATTTCCTTAGGAGACCCTTTTTATACTTCAAAATTCCCCTAATGAAAATCCTTTAAGAATATTCTTCTATTATATCTTCATCAAATGTTCAGTGAAGATACATAAGTAGATTACAAAACCCTTTTCTCAATGACAACAACATTACCCTTTTCAAACTAGGACATATCATCTGAAGTGTGAGATATGATCACAAATGTAGAATAATAGATCCTTCAATCCTTCGGCAAATATCGTGCTTCAACATGAGTGTTAATGAATTGAAAATCAACTTCAGAATCTCAAGTACGAGAAGGATATTAGCTTTCATGAATGAGATAGACAAGTCTCCAAATGTGTGCGATAAATACAATGAAATATGCCTTCACAATAAGATTATATGGCCACAAATATTAATTAAATATTCTCGAGGTGAAAGAGGATCAAACTTGTAATACGATATCTTTAAAAACTAATACAAGGGATATATGCTACAAATGATAATACGAGATACGAATTCTTTCAAACAATAATGCAAGAAAGAAATCTCCAGAAATGCGAGAGAAATATCCACTAGATCAACCAATGAAATAACAAGATTCCAATAAATCTGCTAACAGTGAGAGAGATTAAATGCTAATGCAAGGGCTTTATCACCAATGTGAAAGAGATCACTAGTAATGATAAGAGATCTTCTATTGATAATCATAGGTCTTCCACTCATAATAAGGGATCAATCAAGATAGCTTCCACAAGTTTTAAGGTCCTATTCACAGTGTCTTCTAGGTATATCTGAAACAAGAGGTTGATCCTCTCACCATACCACAGAGACATATGTCATGTATTCCTCCCTTCTTAGGCTCAAACTTGATATAGAATACATATATGTGAAGTCATAATCTCCGACCAAACCAGAATTCAAAAATGGCTCAGATCTAAATCAGTGGAGGCATCCTAAGGTGGCTTGGATATATATCTGTGTGAAGCAGATCTAAAATGTATCATATCTCAATTTGTGGAATCAGATATGAAGTAAATCTCAGCCTAGTTAACTCTTTAAGTGAAATTTCTCCCTCAGTTTCTCAAAATTCAACACTGCCTCTCAACTAGGGAGGAATTTCCATCAACAATGTCAAAAATTTTGTACCTATCAAATCATCATGGCTCATGTTGAACATTCTATAATCTAAAGAAGAATATGAATTGCAGGAGAGTTTTAGCTACCACCCTAAATCCAAGCTCATCCAAATAAAGGGTAAGGAACCATTACAGGAGAGTCTCAAGCTCCAACCCAACCTAAATATCATCGAGGAGCCAGACACGTCCACCCCGCATCAGGGAGCCACACGCTACAACTTGGAACAAATATCATTGGGGAGACTCATGCTACCACCTAGAATGAATTCTTATCAGTCATGAAGACTAAGAAACCATTTCTCAGCCAATGAGGCTAAGAATCCATAATAACTCATGAACACCGGAATATTCTAACTTGAGCAATATACTACTTACCGTGACTGTTAAGAATCGCAATCTAATCTCAAGTAGTTAGCACCCATTGGCCAGATGGGTGGGAAACAAGATTCAAAACAGGGGCATACTCCTAATTGGAGGTCCCTTATCCCCAAGATATCACCATCTCAATTCCTCATCCGTGGGAGCTCAACCAGGGGGGAATAGCACACATCTCAGTGTTCTTGATCAGTCAGGTCCTGGACCCGGAAGGGGTACATCCCTTAATCCAAGCATATCTCTGAAGAATAGAAATTTCTTCTTTGGAAATGCTTTGGTAAGTATATTAGAAATCTTCTCATCAATATTAATATGGTGGAGTCTCACGGCTCCTCTTTGTACCATGCCTCGAATGAAATTATATATCATTTCAATGTGCTTGGATCTGTCACGAAATACCATATTCTAAGACAATTTAATCTCACTCATATTATCACATAATATCACTGTAGTATCCAGGACTTGCTCAAATAACTCTCCAAATATTTTTCTTAACCAGACAGGTTCACAACTAGCTAAGATAAAAGTAATATACTTAGCTTTAGCAGAATTGAGAGAAATTTATTTATGTTTCCTACTCATCCAAGAGATCATGGTAGATCCCAAACTGAAACAACATCCTAAAGTTCTTTTTTTGTCAATAATGTTTCCTTCCCAATCAGCATCCATATAACCATGCATCTTTATATTTCTAGAAGTATATCAAAGACCAAAGTTAATTGTCCCATGTATATATCTAAGCATGTGTTTAGCAGCAACCCAGTGGTTATGTAAAGGTTTGGTCATGAATTGACTCAAGGTGTTTACAGTATAGAACATATCAGGACGAGTATTCATTAGAAACATCAATTCTCCAATCAACTGACGATACTCAGATGGATTAGATAAATAAGGTCCAGCTTCATCACCGCATATTTTCTTGAAGTTCATATCCATGGGAGTGCTCATATATTTTCACTCTACCATTCCAAACCTTTCCAATAGATTTACAACATACTTCCCTTGGGAGAGATTAATTTCTCCATATCTCTGCCAAACCTCCAAGCCCAAAAATAAGTGCATCATCCCAAGGTATTTCATTTCAAATTTAGAGGCAAGCTCCCTCTTACACTAAATCATCAGAGGTTCATTTCCTATCAAAAACATATCTTCAACATATAATACCAAAATCAAAGGCATACCTTGTATAGATTTGAAGTAGAGGTTTGGATCACCACTGCTCCTCGTGAATCCTAACTTTACTAAGTAGTTGTAAATGCGATAATACCAAGCCCTAGGGGCTTTATTTGAGCCATAGAGTGCTTTCTTCAATCTTCATACATGGGTTATTTTGTTATGTACCTCAAAGCTTGAGTTTGTTCAACATATACTTCCTCCTAAAGAGCACCATGGAGAAAAGTTGTCTTGACATCCATCCGATGGAGAGTCCACCCTTGACTAGTAGCTAAATCAATAATGGAGTGAACGGTGGTATAGCAAGCAACAGGAGAAAATATGTCTTAATAATCAATTCTCTCTTTCTAATAGAATCCTCGAGCCAAAAATATTTCTTTATTTTTTTCAATACTACCATCCATGCCATGTTTTATTTTGAACAGCCACTTTGAAGTCACAATTGAATTTCTCTTAGGTCTAGGAACAACTTCCCACACATAATTTTGTATAATGGATTCATATTATTGTCATGTCATCCTTCCATGCTTGGTGCTTTACTTCTTCTTCAAATGATTGAGGTTCACTCTGTATTATAAAATTCATAGCAACAACATAGTTTTGATATTGAATGGGTTCTTTGCTTTCTCTAAAAGTGCCCATTGGAGCAATATGTTTTTCAGCGTCCTGTAGAGTATCACGAAGCCATAGATGCCTTTTCCTAAATTAAGGAGGATCTAATGGATCCATAGGCTCAATAAGTTCATATAGGTCCTCATGATCAGGTTCATGAGTATAGGGATTCCATCATCATTTGTTTCTTTAGAAGAGATAGAAGGAGGACTAATTCTTACCTTTTCGAGAGATGCATCTTCATCAAATATTACATCTCTTATGAGGTCTATTGTTCTTTGGCCCGGTATATAAATTCTAAATGCTTTAGAATCTTCACAATAGACCACAAACATACATTTCTTACCTTATTCCTCAAGCTTTCTCCTCTTTTCTTTTGGTACATGAAAATAAATAGGACATCCAAAGATCCTTAAATGACTGACATCAGGTTTCTTGTTTGTGAATACTTCCTCAAGAGTCTTGTCATATAATTCATGATGAAGATTCTTGTTTTATACATATACAACAGTGTTGGAAGCTTCTCCCCATAGGAACTTTGGCACATTCTGATCATGTATCATGGCACGAGTAGCCTCCATGATAGTTCTATTCTTTCTTTCTGCCACATCATTATATTCATGATTATATGGTACAATGGTCTCTTTATTGATACCATCTTCTTTGCAAAATTCAATGAATTCATTTGAAATAAATTCTCCTCAATTATTTGACCTGAAGACTTTTTATTTTATTTTATTTTATTTGAAGACTTTTATTTTATTTCCAGTTTGGTTTTCAATCAATGCTTTGAAATTTTTAAACATATCAAAGGCTTCATCTTTGTGCTTTAGAAAGTATATCCATGTTTTTCGAGAGAAACCATCCACAAAGGTGATATAATAAAAATATCCACCTATGGATGTCACTGGCATAGGTCCACACAAATCTAAATGAATTAGTTGCAGGATGTCATGAGATTTGGTACAGCTGGAGGGGAAATGCCCTCTCGTTTTCTTTCCACCTTCAAAACCAAGGAAAACACCATCATGTTTTGATTGGATTTATGGCATTCCATAAACCATCTTCTTTACTTTGGGAAGTGCCTTATAATGAAGATGAGAAAATTCGTGGTACCATAACTCGATTTGATTGAAATTTCATTCTTGAGCCATAGCTTTAATATGTCTCACATTGACCTTGTAAAGCCCTTCAACTCTCGATCCAAGGGTAAAAGCATTTTTCATGTTTGTTTTATCTGGCCAGGTTAACACCTTTCCTTTTATAAAATCCATATTCATTCCTTTATCTTCTAGAGAAAATTTAGATACAATATTTTTCTTTAGACCAGGTACATATAAAACATCTTTAAGGTGAATAGTTTCTCCAAGATCCAAATGAAAAGAAACTGAACCAAAACCCTTTACAGGGTATTTAGTGTTATCTTGAAGGATAATTTTTAAACCAGACTCCCTCTCAACCAAATTAGAGAGGAATGATTCATAACCAAAGAAGTTCCTAGAGGCATCACTATACACTAACCATCTATCTAAAGAATCTGGAGGAGAAGCACTAGACAAATATTGAAATCAGAAAGTACTCAGGTTGAGAAGCAGCAACATTCTTTTCATACCTTGTATTTTTGTATCTCTTTTGAGGACGAAATTCTTGATCATGAAAATTTTGAGTATTTCTTCTTCCTTCATATCTTCTTCCTCCATAATTCCTCCTTTTTCGATCAGGAGACTGATTATTGTAGTTGTTGTTACTCCTTTTATTATAAGAGGATCTTATTTATGGACAATCTCAAGCATAGTTCCAATGAGTGTGACAGTTAAAGCATTCAACATTACTCGTGCTCTTGTTTAAAAATGCGGGTTTGGACTTTGGATTAGAATATTTTCCCTTTAATTTCTTCTTCTTTTCTTGTGCAGTGAAGGCATATGGTTCTCCTTCTTAATGTCTCTAAATTATACCCCTTGATATCATCATAGATTCTTTCTGCTTGCATCCTCCGATCAATTCATCAAAAGTTTGCATAACATTATTATTGTTGATATCAGTAAAGAATACTTCCCAAGATGCAGGAAGTGCATCAAGGTTTGTGTGTACCAATTTCCTATCAGACAAGGGCTCGCTAGCAGACAAAATTTGTTCCTTGAGTTCAGTAATCCTTATAAAATAAGACTAAATAGATTCTCCCTTATTAAATTTGATATCTTTGAGTTGTTTCTTTAGTTCAAGGATGTGATTCATATTTTGGAATTCAAACATGCCAACAATCTTGTCATACATTTCCTTAGATGTCTTCAGTTTGGAGATACATGTAAGAAGTGATATTTTAAATAATCAATGATAATTTTGCAGGATTTGATCTCACCTTTCTTCGATATTTCTTTGGCAGCAACAGGGGAATTTTCAGAGGGCTTGGGCACACATCCTTGGACATACTCTAGAACATCTCCTCCATCCAAGTTGGTGTCTAAACTGAGTTTCCAAGCAGCATAATTTGAAGCCCCTGTCAAATTCTCGTTATCCTTGAAGAAGGATGTAGCCATATGAATTGATCTATTATTGTATTTTGAGAATAAAATAAGGTATTTAAGTAGATAATTTCCTTCAGCTTACTGTTATTTGAGCTTATAGTCACCACAGTTATGATACCATGTTAAATTTTTCAATTTTGAAATTAATTAACTTAGATATTCAACCTTTAAGTGCAGACAGTAAGCAATAACCATATAGAAGACATTCAAAGAACAGTAAGACAATAGATTTGGTCCAAGACGAGAGAAAAATGCCTCTATGGGGTAAAACCCTTTAAGAATATTCTTCTATTAGATCCTCATCAAATGTTCAGCAAAGATAAATAAGCAGAGTACAAAACCATTTTATCAATGACAAAAACATTACCTCCTTTTAAACTAGGAAATGTCTTCTAAAGTGTGACATCTGATCACAAATGTATAATAACATATCGTTCAGTAAATATTGTGCTTCAGCATTAGTGTTAATGAATTGAAAATCAACTTCATAATTGCAAGAGCGAGAAGGAGATTAGGTTTCATGAATGAGATAGAAAAGTCTCCAGATGTATGCCATAAATCCAAGACAATACACCTTCACAATAAGATGATTTGGCCACAAATAATAAGTAAATATTCTCTAGGTGTAAGTGGATGAAACTTGTAATACGAGATCTACAAAAATTGATACAAGGGAGATCTACTACAAATGATAACACAAGCTACGAAATCTTCCAAACAATAATGCAAGAAATAAATCTCCAAAAATGCGAGAGAGAAATCTCCACTAGATTTTCCAATGAAATAACAGACTTCCAATAAATTTGTTGATAGTGAGAGAGATAAAATAATAATGCAAGGTCTTTATCACCAATTTGAAATAGATCACTAGTAATGATAAGATATTTTCCATGATAACCAAAGGTTTTCCACTTATAATAAGGAACCAATCAAGATAGTTTCCACAAGTTTTACGGTATTCTTCATAATGTCTTCCATATATATATGAAACAATAGGTTGATCCTCTCACCATACCACAGAGACAAATTTCATATCTTCTTCCATTTCGAGGCTCAAACTTGAGATATAATACAGATATTTGAAGGCATAAGATCGAACCAAATCACAATTCAAAAATGGCTCAGATCTAAATCACTAGAGGCATCCTGAGGTGGCTCGGATCTACATCTGTGTGAAGCATATTTGAAATGTATCAGATATAGATATGTGGAATCATATCTGAAGCAAATCTCGACCTCGTTACAGGCCTGCAGCAGTTATAATATCTAACCAATCAATGAGCTCAGATCACATAATAATGAACTACCAATTCACAATCTTCAATAAAAGATATAAGAGAAATTTCTTCAATTGATCTGACCCTTTAACATCTCTTTGAATACCTTTGTGTAGGAGAGCAGATGAGAAGTGTATGCATGATCGAATTACATATCAAGAAAATCAGATTAACCTATTTATATAGCAATCATGTGATCTGAATGAGATTGTTTCAAGGCAAGCCAACTAGCCATCATGTAATTTTCTAGGCAACTTGAATTGACTATCTAGAATATTCAGCCTAAAACTTTTGGAGCCACTTGAAAACAATTTGATTCAAGGGTGAAGGGGGTTAACTCTTAGAGAGTTTTTTTTTTTTTTTTCTTAAGGAAATTTCTCCCTTAGTTGCATAGAATTCAACATAAATGACACATAATACAAGAAACCACTCAAGGAAGCTATTGTCGTTGGTCCACAAACATATGAATGAATTAGTTCCAAGATTTCCTTGGATCTGTTGCCACTGCTTAGAAATTATACCTTGGAATTATTGACAAGTGCACAACCTTTGCAAACTCCTTCATGTTGTACTTGAAGTTTTGGTATACCTATAAAATCATTCCTTAATACCAAAAAAGCCTTATAATTAATGTGAGAAAATCTGCGATGTCATAGTTCACATAGATCGGTGTCATTATGTACCAATGCTTGAGCTGATTTTCCAAGGAGTCTATGCAACCCTCCTTCTCAAACATCAATTACTTTGGTAGAATCTATGCTAGAGCCTTTTTTCCAAACAAGAACATATCCATAAACAAATTCAACTTTATATCATTTGTCTTTCGAAGATGAAGTAGAGGCTAAGTTCTTTTTCAAACCTGGAACACACAATACATCATTCAAATAAATATTTCCCATGTTTCTAGCTGAAAGGATATTGACCCAACACCTTTGGCTTCATATTTTAATCATCACCAAGCTCCACCTCTAGCGTTGACTTTTTCTCTTCCAATTTTGTGATACTATTGCAGTTACCTATCATATGTATGGAGGCTCCACTATCTCAAACCAGATATCGCTGATACTTGTAATAGTACCTTAAAAAGCATAAAAGAAAACAAAATCTTTTTCATTTTCATTATTGAATTTATTTTGATTAGGATGTTCATCATCAATGGTTGTTGTAGAAGCATTTTGTTTTCTCTTTCTTTTATTATCATCCTTCATTTACGTACATTTGTTTTTATAATTTCCAAACTTGTGGCAAAAAAATCATTTAATATTTGACAAATATTTCTTTGCTTGACCATGATTGGGAGACAGTCTCCTTTTTGAATTTCTTTTCTGAAATCTTCCAAAATTCCTTCTTCCTTTACCATTCTTTGCATGGGCTACAAAAGCTTGAGATTCACAATCTGCAGATCTTTGAATCTTTCCCTTGGATATTAGTCTAGATTCATCTTGAGCTCAAGAGTCCCATAGATCCTCAAAATTTGGAATCTTTTCCCTGCCCCAAACACTAGATGTGAACGATTCTCACAAGTCAAGAACCATTAAGTGTTGTACTAAAAATTTATTTATCATAAATAATTTCACCAATTACTTGAAGTTGATATCTTAGTTGAGAGATCCTCATGAAATATAAGGCCATAGTATAATTTCTTGTCATTTTAACATCATGAAGCTCATTCTTCAAACTCATTGTTTGACCAATGTTGTTGATGGTATATAATCCAACCAAGGAATCATACATCTTCTTTGAAGTGTCAAGATTTTAGACATATTGAATCAAATGATCTCTGATAGACTCCACAATAATACTCATGGTTGTGATGGCATCCTTCTTGTATTTTTCTTTCCCTTCATTATATGTAGGTTCAGTAATCTTGCCCTTCACAAGATCCAAAACATCATTCTTTGCAAGAATAAAATCAATCCTTATTTTCCATGCTCTGAAGTATGTAGCACCTTCCAACTTGTTTTTATGTTTTATGTCTTATTTTTGAAAATGACATGAAGAATATTCCTTTAATTTATCATTACATGTATTAAATATGAATACTGACCATAGCTACAATAATTCAACATAATTAATGCATAACCCCCTTACACAAAAATATAGATGTGCATTATATAATTTAAGTCTCATTTCCAAAGAATAAGTATTTACAACAAATTACTCCATTATTGTAATTAAATAAATGCTTACCAAGAATTACTCAAACTTTAATATGCATGCAAATTATTTGCATGTAATAATATATATATAATATATGAATGAATTATTATTTCTGAAAAATAAGTTATGAAAAGAATATGTTAATGTTTGATTTATAAACACAATCTTACCCTAAATTACTACAACTCCTATAGTCATGCAAATTTTTGCATAGGAGTAGATATAAGTAATTCATAAATGAATTCTTACTTTGGACAATACATTACTATAAGAACTCATCATCAACTTCTGATAAATACACATTATTACGAGAAATTACTAAAACTCCAATATTCATGCAAATATTTGCATAAAAGTGTATATTTGTACTATATAAATAAATTATTATTCTTGAAAAATAAGTTATTACAAGAATTCATTAAATTGTGGCAAGTGAATTTTTTTAATGGAGAATTAATAATGTATATTGTGTGTATAAAATCTATGCATACAATTATATCTTGGTAATGTATTGATATATGCCCCCCTCTCTCTCTAAAGTGAGTTTATCTTCCATGATTAAACAATGCCCCAGGACACATATAACCAAAAATTTACTCACGTTAATTAAGAGGCACATGGAAAAATAAAATGGTTGGCTTGTATGCATTAATACCTATATAACCAAGCTTTAAAAATTAAATTAAATTGAGTTGAAGGGCCAAATTTCTCTAAGGTTAACCAGCCCTAAAAACACAATTTCAAAGAAATTTTTCAATTCTTCTTAACCCCAAATCAAAATAGATTCCAATTGCATGAACACCACAGTTGTACCCATAAGGGTACACACAGTAGATAGCATGTTAAGAAGGCTTTATGGCCTTCAATGCAGCTCTTCAAACAATTTATTCACATTCATGGATTCCTTAGAGATTATTTTAACAATTGACTTAGATGTTCCGTGAAGATATTTCTTATTTAGTCTTCATTATAAAAACTTTGGATTTTTTTCTTATGAACATATTTCTAAACCTACTTAGACAATTTTCCTTTGAGAATCATATCCATAAGTCCTTTGACATGGTTAATGCAAGCTTAGACTTTAAAAATGATACCCACTAGGGCCTCTTATTACAAGGCATCCATTAAGGTCTATCAAGTGGGTGAGGGCCATAATTTCCTTCTATCATTCCAATCTTAAATTATCGTTCAAAAGGCTTGTTGCAACCTTGTATCCAACGAAAGAAGGTGGACATACCTCCTAAAGGTCATCTTTCCCTCCTTTCCCATTTGTAAAAATTCAAGCATACAACCACATAAATAAATTCCTTAACTAATTTCACTTCTCAAGAGGTAACCACTTTTATTCACACATTTGTATTCATCATTTTCATTTTAATAAATGAAAATTCCATATTATCAATTAAATACATAGACACATATGAAATTGTTTCCTGCTGACAACCAATTTGGAAATGAGCCTTTTCCACCAAACCGTAGCCTCAACTACACCTCTACCCTCTACAATTGGTGTTACACCATTTTTTGGTCATCTAACCTATTATTATTAGATGGACCCAAGTACACCATGTAAAACCAATTTTACCCTAAGTAAAATTGTTTTCATTATGTTAAATAACTTAGTAAAACACCTTTATTAAGTTGTTTATGGTCTAAACAAGAAACCCCAAAAGGAAATAATAAACAAATCTATATTTGTTTGTATTTCCTCAAGGAATAATCAGTTAAACACCAATTTAAAAATTATTCCGGGTCATATTTAACCCAAAACAAGGAAATTAATTAGATAAATCCTTATTTATCTTATTATTTTCTAGGAATAATTATTTAAATCTTAGTTAAATAATATTCCTTGTTAAATATGACTAAATCATTTATAAATAATTAAATAAATCATTATTTATTTAATTATCATTCACCCACTTCCTTAAAATAATAAATAAATCATTTATTTATTTATTATTTACAAATAAAGGGATTTGACTCAAGTCAAATGCCTTTTCCCTCCAACAAATATAATAAAATATTCCATAAAAGGTGGATCTAGATTTGGTTAATATTAATTTAATCATGCACCAAGATCTAGAATGACCCAATATTTTGTTATAAATAGAAGGTTTTTCTCATTCATTTGTCACCTTTTGTTGCCTATGAGATCACTCTGGATCTTTACTCTTGGTCTGACTTTGAGCCATTATCATTGTCACATTCTCCATTATTTGCTTTGTGAGCTCCCTTTGAGTTCTATGTTTGTCTGGGTTTTCTTCACCAACAAGAGAGAGAAATGCTAGATCTGAAGCGCTGAGGACTTTTAAAGAACCCATCCCATTGAGGAGAATTGGAAACACCTTTCTTGTTTTCCTCTCAGGTCCCCTGAATATAAAAATTCTTTCAAAAATATTGTTCTTGTCTATTGGATGCATGGAGCAAAATCTTATTTTTTCTGCTTGATGTCTTTTTATGCATAGATATGTATTTGTGCAGCATTCATCTTGATCAACTAACCGCAGATTTGAAGATATTGGCAGCCATATTTGATGTTAGGGCTATTTGTTATGCGTATCTAAAGTGGTCTTTTTTCGTACACTTCGACAAAAGATTCATAGTAACAATTGGCCACCTAGCCAAGCCATGATTCCACAAGGAGAAAACAATTAACACTCAAAAATTGGGATGGGCGAAGGCAACTGTTCTTCACAAATATGAAAACATCAAAAAACTATTATGCCCATTGATCATGGGGTCTCCACAAATTCAAGATGCCTCTCATCTAGATAGCATAGTAATACGGAAATTCCTTCAATGCTTTATATTCCCTTGACGATTTCTTTGCATTTTTCTTATCACTCACCCAAGATGTATCAATTCATGGCCCCAACTACTCAACTAAGTTTTAAAGCTCCCTTGCAAGTATTTAGTATGCAAAAATCATTTTTAGAGAACCCAAAACACACCAATATTTATCCAATCCATGGTTGTCTCTTTTATGGTTGTATTTGGGAACCCAAAACTTAGTATAATCACTCGGAACACTCCAACAACAATCTCTCCACTTGTGAATTTTCTACTCCAAAAACTCATGGGCGTGTACTCTCTCTATGTATGACTCTCTTCTCCATGGATTTTTTCTCCACTTTATTTCTCCAATTTTCCTACACTATTTGTGGATCAACTCTTGAATTCTAAGATGGGTACTTACCCATGTTTCCTATCTAAGTCTAAACTCACTCCACAACCACCACTCAACCTCCATAAATGCAAGAGGTTTTTTCTTCAACTACCCAATGCTTCATTCAGTGAACAATGTGTTGGTGGGAAAAAAAGTAGTTAAATATCAAATCCATATTTTGGAATTTAAATTTTGGGCAAGGCTTTTTGGAAATAGAAATCAAGACTAATTTCCCATTACCCCCTCACAAATTCTCCCTCATGGTATCATATTTTGTATCAATGCTCACATCCCTAGTTGGTTCCTCAACGTTTTTATTTTAAAGGAAGCATTTACATGCACGTCATTTTTAATTGTTTAGTTTGGTATGTTGCAATGACAACATTTAAATATTGATACAAGAAATAATTACATAATTAACTATAGTAATTATAGGGTCAAAATGAAGTTGCTATGATCCACACCCCTTAAAGAAAAATTGCCTCAATGTTATTCTATTCACATCAGTGTTCTTATGCAGTAAACAAAAAAGGGTATGTTACTCTCATGGTGGCTGAAATTTCATGTAGCATCATCTACTCCAAAGTGTTTGTACTGCACCTTGACCTGCAATGGCATAGTTCTAGAGCATCATATCCTTCTTATCTAGTATTCATTGAAGTTCTAACTAGAATTCTCCTTCGGGTTCCAGCTAAATAATAGTCCAATCATTGACATGATTAGATTCATACACATATTTCTTAAGAAAAGACACATGAACTACATTATGAACTTTCATAGTAGGAGGTAAGGCAACCCTATATACCATTGGTCCCACTCTCTCTATGATCTCAAAATTTCCACAGTAACAAGGTTCCAACTTGGCATAAGTTCCCATCTTCAAGGAACTTATTTAGGCTTAATCCTAAGATACACATGATCTCCTATTTTGAATTCCCTATGAGTCTTGTACTTGGCGGTGTAGCTCTTTTGTCGATCCTACACTTATTTCATGTTTAGTTTGATATTTTCCACTTCCTACACCATCTCTTTCATCATATTTAGTCAAAGCGTAATCTATTCCATTGGATTATCCCAACTAATTATAATATTACACTTTTTTTCCTTATATTGCTTCAAAGAGACTTATTTTCAATGTCTCCTAGTAACCATTGTTACAGAGAAATTCTACCAAGGGTAAGTACTCTTCCCATTTCTTAGGATGATGTATAGCATACATTCTTAATGTGTCTTTTGACACCTTGTTTACTCTCTTTTTCTATTCATATATTTGATTATGGTAACTAGCACTGAATTCCAAAAGGGTCCCAAAGCTTGCAAATAAGACCTTCCAAAAAATTTAAGGAGATTTGGCATCTCTATTTGAAATTATTATCTTAGGAATATTATGCAATCTAGAAATTAATTTCATCAAAATAGAAGCAAAGTGAGTTGTCTTTCTTGTGCAATTTGAATATTTTTTTCATGGAAATGAAGTGAGTTGTGTTTCTCAACTTACCTCCCACCACTATGATTGCATCATGATACTTCTTTGTCCTTCGCAAACCAATAATGAAGTTCGTAGATATGATTTTCTAGTTCCATTCCAAAAATTTTATTGGCTACAACAACCTCATTGGGTGCCTATGCCCAACCTTAACCTACTCATGTTCTAGGCATTTGGCAATGTACTATGCAATCTCTTTCTTCGTCCTAGGCTAATAATATAGCCTTATGACGCAGCCTAAGTTGCACCTATCACAAATGACGCAATTTTTCCCAACAGCAACTTATAATGTTTGCCCAAATATACACTTAATCAAAATGGAGGAATCAAACCAATGTTTACGCATAATTTAGAAAACCAATCATTTCGTTTCGACTTTGGTCTTTCCATTCCTCTATCTCCTATATCTGTCGTCCAATTGAACCTTTTTAAATCTAACGGTTATTGCACACCCAGTAGCACGTTAATTAAATCTTTAAAATCTTTCGATAAAAGTGGTTTTCCATGGCCATCTATGTGCTACGTGTCACCTTTAGGACTTAATCGCACAGTTTGAGTGATTAACATAAACCACTATGGTTCTATGCGATTACCACACATTGTTTCATTAAACCACTTTTCTCACTGCTTACGATTCACCCGTCACACACAATTCTAAGGGGAACAAGATTCTATAATGGATCAATTTCACAGATTTAAATCAATCATTCCATCATAAATGAATTCAGAACACCCATATACAAAATCCTGCGATGAACCCTTTCTTTACTGCTAAATTCAAATAAAAATGCATAAAAATAGAAAATTGGTACCAATATATACAGAATTGGTTTTTCAAAGATTTTCAAACATAATTCAATACCCAAAAATCACGATTTTCAAACCACACTTCTATCTATTGTTCTGAAAATAGAAACTATAGAACTTTAGCCCTTCGTGGCTTGATTCATCAATTGTTCCAGTTCTCGGTTCTCTCTTTCACACTTTCACTCTCTTACCTCTATCTCTCTCTCCAATTATTCAAAAGGTCACAATTTATACAATTATGGATTCATGAACCAAATCAATTTAAATCGAGTAATTTCTCACTCTTTCCTAAAGTATCTCTTCATTCACGACATATTTTCCACAAATTGAATTTACAATATAGAATTTCCTCAAACTCAACTAAACTTAGGAAAATAAATAAAATGATTAAGGGAACCCACTCCCTTTAGTAAATGTGAAATAAGACTCATGGGTCTTATAAGTTTTGACTAATGCTCCTGCATCAGACTCCCTGAATTGAAAGTTTTCATGACCTCCTAGTCATGTGTTTCTTCTGTCAAATCATCCAGAATCCCAAACCTTACTTTGTAACTTGTCATCTCTTTCATCATGCTGCTGCTTCATTTCTTCTGTCACGGTTTCTTTAGTCCTTCCAGGTTTAAAAATCTTATGTTGTTGTTGTCCTCTTTCTTTGTTGATGCAAATTTCCTTTCTTACTTTCTCTTCTTTGCTGGTTCTCTTTTTGACTGACTTCTTCATCCACAATTTCTCAATTTCCTTTTTACACTTTGCCCTTAGTTGAACTCCACTGCCAACTAACTGATGTACATTATCTTTTTCCATAGAAATTATGAAATTTCTATCCAAATTTACCTTACCTCTCTCATTTATAACCTGTTGGTTGCACTTTATAGCTTCCCCTTCATTGCTATGAAATTCAATCTTTTCCTTTATATCATCAGGTTCACTTAATAAATTTTCCAGCAAATTAAATCTTCCCTCATCTTTAATAAGCATGTCATTTACATATGGCTTCTCTTCCCTGTATAAAACAAAATTTCCATCACAATTGTCAGATTTAAATTTACTATGCTTTTCTTTCTCCACAAATAATTCTACCATCCAATATTTCTGCTGATTCTCTGCAAAATTCATGAAATTGTCAACAAATTTTGTTTCAGTACTTTCCTCTACATTGCACAGTGTTCCCTGTTTTGACACAAGGTTGTCATTCAACAATTCAATAGCTAGAATTTCTTGGAGCATATCATTATGAAATATCCTTTCATCTTCTGTACTGATACCATTGCAACAAAATAATGTTGTTTCATCTTCATATATAACAGAAACAAAATCTCGCTTTTCTAAAGCTTCTTCATGGGTTACAGACTCATAAAAATAATCAATTTCAAAATCACAGAATTCCTGAACTTCTGTATCTGTCAACATCATCATACATTCCTTCACATTTTCCATAATAATTCTATCTTGATCCTCTACTGAAAATGCCTCATTCTGGTTATCATCACAAAATCTCATTTGCTTGTCTTCAACTTCTGGAATTATGACAATTTCCTTGCCAATGTCATTATTATCAAAGTTATTAAATACATGCTCAAAATATTTTTCTAATCCAGCCATTTCTTCCAGTAATCTTACTTCTTCATCAACATGCATAAGCACATTGTCCCATTGTTGTTCATTACTTGTCAAACCTAAAAACATACACAACATATCAGTTTTAAAAATACAAGGCTCTTCATCTGAAGCCTCAGTGATCAGATCTTTATGCTTCTTTGAACTATTATGATAGTTCACTAAGTTATTGATAAATTCTTCCTCAATACCTCTGATTTCTTTTTCATCAAAGAATACTTCTTTGACTACAGTTTCTTGACTATGCTTTGCAACTTTATCATAGGTCTGTAGAATACCTTCTTGTTCTACACAATTCTCTCCATAACCCAGTTTATCTAAGTAATACAATAATTTCTTTCTCTCTTCAATGACAAGACTTTGATCCTTCAAAATCTTCCTTGACTTAACTTCTTGAGCTGAGTTCTCTGTGTTAGCTTCTCTTCTCTCCACTTCACAAATCTGCAATGCATTTATTTCCTTTTCTCTGTCCACTTTCCATTGGTTTTCTATCCATGTTAAAATTCTTTCAAACATGATCCAATAAGTTTTTAATAAGAGAAGACACAACCATTCACTCATACCTTTTAATTTTCTCCACCAATTGAAGTCTTGAACTTCTTTATGAATCTCCTTTTGTGTTTTTCTTGCTTCTGCCTCTGTCACTTTTTCATGCTCAGGCTCAATTTCATTAAGTTTCATACCTGCAAATATACATTCACACAAATAATTAATCCCAAAAATATGAGACTTTATTGTCTATGTAGATGCTACCAGCACCTTTCTCTCATGTTGATTTGTATAGATCATCCCTTCATCATTATCATCACTGTCTCTTCCCCCCAGGATAGGTCCTTTCTCTGGTTTACAAATGGATTCTCTTTTTTCTATTCTCAAATGTTCGGAATATTAATTTCTCAGCAAATAATTCCCTGACAGACCACTTAACTCGTTTCCCCACATTAAATCCTTGTTTCAACTCCTCTTTGATTCTTTTTGTATCAGCTTCTTCAAATGACCGAGTTCTGTCCTTATCTCATCTATCTCTATGTCAATTTCTTCCTTACTCATTCTTTTGAATCCAATTGCTTTGGCATTCTTTTCTCTCTGTTTATGACTTTCCTTTGTACCCATGTTATGACTAACAATAATCAAATTCATTTCTTCCTTGGTGAACTTTCATTGTTCACTGGTAAGCTGCAACTAACCCTTCTTTCTTCTGTAACAAGTTTGTTACTTGTCAACCATACCAAATCATACTTTTGGTATCTTTTCTCTTCCATCTCTATGAGCTCCTCACTCACTATGAGATGTACTAAGCCTCTGCAACAGTAAGTCTTCCCTGCTGCCACTTACCTCACCAATCCCTTATCTGGACTTGGTCTTTTGGAAAGCACTGGTTCTCTATTCTCTAGAACCTCTTGAGCATTCATCTCTGCTCTTTTTAGGCTTCAACTCATCTGCACCTTTTAAGAACACAATTGTCCTGTTTATCCAACCTCTGTTGGAATTATTAAGGTTCTGCCACATTATTCTTTCACTTAGAAATCACTTACCAGCTTCCTTGACCTCTTTTTGTTGAGATACTTCCTCCTTGTCTGCATATTTATATCTGCAAACATAATCTTCAAACCAGAGTTAAAATAACACTTACCATCTCACCTTCAAGATCTCTGTGTGATCTTGTTTCACCATTCATCTGCTCTGTATCTTTATGTGTTGCAATCTATCAAATTCAAAATTCGATCTTCTCTCTCATATCACCATTGTACCTATACAATCTTACCTCAAGATTCATCAAAGTTTTCCTTCAAACCTGCAAATTTTCTTCAAAGATGTCTTAAGGCTAATTCTCATTCCATCAATTAAATCTTTGCCAAATTATTCATGTGTCCACTATTTCATTCTTCATTCAAAAGAATTCATACAGTCAGCAACTATTTCTCATCTTACTCTTCATAATGAACACTTCATCTTTTAAGATCAGTTAAGATTCAATCTGAACTTCAACAATATTTTAAAAATTCATAACAGACACTACAAATTTCTTCTGGAAATGTTTTAGTAAGCAAATCTCGTCTTGCTTTTGAAAATTTCAAATTTCAATCCTTGTAATGGCTCTCCTTTCAGATCTACTGAATCCAGTCTTCAATCTAACTATTCCTTCAACCATCAATATCATTGTCTTCACAATACTTAAGCAATCCTCAATCATTCTTCAGTTTTTACAAAATTCTTTAAATCATTTAAATGTCTTCAGCATCTATAGGAAATTCACTATCAACCTCCTGGGCAGTTCCAACTTCATTTCAACCAGAACTTTCAAATAAGTCTTCTATTGGTTTCTATTATCCAAAAATATTAAGTAATTTGGTACCCGAGGCCCTTGGACCCCATGTAGATTCTGAAATGTGATTTGAATTGCCTTCAAAGGTGTCCAACAATAGCTACTTCTCAGGGTTCGATCATGAAAATACATGGCAGAATTGGGCTCTTCGGGTGAATGTAATTGTAACATTGATGCTTCTTGCAAAAGCTTGCAAACAAGTTCAATGAAAATAATAAGAGATTTATATGCAGAGACGGATTGCAAAACAATAGTTGAGAATGAATGTGATTTACATTTACGGTTGGGTCCAACTTCAAATCCAAGCTCTGATACCACAATTGACGCAGCCTAAGTTGCACCTATCACAAATGACGCAATTTTTCCCAACAGAAACTTATAATGTTTTCCCAAATATACACTTAATAAAAATGGAGGAATCAAACCAATTTTTACGCATAATTTAGAAAACCAATCATTCAATTTCGACTTTGGTCTTTCCATTCCTCTATCTCCTATCTCTGTCGTCCAATTGAACCATTTCAAATCTGACGATTATCGCACACCCAGTAGCACGTTAATTAAATCTGTAAAATATTGCGATAAAAGTGGTTTTCCCTGGCCATCTATGTGTTATGTGTCACCTTTAGGACTTAATCGCACAGTTTGAGCAATTAACATAAACCACCATGGATCTATGCGATTACCACACACTGTTTCCTTAAACCTCTTCTCTCATTGCTTACGATTCACCCAGCACACACGATTCTAAGGGGAACAAGATTTTATAATGGATCAATTTCACAAATTTAAATCGATCATTCCATCATAAATGAATTCAGAACACCCATATACACAATCCTGTGATGAACCCTTTCTTTACTGCTAAATTCAAATAAAAACGCAGAAAATAGAAAATTGGTACCAATATATACAGAATTGGTTTTTCAAATATTTTCAAACGTAATTCAATACCCAAAAATCATGATTTTCAAACCACACTTCTATCTATTGTTCTGAAAATAGAAACTATGAAATTTTAGCCCTTTGTGGCTTGATTCATCAATTGTTCCAGCTCTCGGTTCTCTCTTTCACACTTTCACTCTCTTACCTCTAGCTCTCTTTCCAATTATTCAAAAGGTCACAATTTATACAACTATGGATTCATGAACCAAATCAGTTTAAATCCAGTAATTTCTCACTCTTTCCTAAAGTATCTCTTCATTCACGACATATTCTCCACAAATTGAATTTACAATTTATAATTTCCTCAAACTCAACTAAACTTAGGAAAATAAATAAAATGATTAATGGAACCCACTCCATTTAGTAAATGTGAAATAAGACTCACGGGTCTTATAAGTTTTGTCTAATGCTCCTACATCACCTTCTTATCATTTTCATCATTTTCTGATAACCTAAATGACTTGAATAAGGTCTCTTATGGAATTAATCCATTATAAGCTTATTTAGTTCTATAGAATATGGTATGTACCACCTATATTTGTACATCATATAATTATCCTTTATTAGCTTATAAACTTCACATTTTTTTATTTTATTTTTCGGTTGGTCTCTTGTTTCAAGCATTCCTTTATATTCCTAAAGTGTTCATCATTTTTTATTCAATCTCTTATCCTACCCCTTATATCTAACTCACACACATTAGTTGCTACTAGTTGTATTGTTTGCGTACTCTGACTGAGTGCTTCTACTATTAAATTTTATTTCCCCTTGATATGTCGAATTTCAAAATCAAATTCACTAATAAATTCCATCCACCTAACCTCCCTAGCATTTTAGCAGGGTTGATTAATCAAGTGATTCAATACACTATGATCTCTCATTAACGCAATCCTTCTTCCAAAAAAGTAGTGCCACTACATATTCAAAGCACGAATGATGGTCTCCAAATCCAAGTCATGGGTAACATACTTTCTTTCATGCTCATTGGCCTTCTTGGATTCGTAATTAAATATATGTCCATCTTGCATGAGGACTCCACCAATTCCTTCCTCTAAATCATCTATCCAAACTAGGAATATTTGTCCAGATATACAATATTCAAGATGGGTGAGTTTATTAAAAAATGCTTCAAATGTCAAAACTTTCTTAGCATTTTGCTGACCATACAAATTCTACTCCCTTTATAGTGAAGTTTAAGCATGTTTAAGAATTTTTCTCATTAATCTCTTTAGTGGTTCAATCCTACAAGAATCTATTTGTAGAAATTAGGGGTTGATTAAAGTTTGGAACCATAGTGAATGCAAGGAATCATGTGTTAGTGAGGTAATGTGCTTGGACTCTTTCTAAGGATTGTCTCTCACCTTCTTTAGTTTCTAGAGTTAAGGTTTTGTTTCCCTTGTGAAATAATCTCTTTGCTAATGATCCAGGTTGGGATCATTGGGATTTCAAAATATTTGATTTCATCCCCTTGTGTTTCCTTCGACAAAATTTTGAGTAATATTTTAGTTTCCCACATCAACCTCACTATGCAGTTATGGATAGCATGGAGAATAAATATGTGCAAGAATTCCATAAAATTTCATGAAGACACGAGGATTTTATCCACTCCAATGAAAGCACCTTGTTCTATTTGACCTCAAATTTCAATGAAAATAAACGTCATTGTATCTTAAAACAAACAAACTTCATGAGATTGTTAGTCCAACAAAGGAAAAAGGTTGACATCCTTGAGGCAAATTGTAGCATGCTTTATAGCCTAACTCTTAATATTTGAAATGAAACTATGTTTGTGGCCTCAAGCAACTAGGCTACAATGATTTTGATCCTACTAAGTTTAAATAAGAGACAATTCACCATGTGAAGGAGCCTGTGGAAATTGAGAAGAAGAGCTCCCCACTATCTAATAATGGTCAAGGAGATGACAACATCCATGTCTATCTTTGACCTTTATGTATTGTTATTATAAGGTTATTAGGTGTTTTTTTAAAGCAAGCCACCTATAGGGCAACTTGGGACATACTCTAGGACAACTTGGGACATACTTCCAAATATGTTGTGAGCTTCTATTTGCAACCTCGAACAACTATTTGTGTTGAAAGGAATTTGAATGAACACCCTATAATCCATGGCTAGCTTCGATTGTATCCATTTGATTATAATCAAATTTTATCTTTCAAATTGTTTTCAACAAAATATGTGTGTGTGTGTGTGTGTGTGTGTGTGTGGTGCAAAAGGAACAACATTGTTTCAATTAAGTTTGAACCTTCTTTTATTGAAAATGTTAATTAGATATAGATTGGGTAGTTGAGAGGAGTGTTATTCTCCCCATTCAAGATAAATTCCCATAAGTGACATGTTAAGAAAACTTATGTGTTGATCCGCAAATATTGAAAAGAGAAACAACAAAACAAGTTAAAGCAAAATTTAAAAATCCCCAAAGAGATTTCTATGAAATAAAGGGGAAGATTACAACTTTATTTGCCAAAAAAACATCTAGAATGTTTTATAATGAAGAAAAATAAGTTCTAGAGCTTTTGGAATATAGAAAAAGGAACTTGTTGGAATGGAAGAGGCTAAAGGGATGCTAAAGAGCAAGGGCTTGTGGTTGGCACAAGGAGATGAAAACACAAAATTATTCAAAAAAATATGCTAAACAGAGAAAACACAAGGATACCAATTGGGAAATGACTAGGCCAAATTACAAAAAGGAAATCTCCTCCAAAGAAATTTCAAAATTTGAAGATAATCATTTCTCCCAATTCCCAATTATTCTTAGGTTTGAATAGGCAAAACATTGAAAATTCTTTGTACAGCTAAGTGATAGACCAAGAGGAAAATGATTACTTGTGTGCTAAAGTATCAAAAGAGGAATTAAAGGACATATCCTTCTCATTCCAAAAGGATAAAATCCCTAGTCTAGATAATTTGTTGATGGATTTCTTCAAGGCTTATATGAGTGGTCAAAAGAGGATATTATTAGAGGTGTTCCAAAACCAATAAATCCAACCATTTTGAGCGCCAAACCAATCCAATCAATGGCACCAAACTATTTGATTCTTGTAGGGAACTGGGCAATTTGATGTTGAACCAATGTCTTTTCACTAAACGAATTGATTCCATATAATCTCATGCAATGTGACTAAGAACCCACAAAATGAAATTTGTTTAAAAAACAATAATTTATGAATGGGGAAACGTAATACTCAACCTTAGTACCCTACTAATGCTATGTAATTAATCGTAATGTTAAAATCTTAAAGTAACACTCTTTTATCTTTAGTTTTCGTACTACATTCTTCTTTATCTTTCATTTTCATCATTTATTTTCATCCTTTTATGTCAATTTTTAACATTACAATTAATTGTTTCAAGATATTTGAGAATGGTTCCAACTTCATTGTATTTCATATGGAATAAGTAGAATTTTAGATTCCATTCAAAATTCAACAAACCTAACAATTTCAAGATTGGCAAGATTGTGATGTTTCCATTGGATTCCATCATGTATGAGGGTATGGAACTAGCTTTCAATCAAGAGCACCAAGCCCTCTATGTACCTCAATGTTGGTGGTGTTGATTGTTGAATTCCTTTGTCATGGCCCTAGTGAAAATATACATTTCACTCAAGTAAAATCACTAATTTGGAATGTCAAGATTTTTATATCTTATATTAATGCTTGAATGGTGATATTGATAATGAGGATCATTATATAGGTAATGATTTTGATAATATGTAGTTATTTGTTGTAGTGTGATTTTTTTCTAAACTCAACATCCCATTTAGACCTCTTTGTTAATGTATTTTGTATTCAAAAATGGCTAGCACTTGATGTTATTTTGGTTATATGCACCCTTTCTTGATAAATATATGAGAAACTTTGCAAAATTTTGTATATGGTTTTGATCCATATGAATGCACATGAATATTGATTTTTTACAAAAATTGAATATTTTATGTATTTTTTGTTATCAATTTCGGTTTGGCTTTTATCCATTTTTTCCGATTCCCAATTTTGGGTTTAACCAATTTGTTTCCAGTAACATTACACTTGTATAGGAATCAAAAGTATAGGGAAGTGTTCTAAGTATATTTGATTTAACAATCCTAGCCCTTCTTCCTAGGAAATACAATCATTTAACTCTAAAAGCTAATGAATATGGTTTTGGGGACTAACCCTAGCTATATGAAAAATAAGAAAAGAATTTCAAAATGTTTTCATTCATTCTCAATGGGGAGTAAACTAGCTATCTTAAAATTAATTTTGGAAGCTACCCCAATATAATGACACTCTCTCGTACATTCCAATTGGGATATTGGAAAAAATCAAAAGGAATTTTTTCAACTTCCTATGAAAAAGAAGCAAGAAAATAGGTATGTCTTTCGTAAAATGCGCAATAGTTGCTAAGCCAAAATCCTTAGGAGGTTGGGGATTAAGAAATATTTATTACTTTAGGAGAGACTTGGAAACCAAAGGCCTGTGGAGACTAACCAAGACTAAAGGATTATGGCAACAAGTGATCAAGTCTAAATACATGGATTCTATGTTAATTGAAAAATGGATAAGATAAAATGAACAAATCCTTCTCAAATTAATCAACTGTGTGAAAGGTTTTAGTAATGGCAAATCATCTTTTAGGGCACTAGAGGGAGAAAGTATAAGCGTGGACCCTTATATAAGGTGTGGAAACAATTTTATTCTTTCTAAAGGAATCAACAAAATATCACTTATCTTACAAATGTTTCAACCCTATAAAAGGACACATTTTGGCAACATGGATAGAAGGAAGCTAGAATGTAGATCTAGAAGGAGAGGAAACTTCCTAATGAGATTCTCCAATTGGAAAATAGATGAAGAATTATACAATCTCAAGGATAAAGAAGATTCATTAATTTGGTCTTGGAATCTATCAAGTGCATACTAATATGGAATACAAAACCATATTTCTAAATGAAAAAAAAAAAAATGTTAATAATAAAGACTTATTCACAAGTTAAAAGCTCTAGTTAAATTCTCATGAGAAATAAAGTATTAACCTGAAATCATTTTCAAAAATATCTTGAAATGGACCATGTGCTATCTTTATAAATAGAATAAGGAGACCACTCAACATATCATAATAGACTTACATCTGTAAAATAAGTTTGGAAAAAGGTTTGTACCTAACTAGTAGAGTGGGGAAGTGGCTAGTACTCGCTTCTAGATGAAGCCTGTCAAATGAATGGATGATCCAACAATGAAAGAACATAAGATCTCTCCCTAGGAAATCATATGCCTAGTAAATCGCTTCCATGTCATTGACCAGACATAAAAGACGAGAATCACTTTTATGCCATTAAATTGCTTCCTTTTTCACCCCACTCTAACCCACCATCCCATATGGTTGTTGATTTTTTAGTAGCTTGGGAGGTAATCCAAGCCCTAGGGTTCGGGGTTTGAAGAGAAAAGCACCACAAGAGTCACTTGTGGGCTTGGAACCCAAGGTTGGGGTTTTGCACCCATCATGATTTGGACCAAAACCATGAGCACATTTCGACATGTGATGGATGAGAATGATAGCTCTCGTCGAGACGAATCTGACACAATGTGAAACATCTGATTCTGAGTTGTAGAAATGGAGATATGAATTTTTGAAATCTAGAAGTGGGTTTACACAAAATCAGTTTAAGGTCGGGTTGGATTTAGTAAGTCTCTTGACAGTTGTACAAGCCCTAGTTAGACGTTAGAAGAAGCCCTTGTATTTGTTATAAACACAAGGTGAATGAAGGTCATTTAATACATCCATCTTGTGCAGCACATCACAAATAGAACAACTCGTTGAAGGAGAAATACCTTTGTCTAGGTCACAGCAAGGAGGGTGACCTCTATGGGGAAAGAAGATTTTTTTGAGCCTCTTATGGTAACCGAGTTGCGGGGAGAAAGGGTCGAGGAATAGGGGTAGAATTCTGGCCTGTTTTGAGGATGTTTTGTGTGTGGACAGTCCTCAAAAGAGGTTACCGCGGGCCTGTTCAAGAGCCCTGAAGTAGACCGGTGTCATAAAGGGAGGGCTGAGTTTGTTGTGAGGGCTAGAAATTTTCCAAAATTGTAGTGTATGTTGAATATGGCAACAAGAAGAGGCTTCTAATTTAATTTTCCCTTAATTAAATTAAAAGGAAATTGTAATTCCACATCACATGACAGCTTGTACGAGTTAACTAAGTTAGGACAACTTAGTTGGTTCAGTTAATTCGACTTGAGGGTCATATTGGAGGCATGTAGAGCATTAATTTATAAGAACCCTAGTTGAGTTTATTTTGAGTTGTAATTAATTAACTTAATTTATTTGAGGTAAAATCAGTTTAACTAGTTCTAACTGATGGAGGAACTAGTGAGAGGTCAAGTGAATTAAATTATATTTAATTCACATGTAGTTATCAATCAAATAACTAATAATTCACTCAAAAATAACTCATCCATGTCAGTTCTGAGAAATACCCAATTGAAATTGGAGTTAAAGGGAAGTGTACTATCAGTTGTATAATCATCTAATTGTACAGGTGGTGCATGGAGTCCAAAAAAGAGCCTTGATTTATTGCGCAATCATTATTGGAAAATTTCAAGCTTGTTAATAAGGGCCTAATTCCCAAGAAAATTGTGCTAGGAAATAGGGATTCCTGAGGCCAAGAAATTGGTTAAGTATTGAACCAAAATTGCCTAGGAATCGGTGAGACAAACAGAGATAGTTCAGAAAGCTCTCAGGCCTGAGAGAAGCATTGTATTGTTCTCATATTTTCTGACTTATGCAATATGCAAATAGCGGGGTTTTTAGTTGAAGCTTTCCCCAGATAAATCTGTGTTATGTGATTGAAATTATTTCTCTTTCTTGTTCATGTGATTGTGAGATCGTAATTGGTTTCCGCAATTTGTAGAGAAGATTCAAGTATTTTGATTTAGCATATTACAAATATCAGTTTGAATCTACGTGGATTTTTTATAGCGTAGAGGGACATCCTCCCAATAAAGGATACACCCGGCTGTGGAGAGCATTTATAGGCTAGAGATTAGGGTTGGAAGGGACTATTTCTCTTTCCCTAACTAGACTTAAGTCAACAGTAGAAGGACAGACCTCAAACACTAAACTTAAGGTATGTATTCCAGTGCATTTTTGTAGGTGTTGGATCCGTGTTTTGGATCAATATTGGATCGGTTTGATGAACAGCCTGTGGGAGCCAATTTGAAGGCTTAATTTGGTGATCGGAAGCCTTTCTAGGAGCAGATCCTATAGTGGAGTGTTGGGTGCCATTAGTCTGGTGGAGGGTAGCATGTTGGCTACCCAAAGAAGCCCTAGACTAGCTATCTTGAAGTGACGAAGACAATTGAAGATTGTGTGGAGTTTGGTGCCTAATGTGCAACACTTTGATGGAAAAAAAGTGACTGCTAGTTTGGAAGATTGGAGCTCAGGGATTGGCCAACCTAGAAGAGCATATTGAATCAGCCTGTATTTATTGTAGCAAACGTGACTTGCATCAGTGATAGGTGGTAGCCCTCCTGGAATCTATATGTGTTATCCTTTGAAGTACTAAGGGGCAGCTAGAGAGCAGATCAGAAGCGAAGGAACGACAGGACAAGATACGACACAGAAGTTGCAGCGAAGGTTGTCATTGTATCTTGTATTCCATAGACTGTTGTATTATTCAGATTGGTTTAATATAACGAAGATTGGGTTGTACATTATTGTACAATATTTGTTAAAATTTGTGTATACTTTTGCATATGTGATTTACTGCTTTATATTTTCCGTTGTGCAAAGTAGTTCTTGTTGAGATTCTTGGTTTGGTAGTGTCAATGATTCTAATATTCTAACTTAGACCCAAGATCGTGGAAATTCAACATGGTTTTAAAGAGTGTCTAAGCTACTTTGGAAGTCGGTGAATCATATTGTGCACAGCAAAAATACAACTTAAGAGGGAGTTGGTCACATTGTAGGTGACAATGTCGAAGTTGTAGGCAAGTCTCCGATATGAGGACAGGTTGGAGAGGTTGTCCAACTATAGTCCATGGAAGGAAAGGATCAAGTTGGTCTTGTGGGTCAACAGGATTTGGGAATTTTCCGAGAAAGTCATCAAGAAGCTAGTTGACCCAAAGGAGCTGGAAGTGTATGAGGATTTGGATACGAGGTCAAGATTGATCATCCTAGATGGTGTGAAAGATCCCCTAATACCTCATTTGTCTGGGAAGAACACTGCACATGAGATGTGGATGGCTCTTCAGAATTTGTTCCAGAATAAGAACGAGAACCGAGTACTGGTATTGGAGGATAAGTTGAAGTCCACCGAGATGACAAAGGGTGAAGGAGTGACTTCGTATCTGACGAAAATGTCTCAGGTCATAGATGAGCTTGTTGTCGTCGGTGTGACTATTTCAGATATTGATATGGTGAGGATTCCCTTGAAAGGGTTCACCGAGGAACGGAAGCCCTTCATCAAAGGGATTGTTGCCAGAGAGAAGTTTCCAGACTGGAATAGGTTGTGGGACGACTAGAGTTGCGAGATGAGGATCTTCATTCGACAAATAGGGTAGATGAGGACATGGCACTTGCAGCACAAATGAAGGGTAAGCAGAAGGACTTGAGTAAATTCAAGTATTTAAACTGTGGAGGATCTTCATTCAACGAAGAGAGCAGATGAGGACGTGGCACTTGCAGCACGAATGAAGGGTAAGCATAAGAAAGACTTGAGTAAAGTCAAGTGTTTCAACTGTGGCAAGATGGGTAATTTTTCATCGAGATGTTCGATGAAGAAGGGAGACGATGAGAAGAGGAAAGGGAAGCAGATCGTCGATGTTGCCACTTTTTTTGAGATAGATGCTCTCACCAAGAGGTTAGAAGAGGAATTTGCTATGATCTCTCATTTCTCGCAGGGTACTATCGATGAGGATATGGATAGTACGTGGACAGTGGTGCAACAAAACATATGACAAGGTCACAGCAGGTCTTTGAGACTCTAACTGAGTGGGACTCGAATTTGCACATGGTGTTGGGCAACAAGAGTCAGAAGGAGATCCGAGGATTGGGAGTTGTCAGGATGGAGACAATACAAGTGATGCGGGTCCAGAATGCACTATTTGTACCAGGACTCGGATATAGCATGATATTTGTCTCGATGATCGAGAAGAAGGGGTTTGAGGTCTCGTTTCAAGATGGGAAGGCAATACTCAAGCCCAAATGCTCTAGCTCCGCAGTGATTGTGTTGGGAGTTAGAGAGCATGGCCTCTACATGTTGACGGGAAAGTTTGTGGATCATGGGAAGAAGAAGCAGGTGGAGCAGGTGTAGGTGCAGGCTTTAGAGAGACGAGTACAGGTTCCAAAAAAGGTCCAAGTTCCAGAGACTCAGAGGGAGTCGAATTCTAGCGAGAGCTTGCAGGTTCAAAGGGAGAATTTGCAGCCCAAGAAGAGCACATGGTCAGAGGGGAGCAAGGGTGCTCCTACAACTGCCAAGAAGGAATCGTGGAGGGAATGGAAGACACTTCAGGAGAAGAAAAAGAAGCAAGATGCTTCCAGTGATAACGACACTTCCGAGAGAGGCATAGTTCAAGCTACAGGGATTGCTACAGTGGTGAATATCAGGAGTTGGGTGAGTGTTGCAAGTAGTGATGATAATAATGAGCTACTTCCTAGTCTTGGAAGTACCTCTCTCGCTAAGAGGGAGTGTTGATTTTTGAACAACTTGGGAGGTGTTGCAAGCCTTAAGGTTCAAGGTTTGGAAGGCAAAGTGCCACAAGAGTCACTTGTGGGCTTGGAACCCAAGGTTGGGGTTTTGCACCCATTGTGATTTGGGCCAAAACCATGAGCACATTTCGACGTGTGATGGATGAGAATGATAACTCTTGTCGAGACTAATCCGACATAATGAGAATCATCTGATTCTAAGTTGTAGAAATGGAGATATGAATTTTTGAAGTCTAGAAGTGAGTTTGCACAAAATGAGTTAAGGTCGGGTTGGGTTTAGTAAGCCTCTTGACAGTTCTACAAGCCCTAGTTAGACATTGGAAGAAGCCCCTTGTATTTGGTATAAATACAAGGTGAATGGAGGTCATTTAATACATCCATCTTGTGCAACACATCACAAATAGAACAACTCGTTGAAGGAGAAATACCTGTCTAGGCCACAGCAAGGAGGGTGACCTACGTGGGGAAAGAAGGTTGTTTTGAGCGTCTTATGGTAACCGAGTTGCAGGGAGAAAGGGTTGAGGAACAGGAATCAAATTTTGGCCTGTTTTGAGGGTGTTTTGAGGGTGGACAATCCTCAAAAGAGGTTGTCACAGGCATGTTCAGGAATCCTGAAGTAGGCCTATGTCATAAAGGGAGGGTTGAGTTTGTTGTGAGGGCAAAAAACTACCCAGAATTGCAATGTAGAGGGACAACCTCCCAATAAAAGATACCCGTAACTGTGGAGAGCATTTTTGGGCTAGATATTAGGGTTGGAAGGAACTGTTTCTTGGCCTAACTAGACCGAATTCAATAGCAAGACAAACCTCAAACAAGGAGCTTAAGGTATGTATTTCAGTGCCTTTTTGTAGGTGTTGGATCCATGTTTTGGATCGTGTTAGTAACCTACAAATATAGGATTCATAATTTTGACTTAATTGATGGTAGTCTTGTAAATATGTACAAACTTTGCTTTTTGCAAGTTATTTTCCCATATTTTGTAAAAAAATAAAATCAAATCAAAAAAATCAAAAAATCAAAAAAAAAAAAAATCAAAAAGAGGGTAAAAGTCCTAAAAGAAAAATCAAAGGACTTAAAAAAATAATATACCCCAAAAGAAAAAAAAGATGAATAAAACATGAAAGTGTGCAAGTCTAAGTGCCACTACTTTTACTTTTTGCAGTTGATTATGGCAGAGTGTCAATAAATGCCATAATCTGTGATGAATTGAACAATTTAATCTTGACTTGTCATCTTTCAATTTCAAATGTTGTAGATAGTGAATAAAGAATTGTCATACAGTTTAATCATGACAATTCAGTAGTTAGGTAGAAAATAAAAGAATCCAACAGTTTAATCTAGATTCTTGGATGCAATAAGTGTAGAATTAGATAGTTTACTACTTTCAAAAAAGAATAAAAGGTTGTAAGGTTGCTAGTTCAAATGCACATGATTAAAATAGAAGGAAAAAATGTTAGAAGATAATGACTGGGTAGGTAGAAGAAGGTGGGAAACATCATTATAAATATATTTCATCAGGCTATAAATAACTAATTTCCCCTTCCCATAGCAATTTGATATTCTAAACTATCAGTGAAAGAGGCTCAAGACATTTCCTTGACTTCTGTTGGAACCATACCCAAGGCTCAATGACTGACTAGTTGAAAATGTTAAGTTTCTATATTAATCCCTGAAATTTTCATCATTTACCCCTCCATGCATTCATCACCATTTTACTTCATAAGTAAGAACTTTTTTCTTACTTAAATATTACATAAAGGCTCATTTAATTAACTTCCCCCATTTTACAAAGTATAAAACCCTCACAAAACATTATATACTAAGTAAAAGTGAATGAAATATGAAAATGAAGCTTTACTCCAATTTTCATTTTCCTTGGTTTTATTTATGAAATTTTGAGTATTCATTGTCCCTTTTCATATTAACACTTAACCTATTTTATTAACTCCCTATCAAATATCCTAGTCCTATTAATATAACTTCTTTTTTATTTAATATCCCAAAAAACCCTTTTATTATATGCTTTTGTCTCAAAGATATTAATCACATGTTGAAATAACATCCCAAAATTACTCCTTTGACATAAAATTATCTATAAAAATATACCCCTTTCCCATATGGTTTTTAGACCCCTTCGCAATCTAAAACTATATAATAAAGTTAAATAATACAAAAAGGTGCATTTTTATTCACATTCTGTGTATTTAAAACAACGCACAAAAAATACTTACATCATTATTCCCTTTCCCAATTACCCTTAACCCAAGGTTAAGAGCCTCAAGCATTTTTCCTTTTTTGATATATGGAACCTCTTGTTTCATATAAGTATCAAACCTTGGTTAAAATCTCTGTTAACCCGCCCCATGCATTTTTTACTCTATATATAAACTCATTTTATATATTTGAAACCCATAATCCATTGAATTAAACCCAACAGTTTTACGATTCATCCCCAGCCACCCGATCACCAATGCTCGCCTTGATCCTACGGTCCAAATCTAATGCGATAAAACATTCTCGTCCCCCACCCCTCCTCATTGCATTAAAACTCAACCGTTGATCATACCTATCGAATCAACGGCTGACATTTAACCCGGGTCCCACATTTCCTTACCCTGCAGCTTCCCAAGAAAACTCGACCGTCTGCATCGTGCGATCAAATCTGACAACGCATATTCAATATCACATAACAAAAGTGATCGGGAAAAATTTGTAAAAAAATAATGCAATAAAAGTTGTTTCATAAAACCACCATCTGCTACGTGTTTCATTTATACTAGATCGCATTCCAAAAGTAAAAAAACCATTCACCGCCCAGGAGCAATGCGATAACCACTAATGGTTTCGCCTTCAATGCGAAAACCACTCCCGCCATTTCAACTTGACCTGTAATTAATACTTCGCAAATCGATAAAACATAAGGTTTTAACCTTAGTTTTTCATTGTTTGCTTACCTTTGCGCCTTCGCCCTCTAAGAAATCACTCACAAACACCATTGCCAAGCCTCTACTAACCCATTTTCGCATCGGAAGCCAATTTCCCCTCTGAAATTTCGTGCCTTCTACCAAGCAAATGCGACCAGTTTGAAGACTGATAGAAACTTGGAAACCCTCTTCGACCGCAACCATACCTGTTCAAGGTATTTTTCCGTAATCCGACTTGCAAATTCTTAATTTCAAAGAACAAAATTAAACCACTTTGAATATATAAACTAAAATTACTCATCTGAAAATATTCAAACCTTGAAGAAACAGGGGGAACCCTGTCAAAATCTTCTCAGAATTTGCCACTTCCACCTAATTCAGTTTAAAGAGTTTTTGACCATCCAACAGCTATTTATGTGGTTAAAATCCATTTGAATTACAGAAAAAGCCGTTAAAATCCCTTTCCAGTCTTCTACACATTGTAAGTCTGCATTTTCATCCTAAAATCCTCACCCAGATTCTGAATTCTTCCTAAAGCAGCTCAATTTGCCTTTTATTTCCTAAAAGAAACTAAGCAAACAGTCTAATCTTACTCAGTTTTATTCAAAATGACAAAAAAGCAGGTCACTCCTAGAACTGAAGGTCCCAAACCTCAAAAGCCTGCATCCAGCAAGCTTCCAAACCCTAAACCTTCAAAAATTGATAAACCTACTCCTGCCCTAACTGTAGATTCCACTGAAGTAGTCAGACCATTGCAGCCACCTGTCACCTCTGAAGAGAACAGTCCCTTGATTGATTTAGACTATAGAATTGTTGATACTACCTTAGAGTTCAATCTACTTGAAGTACATAGATGGTGTCATGAGAAATTTGAGAAGAAAGTGGAAAATGATATACCTGTATGGGACTCCAACTTGCCTAAATACGTGGTTCCCATCACCCATCAAGCTCAAGATTTCATTAAGTTATGTCAGTTACACTATATCCCTGACCAGAGATGTATGGTAAACAAAGATAATGAGGTCATGTTTTACATAACTGTTGAAGCCATCAATGATATGCTCCAATTAAGCCATGATCCACGAGCAGTATCATTGTCCATTGAAGATTTGACTCAAATGTATTTAGATTTGGATTTCCCTAAGAAGTTTATGATCCTTCAAAACTTCATGCCTAATCATGTTAACCTTCCTAAGGTAAATCCACCTTATGACACTTTTGATTTCCCTGAGGGCTCTAGACAAATCATTTCCATGCTTTCATTCATTCTAGGTTATGCTAATGATGAGTTTACAGATGTCTCCATTCTAGGTTTCCTCTCTACCTTCTCTCCAGGACAACATCCAGAACTAGTCTTCAACTTTACCAAATTCATTGCTGATAATATGCATTATCAATTGATTAAATTCCCTGAGGAAGGAGTATTCAGATATTCATCCTATCTGTTACATCTCTTCCTATTTTTTCAGGCAGAAATTTTCCCAATTGCAATACAGAAGATGGATGTGGAAGGTAAACCTCTTTCAGTGATATTCTGGACTTCTCTACTCAGGAAAAACAGCAGTGAATACAGCTACAAGGACTTCAATGATTTGTTTATTAAACCTGCCATGAGTTTGTTGAACAAAGCAGAGCCACCAAGAATTAATGAAGACATCAAAAGAATTTTACAGTTGTCTGAAAACTATAAGGTATGAGACTGGTATTTGTACGAAAATCACACAGAAATCAGAGTGTATGGTGCACTCCTGGCTCCTTACAAATTACCCAAGTTTCTGACTACCAAGATTTTTGCTTTGGAGTACTTAAGACAGATATTGAATGCAGATGCAGTGAATTTCATAAACTCCAAAAAGAAAGCACAGTTCAAGCTAAAAAGTCAAATTGGCCCCTTCATAGTCAATGGCAGCTATGCTTTGAGAGACATAGTCAGTAAATTATCAAAATTTAAATTCCAAGAAAGCTTTTACTGGAATTATGACCCTCAAAGTGTTATAAGTAGCCTCAGGGTCAAGTGTAAGTTAACCCCATTCCTCCATGATTCAAAGCCACAAATTGAAAAATATGCTAATCAGATTGAATGGGTTGCAAACATATTGATTGATGATATTCAGGAGATGCAAACAGATAACATGCAGGAAAAAACAAATGGATAATACACAGGTGATTACAGTTGGCAAACAAGCAGAAGTGTCCAATAAAAGACCCAGAAAAAAAGAAGGCTATTTAGCATAAACCATTATAGAAAATAAATTTAAGACAATTTGCAGCAAGAAGGCCAGAGTGATTATTGAAGTAGAAGAAATGGCCATAGAGATAGATGACAATGAAGATCAATCAAACAACAATGATCAACAAACAGATGATGAGGCCACAATAATTGTCAATGAAACACTTAAAGAAATTCAGAATGAGCAAGTACTATCACAAGGAAAAAGCAAAGAAATGGTTGAAACACAGATAAATACAGAAGCTCCCTCCTCTTCTAGAGCAGCGGAAGAAACTGATTCTGACATCCAAAAAAAGTTCAAGTAGATTAGAGAAAAGAATGAGGAAATTAAGAATGAAGTCTATTCTAAACTCCTTAAAGAAAAACCTAGAGACAAAGACAAACTTGTGACAGCTTTTGATTATTCAACAAATAAAATGATTATGTCTTTTCTCCAGCCAATGGTTACAGACCCAAAGTCAGCTGCAGATTATAGGAAAACAGAGTTTGAAGTAAATGCTGATACCATACATGAACTTGACCAGATAGAGTTTCATAGAAGTGCTTCAGAAATGTTGTATTCAAAGGTAGTCAGCAAAACCATGAATGCTACCATGCCTCAAAAGACAGTATCTAATTTACAAACTCAAATGAAATTAGATAAAGCATCTTTACATGATAAGGATTTGAGGATCAAGTCTTTAGAAGACTTGGTAATAGAAATTGGAGTGGATCCCTCCAATATTGAAGTTACTAAAACTCTCATAAGGCAAAAGAATGAAGATATTGCTGCCTTGAGAAAGCAACTCAAACTTCCACAGAATGAACACCCACAGGCTAAAGAAATTCTTCAGGAGAAAACAGAAAAAGATGAATTAATGCAGCTAGTTTTAAAGATGACAACGCATATCAAAGAAATGGAGAATCAAACAGAACTTCTAATGAAGGAAAATGAAACATTGAAAAAAACACAAGAAGTCTCCATCCCTACAGTCATTCCAACTGTCAATACTGTTGTTCCTTCTATATTGGCAGAACATTTAGCACCAAAAAGAGTATTGGCAACTGCAGTGTCAATTACATCTAAAGATATTTCTGCCACTTCATCATCTACATCACAAGTAAATCAAACAAATGAAACAGCTGACATAGTAAAGGCTATGGAAGACCTGTCCCTAAAGAATAAAGAGATAATCAACTTGAAAGGCACCATCCGAAATCTTGAAACATCAAATAGAGATGCATTGATTACATCCAAGGGACATGAGCAGAGAGCAATCAGACTTCAAGAGCAGGTAAAGATTCTACAGCAACGGGTCAATCTCAGTGAACAGGTATCATATATCAAGAATTATCTTTGGAACAACATAATTCAAAGCATACATCTACAGTGGCCTTCAATCCAAATCATTTATGAATAGAAAGATTTACTTAAGGCAGCACAAATGGAAATTCAGAAAACAAAAGAAGAACTGGCTGACAAACCTTCTCAAGCTTTGAAACTAATTACATTTTTGAACAACAAAAACAAAGAAGAGCTTGAAGAACTGAAAATTCAGGATAGGACTGAAAGCATACTACAAATCAAGAAAGTCCTAAATAAAAAGAATATGATGAATAATTGGTAAGAAAGATGTAAAGACACGAACTTGTCAATCACAAGGTTTTTGGCCAAATACACAATACTAACACAAGCAGGCCTTCCAGACATTCATGCCTTGAATGAAAAGTTAATGGTGCAGAAGGATTATGATAAGAAAATCAGGGCTCATGCCAAAGAGCAAACCAGCAAACCTTTACCACAAGGTTCCCCAACTGACAAAGTTATTTTAGAGTAATTTGAGAACTTGTTTTTTTTGCAAAATAAAATTAAACACATATTCATTGTCAAGCCAAACTTTGCAAAGTACACAGAGACAGATGAGAGCTACAGGAAATTGAAGAAGATGAGAATTCTCAGTGCATAACAATGGCAGGAATTCACTGATTTGATATAAAGGTTTGCAAACAAAGCAAAACATTAATGTTACCTAAGGTAAAAATCAGATTGAAAGTGTATCAGGGTAATGGTCAGAGTCAAAGAGTATCAGTCAAAACAATTTTTACTGCAGGTTATTCCTCATTTTACAGCAGTCAAGCAGTAAGAAAACAGCAAAAAGAGTATCAGAGTATAAAGTACAGGATGAAGAGTGTATTACAAGTTATCTTCCAGAAATATTTTTCCAAGTACCAGCAATCATTTCCAACAAGACAACAAATCAGTTAGATAAGATAATTAGTTCTATTTTTCTTAAATAAAAGGACAGATTGCCAGTTTATTTGGCAGTTGTTCCTCTTTTGATGCAATAATCTTTATTTTTGCCTAAAGATATTCCTACATGTCTCTCAGATATTTTGTAATAATTTTGTATAAATACTTCTCTTTTTGAAGTATTAAGGGTGGAATAAAAGTTGCTAAGATTATTATAGATTTTTTTGCTGGTGCTTTGGACGCTCATGTGTTGATTGCATAGCAGCAGACTGGACAACAGCTAATTGGACTTCATAACTCAGGATTCTTGCGATAAACTAATGAGTAAAGTGATTTCTTTATGTCATTGTTTCCTTTTTTGAAGTTCCATTCAATTTCATATATGTGTTCAAATCTGAATGATTAATTAGGAGTATTATTTCAAGATAAGTGTAAAAAACTCCCTGTTTTAACTAAATAATCATTTCAATGTTTTCTACTGATTTCCGGACCTAGGAATTCTTAGTTGCTCCTGAGTCCCATTTGACCTCTGCCTCCTTCTCCTTATTTCCAAATCAAAGGATCCTTCACTGCCCTTTATCCTGAAAGCAAACCATCCCATCCAATCAAACTATTCAAATCTCTGAGAGTTATCTGCGTTGCCCTGAGTACATTAGCATCCTTTTGGCCTTGTCTTTCAGTCTTGCTTCCTACATTTTGACTCCATAGCCCAATGGACTAGTAGATCCCTCTTTAATTTGTCTCCAAGTAATCTTATTTCCCACCAAAATTTTCAAACAAATCAATTGTTCAATCATACCTGGCCTAAAATTTAAAACTAAAACGAAGCTAAATCATAAGGAGAGATCCCTCTCCGGAATTCAGGAAGGCTAGATTCTGAAATCTAAAAGAGGTTCTTGGTTACCCCTGGTTTTCTTTAACTATAAACCAAAATCCCACGACCTAAGAATTACTAGGGTGATAATAGATCGGTTTGATGAGCAGCCTGTGGGAGCCAATTTGAAGGCTTTATTTGGTGATCGAAAGCCTTTCTAGGAGCAAATCCTGCAATGGAGTGTTGGGTGCCATTAGTTTGGTGGAGGGCGGCGTGTTGGCTACCCAAAGTAGCCATAGACTAGCAATCTTGAAGTGACGAAGACAGCTAAAGATGGGGTGAAGTTTGGTGCCTAATATGCAGCGCTTTGATGGACAAAAGTGACTACTAGTTTGGCAGATTGGAGCTCAAATATTGGCCAACCTAGAAGAGCAAATTGGATTAACCTTTGTTCATTGTAGTAGACATGACTTGTAGCAGTGATAGGTGGCAACCCTCCTAGAGTCTATGTGTTGTCCTTTGAAAAACTAAGGGGCAACTAGAGCGCAAAGCGAGAGCGAAGAACCAGTAGGACAAAATATGACATAAAAGCTACAACTAAGATTGTCGTTGTATCTTGTATTCCATAGACTGTTTTATTATTCAGATTGGTTTAATATAATGAAGATTGGGTTGTACATTATTGTACAACATTTGTTAAAAATTGCATATACTTGTGCATGTGATATATTGCTTTATATTTCCCGCTGTGCAAAGTAGTTCTTGTTAAAATTCTTGGTTTGATAGTGTCAGTGATTCTAAGATTCTAACCTAGACCCAAGATCGTGGAAATTCAACAATGGCAAGCCAACTTGTATGGTGAGGGCATAGAAGGCACACTACCAGTTGTTACCGACATTCAAAAGGTAGGGCAACACATAAGATGGACCATATCAAAGGAGTTGTCTTTAATGCGACTTTTTGGAGTTGCCGATGTCAGAATATGACGGAAATTTTTGAGGTGAAATCATGATTTGTGTTATTTAGACTCATTTTTTGACTCTATATATGGATTCATGACCCTAAGAAATCCTTAGGTCACTTCTATTGTATAGCAATAACTCATCAAATTTGTGATTTCAATAAATTCCTACCAAATTTTAAACCAATTATATCCAAAAACAATCTAGAAACTCTCATTAAAGACAACTGGCATATCGAATGGCGGGGTATGAAAGAGAGCGAGGCTTTTTCCCAGCCATTGATTGATTTCTTCCGCCATCGCACATGGCTGGTCATCTCAAGACGTTTACCTCTTGCCATTATCTATGATGAGCCATCTCAAATGGCGGGTACAGGGGCTGAGTAGTCTACCCCACCATCTGTGATGACTTGCAACATGTTTGGCAACCATCCCAAATTATGTGACCTAAAAAGCTAAGCCTCCGTCTCCTCCCATCTACCGTCAACCGCTATACGCAGAAGTTTGACCGGAAGAAAAGGCACCCCCTTTTGCCACATTCCAATGAAAACAGACAGATAATTTGTTCCTCATTGACAGTAGAATAAGACCAGTGGAATAACTAAAAAATGCTTGGGGAAGCATTTTAGTAAGAAGTTTTCCCATCTTTTTACCAAGAGAGGCTTCTGTCACGGCGGGTAGAGTGCAAAGTTGGCTACTTGTAATGCAGTTGTTTGAATCAATAACGAAGCGATAAACTCCAAAGCTTTTCTTTTATTTGCTAACTACTTCAAAATATATTTCCAAGGAAAAATCAGTACTAAGTTAAACAATAAAACCGCATTCAAAGGAAATGCAATCGTTGGAATATATGTTTTCCTTACCTCAGAAATGCATAGATTTGAACTTTAAATATCATGGTTTACAAACATGCCTTTTTCTGTTAAAATCTCATGGTTTGAATCAGTACTAGGTTAAACGAGAAAAGGGGCATTCAAAGAAAATGCAATCGTTGGAATTTGTGTTTTTCTTACCTCAGAAATTGGACTTTACCTGCATAGATTTGAACTTTAAATTTCATGTTTTACAAACATGTTTTTTTCGGTTAAAATCTCATTGTTTACAAACATGCCTTTTTTCCGTTAAAATATCATGGTTTACAAACATGTTTTTTCTGTTAAAATCTCATGGTTTACAAACATGCCTTTTCTGTTAAAATCCCTACAGTCAAATTATGATTAGATCCCACTTTTGGAAATGTATAATGTAGGGGTGATTTAGATTAGTAGGAGTCCTCCTTGGACGCTAGGACCGAAAGACTTCCACTTACATCGTGCTAAATAAGGAAAACATGGTCAGGATGAAGGCAACAGAACTAGATACTGAACTTGGAGGATCGGTCTTTTAAAAAAATCCAAATAAAGAAGTGATTTTAATGTAACTTCATAGAGGTGTTTTGTACCAACATGTGTCACGATATGAACTTCAATGTTTTCTTGTTCGTAGTGTATAAAAAATAAATACCCTTGTTTTATACGAATGTCTTACAATATGAACTATATTAAAAAGCCATCATAGTTTTTTCAGATTATGCAGCTTAGATGTGTCTTCCCTTTATACCCTTGTTCTTCCCCTTTTTATACTTCTGTTCTTTCCCTTTTTAAAACTGGAAATTATATACTCATCATGATGCAAATAAATGATGTTCACACAAAGTTTGCTAGGCTAAGTTTGAGTGGCTATGAGTTGTGAATTGCAAGCCAAGTCTTCAGGTTGTCTGCTTTTGCATATATGGACCTCATCCAATGTTCTTACTAGGTCAATCAAGTCAGCATACACTGACTATTTTACATGGGGCTTACAACTGACACTAACCTTGAAATGCTAAAAGATTGTTAAAAAAATTCTCAAAATGAAATGAGAAAAATATCGAAAATTTCTCAAAAATGTGTTTTCCTGAAGAAAGAAAAAATATCACTCACATAAAGTTGGTCTAACACAGATCTAGCCCCAATATCTAGACAGCTTCAAAATCTTCGCACTAACAAATGAGAAGATTTATTCATTCATTCAACCTTTGACGAATCATAGCATTCCTAAACAATATATCTGTGTCTTGATATGTCAAGGATTTCTTAAAGGAGCAAAGGATTTCCACCCTGTAGCTTGATAAAGAAAGATAGAGACGAAGTAGGAGCTTCGAAAGAGAGAGCTAGCAACCAAGTAAATAGGGGCAGTTGAGGGGATAAATTAGAATGGAAGGAGGTTAAGGAAGCATAAGGCAATAATGGGCAAACTTCTTGATATGTCAGAGATTTCTTTAAGGGGCCAAAGAATTTTCACCTTGTAGCTTGTTGCAGTAAGATAGAACTTACGGAGGAAGTAGGAGCTTTGAAAGAGAGAGCTAGCAATCAAGTAGGGGGATAGTTGATGGGAAAAATTAGAATGGAAGGCAAATAGGGTCGCATAAAGCGTTAATGGGCAACCTAAAAAGGGATCGCATAAGGCACTAACGAGCAACCTAAAAAGGGATCTTTTAAGATGAGGCAAGCCACTACAGAGGAACTTAATAATTGATGTCAACGAGTCTGAGGCTAGGCATAATCCTCATAGTGAGGAAACAAATTGAACAATGAAAAGGGAGAGTAGAAAACAAATTGAACAGTGGAAGGGGAGGGAGTAAGGAAAAGAGACTTAAGGAAATAATAATATATGAAAACTTATCAGCTTTTCCAAGTGACATAAAGGCAAAGGACATGAAAGGAAAATAGCTTGTCATTAACATGCAGTGACACATCAAGGATCTAATGACTAGAATGTGGAGGAACTTTATATGAAAAATCCATTCTTGTAAAATACAAGTTGATGGAACACATACTTCACACACATCAAGGCAGCATTGGACTTATGCAAAAGGGCATAGCATAAAATTGAAACAAAAAGAAAAGTCTATGAAGACTTACAAGTATATGGTGAAGTCGTCGACATTGCCGGAGCTTTGATCTTATATTACTAAAAAGATATTGACAACACCCTTTCTCGAATGCCTTCGAAGTGAAATTGTGCTCAAAATCGCAAGGATATAATTCCAGCTCACAATTGTTATGATCTTAGTCGAATGTCCAAAGAGCTTTGAAAGTTTACATATCAATTTCTGACATTAAAACTCAAACCTGGACTAAACCAATTACAGATCATTTGCCAGAAACTAGCTACAAAACTTAATGTAATATCAAGCACAAAATTGTCATTTTCGTTCACAGGAATTTTCTCCAGAGCTAAAGAGCCTGCACCTTTTTTCCCTTAATAAAAATAAAAGCATTCGCTAATATCAAGCCCGTGATGGGTCGTCGCAGAAAAGGACCATTAGTATCCACAAGGGGGTAAAAAAAAAAAACTAAATTTCGAAACCATCTCTTCATCTTGTGAGAGGTATAGAATTATATCTAGATAATCATCACGATTGGAAGAAGTGTAAATGCTATGATGCACAGCAAACAAATAGGGTCATAGCCTGAAAAGAACCATATGTTCCCAAAAACACCTAAATTTCAAAAATTAATTTTTCATCTCATAAGAGGTATCAAATTCTGTCTAGGTAATCAGCATCTCTGAAAAGATGATATAATGGCAATAATGCATGGCAAACATTAGCCATTAGCCAGTGAGCAACAAATCAATAGCTTGGAGATAATGTCAAATTCAATGGATAGCAATAATGCATGTCAAACATTAACCATTAGCCAGTGAGCAACAAATCATTAGCTTGGAAATAATGTAAAATTCAATGGATAGGATGGAAATATAATTAGTCAATCATTAGCTCACTACCTGGTGGTTGGTGGTTAATGTTTACCAATATATGGTTCTAGAAGAGGGAACCTCCATCTCACCCGAACCTGGTTTCCATGAAGTATCCCACTAGTCTGCTGCGTGCATGCTTGAAATGAGAGGCACTCTGCTCAGTGGTAAAATGCAGATATGTATGCTAATGACATTTTTACAAATTGACCGGTATACAAATAAAATGTCCCATCTAAAATGTTGCCAAGGTTTTGGCATCACATATCTGGTATAGTAGGAGCTGAAAGTTGAAAGAAACAATTATTAGAACATAGAATTTCCTGAGCAATGCACAGGCCCTTTTTAGCAAAACTCGGGCCAGGGAGAGATAGCTTACCTTTTAGTACAGAACAGAGGAATATTACTTTAGCCACATCTCCAAAATGACGTTCAAGATCAGTAAACCTTGCCAAAAAAATTTACGAGTATTACTTTTATGATTAACTACTCTCAGATGTCCGAGAATTTGAAGTCGTAACCATATACACCCTTGCTTTGGAAAGAGATAAAGCCTCCACTTTTAGGAGATCATAAATTAACTTTCATGTCATGTCAGAAAAGGCTGACAATAGTTTGATCACATTAATTCAAAAGCAGATCAATGCTGTTTGTCAAAGAAGCAGAACTAAGGGCCGAGAGGACGAATATAAGCCAAGTGAAGCGCCAAATGAAACGAAAGAGAAAGCATCATGTACATATTCATGCGAACGCTTCCAAAACAATAATAACTGTGAAACATTTGCATTTACAGACATTACAATTTCCGTGTATGCCAATTGGAATTAGCGAAAAGCCTATCAAATGCACCTCTGTCAAATTTGTCATCCATGGCTGCCTTCTTCTTCTTCTTGAGAGGAGACTTCTTGGGAACCACATTCTCATTCTGCTCTCCTCTGTCAAATTTGTCGTCCATGGCTGTCTTCTTCTTCTTCTTGGGAGGAGACTTCTTGGGAACCGCATTCTCATTCTGCTCTTTCTCCTTCTCCTTGTTATTAGACTGCTTTTCCGTTTCAGCATGGTGTGCAGATGCTTCTCCGTTCTTCTTGGGAGGGAGTTGGTTCTCGTTGCGAAACCCAGTCCCAGTCTCCCTCTCATTCTTGTTATTAGACTGCTTTTCCTTGTCAGCATAGTGTGCAGTTGCTTCTCCGTTCTTCTTGGGGGGAAATTGATTGTCCTTGCCAATCACAGTTCCAGTCCTAGTCTCCTCCTCGTTCTTGTTATTAGACAGATTTTCCGTTTCAGCATGGTGTGCAGTTGCTTCTCCATTTTTCTTGGGGGGAAATTGATTCTCCTTGCCAATCCCAGTTCCAGCCCCAGTCTCCTTATCGTTCTTGTTATTGGACTGCTTTTCCTTTTCAGCATGGTGTGCAGTTGCTTCTCCGTTCTTATTGGGGGGGAATTCATTCTCCTTGCCAATTCCAGTTCCAGTCCCAGTCCCAGTCCCGTTGCCGTTCCTGTTCCCATTCCCGTTAGGGTTGGGTTGAGGAATCGTCCCCTGCTGCTGAGGAGGGGGCGGCCTATAGGAGTAGATGGGAGGAGGATGAGGCGTGGAAATCGTAAAGGCCACGAAAGGCTTGTGGCAATTAGGGCAATAGATATAGCGATCAGAGTACTCTACAGAGAACTGATAGCGCGCGGCACAGCTGGGGCACATCGTCCAGAATGTGGGCACAACCTTATCATTACTTGCAGCTGCAGACGTATGAGAAGACACCGCATTGCTCTGCCTCTGTTTCCTGTCACGCTTCTTGGTTGGTTTCTTCGCCGGAGAGGGCTTGGAATTGGAAGCTTTGTGCTCGAGATCGTAAGCAGATCTGGTGGCCTGGTCAGAGAGAACCCTGAAGGCTTCGCCTACGAGCTTGAAAGCCTCCTCGGCCCCTGGAGACTTGTTCTTGTCGGGATGAAGCGCGAGGGCCAGTTTCCTGTACTGCTTCTTGATGGCTCCCTCTTCCACCACCAAATCGACCTGCAAGATTGCATACCAGTCGAGCTTCCCATTGAGCAGCCTATTTTGGGCCGCAATGTGGACATCCAGGACTGATATCATGTGGGACAGCCCTTCGAGTGAAGGGTACATCTGCTGAGCTTTCATGGCCAGTCTTTTTGCACCCTCCAGATCCCGAACTTGGAACTTCTTCTCTGCCACTTCCTTGGCTCTCATTGCTTCGTCCTTATTGGATTCCATCAATGTCCAGCTTATCTGGTATCTGTGTCGTTCTAAGAAAAGAAGAGTAGTATGTAAAGTGGGTAATGGGAATCAGTGGGAGCACAGAAATGGGCAGAGGGCCAATTTGCAGCTTTGGGTTTAAAATGTCCCTCTCCCTGCGCAGTGATGCCCATGCTATGCATATGCTTCAGAGTGGAAGGTGATTGTATACTTGAAACCAAAACCAGTGTGACCCTTGTAACTATTGCCCCCAATATTTTGGAGTGCGAATTTCAAATTTTGGCGGTCACCCGAAATGTGTAATTCAAATTATTGAATGGTGAGGCGCCTCCAATTTTCGTTAGGGTTAGGAGTGTTCACCGCCAACTAGGTATTTTTTAGAATGCGTCCATTACGGTTATTCACCACCAACTATGTATTTTTTAGAGATGCGTGCCTCCCCCTATTTCCCAAACTAATTAATTCCTTTGCACTTTACCTCGCCCTTCCTTCATGACAAATTGTGGGATTACAATATGAATTTTTAAAGTTAAATTTAATTTATTAAGGGGATGTGTTTTTCTTTTTTATAATTTATAAGTTTAAAATAAGAGGGGTTGGAGTATGTATGTTCTTGTAGACTTAGTAGTGTGGAGGTGGATCTCTTGTCTCACAAACAAGGGGTCTCTTATCCCACAAATTTAGTGTTTTGTTTGAACGTGATCTTAAAATTGGATAATAATAATAATATATAAATAATGGAAAAAAACATATTTGTAAAATGATATAGGGTCAACTAATTAGTTTTTGTGGGATTTAGTCTCCAATAGATGGACATTGACTTTAAATTGGATAATAATAATAATAATAATAATATAAATAATGGAAAAAACATATATGTAAAATGATATAGGGTAAACTAATTTTGTGGGATTTAGTCTCCAATAGATGGGAAGGGAGAGATTTAGGATGGGAGTCATTTTTGGGGAGATTAAATCATTCTAAGAAACGTCCAAGCTTGACCGAGTTTCCACAATTTTTGTGAGAGTATCCTGTTAGTGAGCAGATAGTTATTCCATCCAACATTGAGGGTGCATCCACCTCAGCTCACTCTTCCATCCAATATTAAGAATATCCAGCTTGAATTTACCATAATAATAATAATAATATATTCACCTTCCTTAAAATGAATAAAACAATATTAACATTAGTTTGCTCCATCATAATTGCAAGATTATATTATTAAAATACATAGTTGCAAAGTTATATTATTTAAAATTCCCTTTGGCTTTAGTGAGTCAACATTCATACAATACTTGAAAAAATATATAGTAAGTTTCAAGTCATATATAGTAAGTTTACATCCATTCATGTAGTAAATTTTGAGAAAAGCAAATTCTATATATATATATATTGTTGATTACGTTCATCTTTTTTACATTACTTTATATTTTAAGAGTGTGTTCTAATAATAAATTTATTATATTTTAAATAAATTAAAGTAATAATTAATGTTTTGATTATGTATATATCATTAAGTTTGGTTTGTTAGTGAATTATATTATTGTTTATACATTTTGCATGGCTAGAGGAATCAATGGAAGTTAAGGAAGAGTTAGTTTTTTCATGAGAATTGTGTGTGAAAGGGAGATTTACAAAATTCACATTATTGCTTAGCCTTTAAGCTCATCAATGAATATTGAGTGCTCCATTTGCTTGCATAGCATTTGAATTGAGAAACCCTTAACTCTTGTTAATTCTTGAGATGAGGCAAATGCCTCGGAATGTTCATTGCATTTTTGTCCCTCGATACCATTTCTTTTGATGTTCATATATAATTCCACGTTTCTCACATGATGGTCAAGGTTTTGGTCATCTCACACTGGTGGATGCCCTTTCTTAGATCCTATAAATCATCCAAGATGCCACAAGAGTAATGATAGACCATCACTAAGGAGGAAAGCTTGAGTTGGCTACTAGAATCATATATGTTCCCCATCTAGATCTTGGGAAACCTCCAATAGCGACACTCCCGAATAGAATGCAAGTGACCATCAAGAATACCAATCCCCATTGAATCTCAACAAATTGTCCAATTCCCTATGCCATACAAGATAACCCATAAACACTAGCTAGTACAAATCAAATTGCATGTAGGAGGATTAACTAGCAAAGTCAAAACTTCGAATGAAATCATTTTTCTCATGAATTTTTAAAAGGGTGATGGGATTGAGCTTTTAATTCTCAAAAGTCCCCCATGTTTCCTTAAAAAGAATGTGATGGGAAGGAGCACATGTGGAGGTCGACCTCTTAAGGGAGTGAACCATGGGTTAAGTAGAAGCAGGGCACCATAAGGGGCAAGGGATTACCTTAGACCCCATGAGGATGGTTACAACATTATCGTTATCATTTGCTTCCTTTTTCATGTTTCTTTTGACATGATAATAAGCCACCAAGCTCAACTTGCACCTCAAAGATAACATTCCTTTTAGGATTTTTCCAACCTTGTGCTTCTTTGATAACTTCCCTCACAATAATGATTGAAAGATAATAATCTAGTTTCCAATTGTTATAACTTCCTCAATTCTTGATCTATAAGGTGTGTGATTCCTTGCAACATTGACAATGCTTCTTCAACGTTTGTGGCAATTCCCAAAACTTAAGAGATCACCAATAATAGTTTTCCATCAAGAGCATAGAGACTCCCTTTCATAAACCACCCAATTTCTTATTTGACTTAAGACCAAATAATTACATTTGAATTTCAACCAAACAAACATATTAAAATACAAACTAATATATGTTGGGCATAAGAATAAATAACAATATATGAAACCCATTGCAATTCTTATTATTACACTCCACAACCTTGTTGCACCATACTACACAATCTTCCTTGCTTATCCAATTGCAAAGTTCCTAATGGAATGATTTTGTCTTTAATAAGTAACATAATATAATAATAATCTGTATTTAAGGTCATGACATTGTCATACACTAAATTGATGTATGGAACTTCCTTATTTGTGGAACAAGGGACCCCTCAATGTAGTTATTCTAGTGCTCATTCTACAAAGTTCTACATACTCTACCCCCCCTTTCAATCTAAGATTGTGATCTCCAAGGATAAAACACATGTTCTTAGTTATTAAGCCCACTCAAGCATTATGAAAAGAAAATTTAACAATCTAACTTATTTGTTAAGATCTTATTTCCATTGTTTTTACCTTTATAAAACTTAAATTCGAGATTATATATCTAACCTTTACATATTTTACGAATACAAATATATAAGTATGAATTTTGTATATTAAAGTCTAAATAACAACTATATTGTTTCTACTTTACAACATTTAAATGGAGATTTCTTTCTTTTGCATCTCACGATTGAGGGTCTTACATTTCAATCTTCCTTTTTCTTCATAGGTACAACGTTATATATTCCATATAAAGGATATATATATATATATATATTGTCAATACTTTCAACATTTGTCATGTCACTTGTAGGAATTCAACCTAGGTGGGGAGGATACCATTCCTTATATTGTCAATACTTTCAACATTTGTCATGTCACTTGTAGGAATTCAACCTAGGTGGGGAGGATACCATTCCTTCCTATCAGCCACCCAAGATAACCCTAATAAACCCATTTTTTTCCTCTGCCATTTCTATCCATTTGAACAATTAATTGGAGGTTTTTGGAGTCTCCAACAATGTTAATTGCATACTCAATAACTAGAGTATAGTGGGAATAGAGGTTAAGCTCTCACAATGGCTATGGTTCTCTCGTCATTGTTGCTACACCTTCACAATTATGTGTAGCCACGAACAACCCTTGACACGTGCAATTTTTCTCATCTTGGTGATGAAAATGGAGGCATGTTCATGGTTCTAAAGTTGGCGACCTCTTTTTTTCCAAATTTTCATCCAACTTCATGGTCATTGGGACAAGGGAGAGTGCCATATTAATATTTTGGCTTTCAGCCTCAATGAAATAAACCAATTGTTTTGAAGAGGAAATGATTTTCTTCTCTTCTCATAGATTCAAAACTTGCAAGAGGAAATCTTCCAACCAATAATAAATGTATCAAAAGGGTAAAAAAAATTCTTATGGTGTAAATTTCAAATCTATAGGCCAAAAATAAATCCATTGTGTTGCATGAATGATCCTTGGTCAAGAAATCTATAGGCCTATGGTCCAACCTGTGAATTCCTCAAGCAGGGGACACAAAGCATTGGGGTTCCTTATGAGAAATTATCTATTCTAGTGATTTAAAAAAAAAAAAAGTTTATTTTTGAAATTATAAATGCAATAAATCAAATTTTCAAATTGGGGTTTTGTTCATTTCCCATTAGTCCTTGGATTTTGATCAAGACATGGAGATCATGGCTACTCATGTATGGGTCAAGCTTCCACATCTTCGTGCATTTTCAAGGATAAACTCACTCTAAAATCTATTGTAGACAAGTTGGTCACTTTATGACCAAGCTAAGATTGAATGATGAATTGTTAGGTCCCTATATTACTAGTGTAGTCCCTTATTATGTTAGTGTAGCCCCCCTTATTGTTATTGTTGTACCCCTGTAACCCCCATATTTTTATTATTGTGCCCTTACATTATTATTGTTAGGTCGGCTAGGATTACATTGTGGCCCCACTAGGATTACGTTGTGGCCCCATGGACTCCTATATATAGAAAGGAGGTTTTGTCATTTGTATCATCCAAGAATTGTTCATTCATGTAATGTACTGGAGGTTGCCCCCTCGAAGTGGCTTAGTTCTAAGGCGTTGATATCTCTTTTCTTCTATTTGGAGCTAATTTCACAACATTTGGTATCAGAGCTTTGGATTCTAGGGTTTCGCTACTCCAAACAGGTCATCATGGCATTTTCGCTATAACTTTTTTTCTACGAAGGTTCAGAAGCTGAAATTTTTAGAGCGCGAAGCCGAAATCCTAAGGAACATCTTCGCAAATTTTTGGATCTTGGTTCGCAATATTTTGGGAGATATGATCTGTGGAAGTTAGGTATTTTTCAGGCTCTTGAATTTCATCTCAAAGAGGTGATCGTCGGAAAATATTCATAACTCTCTCTCTGAGCATCGGATTGGAATTCTGTAAAAAGTGGTCGCAATCACACGGACTGCAATGTCTTGTCTATCAATTTTAGAGCCGAAGGAGGAAACAGTGACACGTGGCAATTCGTACAAGTTCACTCTACTGAACCAGTCCATAATTAGGTCATCGTAGGAGATTGGGCACAACTTTGTCTTCAAGAATCCAAATCAGGTCAGACCTGTGGCATTAGAAATAGGATTCATAGGGCTACCTCAGGGCCAAATTTCAGATATTGAAGGTCCAAAATCACAGAGATAATTCAGTTTCAATATCGAGCTCCTCAAAAGCAGGAAAAAGGTGTGTATTTTTTTTTCAATTGCATAAGTCTTGTGTAAAAAAATCAGTTTGAAGTGATTCCAAGGGCCTATTGAGCATATATTTCAGTATTGGTTTCTGAAATGCCTCCTAAAAGCAATAATTACATACCCATTAAGCCCTCATAAATCTATACTATGACGCATGAAGAGGAAGAATTGCAGTATGAGATATCAAAATTACGGTACCAAGTGCAGCAAATTTCAATCTTACAAACATGGAGGCTATGTTGAATGGTTTAAAGGATAAAATAAAAGCTAATATTGCTGATAAAGTAGTGGAATATCACATCGACCATCAACAACAAGTTCTCCAACTCTCAAAAGATAACCTAACTTTGGTGCAGAATGAAATGAAACAACATGAAGATCAACATCACCTCGAAAGAATTTCTGAAGCAGTCACAGAAACAAGAACTCGACAAGTACGATAAGTTTTAGAATATCTCAACAAGTGGAAGAACTTTCCTATAGAAGATTCCACATGGGAGCATGAGAATTTTATACAGAAGCATCAAGAAATAATCAAGCGTTGAGGACAACACTTGTTTGAAGGATAGGGGCATGTTAGGTCCCTATATTACTAGTGTAGTCTCTTATTATGTTAGTGTAGCCCCCCTTATTGTTATTGTTGTACCCTTGTAACCCCCATATTGTAATTATTGTGCCCTTACATTATTATTGTTAGGTCGGCTAGGATTACATTGTGGCCCTACTAGGATTACATTGTGGCCCCATGGACTCCTATATATAGAAAGGAGGTTTTGTCATTTGTATCATCCAAGAATTGTTCATTCATGTGATGTATTGTAGGTTGCCCCCTCGAAGTGGCTTATTTCTAAGGCGTTGATATATCTTTTCTTCTATTTTTGGAGTTGATTTCACAACATGAATTTATACTTGTACTAGAATATGCATGGAAGTGAACATAGAAAAGGGCCTCCCATAAGTGATTTGACTCAAAATAGGAGGTCGGAATCATCTCCAAGCCCTAGACCATGAACATATTCCTTTTAAGTGTATTTTTTACCATAAGCGTGTGTCTTTTACAAATAAATGTTCGAGAAAATGTGAATCTAAGGCTCCTTTGAAGTATACTCCTCCTCCTCATAGCAACAATGGACAATAAACCTTCGAAATTGGGTCTAGGAGGTGTAAGAAAGAACAATCCAAGGGACCTTAGTTCATGAAGCTAGGTTCATCTAATCCAAACAAGAACAAATATGAGACTATCGAATAACAAGAGGAAGAAGACCACGAGAGACCAAAGGCTCACTCTGAATTAAAAGAAAAATATCAAAATGAAACATAGAACTCTACTCCTCCATCTGTGGATGAGCCTTCTTATGGGGAATTTCCCCCACACAATAGAATACCTTGGGAAATGAAGAGGTTCATTCAGAATAAAAATCAAAGGAAGGTGAAGTGAAGTCGCTTGATTTTCCTAGCTCATTATCTTTTGTTAAAAAGTTGAAAAAAAAGCATCGCCCGTCTCCTACTTTAGCAAGAGGAAGAAAATCAAATTGAGATAAGATTGTTCTTTAGGCTAAAAAAATATTCACAAGAGTTGTTAATGAACCATTGACTCCCTCCTAAAATAATGATGTCATGTTTCTATATTTTGTTGTGCAATCGATCTGTGAGAACCTATTCATGTACTAAAAGTATTATTGTCAAGAAGGAAACATGTAGGAGAAGTTGAAATGTAGTGTCAATAGCTTACTTTGAATCCTTTGCTCTAGAACATATTCATGTAAGTTGTTGTCTTTTATGGAAATAAATCCATTTTTAATTGATATTGAAATATCCCTACCTTTAATTTAATAAATAAATAAAATAATATTAATTACATCACCTCATTTGGCTTGGTCAAAAGGATTGATACCCTTTGTTGTTGTAATTATTTGACTCATTTTGCCTTTTTTATCCCCTTTGAGTGGTAGTTAATGAGGGAAAGTACGTTACAGGGGGTGACTCCTTAGTCATAATTGTATCTATATTGACCTTGCACTCCTCGAAGGATAGGATAAAGTCATTTATCAAAGCTACAAGTTCAAGTGCCTTTGCATCCTCTTCTAGTGGTTACCACTAAGGATTCATCATATGGTCCTTCCAACTGCCAAAACCCAAAAAAAGTATATGATTGGATGTTGTATTTTCATAATCCAATTGTTGGGTCCATTTAAAATCTTCAAAATTTAGAATGATATCGTGTGTTAGACTTTTCTTAGGTTTAGGTAAATGTATTACGCATACATAAAACCATTTGACATCTTTTTTGTGTTGCTTGTGATATCATAATAAAGGATTGCAATATCTCAACAAACATTGGAATATGGCCAATAGCATAGTGAGTATTACAAAAAACATGTGGTTGACAAATGTACTAAAATTACATTATCAATGTATCAATAACCATATAGCATTGTGGAGGAGATGTGTTATGTGCTACATTGACACAAAACATGTGTCACCAACATATATTGTTGTTGTAACTTAATTCAAATTTATACCAATCCATCTTAATCTTGGATATATGATGCATAAAAGGGTTCAAATCTCTAGAAGTGTAATATTTTGATCGTAGATGTATCTAGATTGGTTGTAATCTCACTCAACTCTATAGAACTCATAAATCACAACTTTTAGAGAGATAGATATGTAAAAGTATAGTTTTTATTATTTTTAAAATATTTATGTTTGCATTGTAATAATATATCTATGTAAAGATCATATCTATGGTATTTTTGTTTGTTTGCAAACATGGTACCTCTCTTTTTCTCTCTTTCTATACATGAGTTTTTATATTATGTATACATATCAAATATCTATTTTTAATTATATTTTTGTTTGTAACTATATTCTAGTTAACATGGAGTATTACTATTATTATTTGTTAAATCTATTTTTTAAAACCAACATATGATGATGTAACTCTTATTGATTATATTTTCCATATACTCCATTTTCTTTCCCTCGTGTATGGTCATTAGTTATGGGACATTTTAAGTACCATAGTAATTTTTGAGATGCCTTAGAGAGGGAGAGAAAACTTTCTAAAGGCTACATTCTTAAAATACTGAGAAGAGGGCGCTAGGTCATTCATGCAGGGGAATTTTACTTAAGTTGATTTGGGTGATTAATGATGGATTCCACATGTATTTTCCGTGTGCATGTGAAAGTTCTTGAGCACCATTTTATCTTCCCTTTCTTCCACATTATGCATCCCATATCAAAGTTCCATGTGGATGAGAAAGACCTTGCACCTCCACACTTTTGCATCACTTTTCCATGCAAATGTGAAATGTCATCGCCATCCCTTCCCTTTGCATATCATACACTCTACATCCCCCGTGGATTTTTCATGTGGTTGAAAAAGCACCTACATTATACGCACATGCCCTTTCTATTATGTTTTGTGTTCCACATGGTTGTTAGAATGAAAATGCAGAAGCCTTTGAGCCATTGGTCCCTTTGTTTTCACTTGTCCCACATTTCACCTGGCACATTAATTTTAACATGCAAATGTGGAATAACTTTCCATATACATCTAACTCCACCTTTCATTTCCACCCTTCCTTATGCATTTACCCCCTCACAAGTAGTTATTCCTTGACATGTGGTATCCTCATTCAAAGTAGGGTTTGTCAATGACTAATTGGTGATAAGGATCTTCAGGGATAAATAAATCACATCTCGTGATATCCAATGGATACATAAATTTAGAAAAGACAATTAAAAGTGTGAACTATGCATGATTCTTATTCCACATTTAGAAAACATGTAAAATTGAAATAAGAGATAGAGGGCACCTAGAAGGAAGGAATCCCCTTTTGTGGAAACACTATCAAATTATTAGCTAAAATAACAAAGCTTAACATTGAATTTCTGCTTATAGATGTACTTGAATATGCAATAGGAAGAGTGGAAAGAAAACAAATTTTGCACTACAAGGTTGGAAATGTTGGAATCATGATTGTCATTACACCAAAACCCGCAAGTGTTAGTAAATGGACGCATTTCCAGAGTTAATGGATCCTCGAGAGGTGGTTAAGCACATGTCGCGAAACACACAAGAAACACTAGATTATCCAATATCACCCCCCCAGCACGAGCTGGGGGTGTTTCGAACTCGATACCTTTGGTTATGATACCACTTGTTGGAATCACGATTGTCGTTACACCAAAACCCACATGTGTTAGTAAACAGATGCATCGCCAGAGTTAATGAATCCTTGAGAGACGGTTAAGAACATGTCAAAAAACACATGGGGAGCATTGGATTATCCAATTCCAATAGGAAATATTGATTACATGATAAAGGTGTTTGATTTTAAAGAGGTTGTGCACTGGTGTGTAGAGCAATTTGATGTTAAGCACAAAATTTTGAAGGTAGAAGAAGAAGGGGAGCATCTAATACCTCTAACTTCTTTGACATTTCGAAGAATGAACCACCTCCTACTTGATGCTAAGAACAAACTTCTTTATATTAAAATTCCATCCATCGACCTCTTGTAATATCTTCCGTCGCCAAATCAACCTGCAAGATTGCATACCAATCGAGCTTCTCATTGTGAAACCTATTTTTGGTTGTAAAAGGTAGACATTAAGGACTAATATTATGATGGACGTGTATTTCAGTTACCTTTGTTGAGCTTTGATGGCCAATCTCTTTGCCCTCTCTAGATATCACGATGGGAACTTGTTCTCTGCCATTTCCTTAGCTCTCATTACTTCGTCCTTGTTGGATTCCATTAATTTTTGGAATATCTCTTATTTGCACCGTTTTAAGTGCAGAAGAGTGGTATGTAAAGTGGATAATGGGAATCAGTGGGAGCACATAAATGTATAGAGGAGAAATCTGCAACTTTGGATCTAAAATTTCCCTCTCTCTAAGTAGTGTTTCCCATGTTATGCATATGCTTTCTCGTGAGAGGCGATTGTATGCTTGAAACCAAAATCAATGTGATACTTGCAGGCCTTGCCCCAATATTTTGGAGTGCAAATTTCAAATTTTGGCAATCACCCAAAACACGTCATTCAAATTATTAAATGGTGAATGGCCTCCAATTTCTATTAGGGTTAGGGTTAGCTAGTGTATTCACTTCCAACTTGGTATTTTTCATAGATATGTGCTTTTCCCATCTCCCAGAGTGATAAATTCCTTTACATTTTACCTCAATAATCCCCCTTCCCTTCATGATAGATGGTGGGAATCACTACAAGAATTTGTACACATATACTCAACCCCGCTCTCTCTCTCTCTATATATATATATATAGAAAAGAAAAATATATAGAAAATTATAAAGGTCATATTCACCATCATTAAAACGAATAAAATAAAATAATTTTTATCATTATTTAGCTTGTTTTTTTCCCATCATAACTGTAAGTTGCTTTGGATTTACTCGGTCAATATTGTTACACTACTTAAAAAACGTATAGTAAGTTTCAAGTCTATCCATTCATATAGTAATTTCTCAAAAATACGACTTCTATATATTATTGATTGCCTTCATCTTTTTTCCATTTGCTTATATTTTAAGAAAGTGTTTTAATAATAAAACTAGAATTTTCACTAAAACGTGAAAAGAAATGCCAAAGAAACACGTGGATTGACCGTGCGTTGAATGGTTTACTGAACCATTGCTGGCAGTCTTTGAAACCCACTAGTGTGCCCTTGTAAAGAACATACTCGTTTTCTTGCAAACAGTCTACGACACCACTCCTCTTGCTAAAATCCGATAGGTTTGTGACACCGTAAACCGTTGATTTGTCAAACTGGATCGTTGATTGAATGGCATGTGCACGAAGGTGAAATACCCTCCCTTTACAACTGTTCAGATTATGTCAGTCTGAATAGTGTCCCGAACATAAACCCCACAATAGAACGCCTTCAGCGTAATTATTATACATAATACAAGTTAAAGTAGCTATTAATGTTTTGATTAGGTACACATCATGAGGTTAGTGAATTATATATTATTGTCCACGCCTCATGCTGAGTTGGAAATTATGGAAAAGTTAGTTTTCGCGCGATAATTATGTGTGAGAGGGAGATTTGCAAAATTTGTGATGTAGCTTAGTCTTTAAGCTCGCCATTGAACTTTGTGTGCTCCATTTTCTTGCATAGTAGTTGGACCAATAAATTCTTGAATCTTCTTGCTAATTCTTGAGATGAGGCAAATGCTTCAAATAGTTTTCACGCGATAATTATGTGTGAGAGGGAGATCTGCAAAATTTGTGATGTATCTTAGTCTTTAAGCTCACCATTGAACTTTGTGTGCTCCATTTTCTTGCATAGTAGTTGGACAAAGAAAATATTAACTCTTCTTGCTAATTCTTGAGATGAGGCAAATTCTTCAAAATGTCCATTACATGTGATGGGTAATTTAATAATAAGTTAAATTATTTAGCATTAAATTACTATTAATCGAGGTTCGTACACTTGTGAAGCATATTTGCATAATATATGCGAGGAGATTGATTTTCAATTTTAAGAATAAATCTAAATTATTGAAAGGAATTGCAAGACTAAAATAAAATTCTACCCATGAAATGATATCCAAAATGAGCACACACACTTTCGTATGAAAATCGAAGATCTATCCTATGAAAGCAAGACACATTATTCTAGAAACGCAACAAGATTTAATCTAAAGAAGCAATGAATTTCGAGCTGGAAAACAATGAAATTTTAATCTATTTGAAATGAAAGTGTAATTGTACTTTATGAAGAATAATTGCAATTCTATCCAATGAAGCCAATTCTATGTTATGAAAGCAATCAAACTTCTTATGTTATTTCTATAAAATCTTTTAAAGTTCTTATTTAAAATATATTCTATGAAAACTTCTTAAATTCCATCTTAATGAATATGAAGATAGATTTATTCTATGAAAGCAACATAATATATTTTATGAGAACTCAATTGAAAACTTTTTCTAGGAAAGTGTTAAACATTGTTTCTAAAGGAGTAGTTGAATTCTATGCTAAGGAAAATAAATACAAGTTATTCTATAAAAATGAGCAAATGCTTATTCTAAAAGATTGAATTGAAATAACATCTAACTATGAGATCAAAGTAAGCTTGAATTGATTGGTGTGCATGATCAAAGTTCAAATTTCATTCATGTCTGTGCAATATCTATAAATTTGAGACTAAAATAAATGCAGAAGTAAAAGACTAATAGTAATAAACGATTAATAAATGTTTTTTTTTTGTTTTTCCAAGCACTTGTATCTGTAGAAAAGAAAAAAGAAGAAGAAGAAGAAGAAGAAGAATTGAATGAGTAAAAGACATTAAAAGAAGAAGAATAAGAAGAAGAATTGAATGAGTAAAAGACATTACAAAAAAGAAGAAGAAGAAGAAGAATTGAACGAATAAAAGACATTATTAAAAGAACCTTGCAGAAAGTAAGCATAAGGGAAACTAATCTATTTGGCATAAAATAAACATATGGAAAACTATTCTACACTCATACTCAATAGGGGACCCTCCCTAGGTTCACAAGAGATGGAAAACTCAAAGAAATTACCGATCAAACACTAGTTCTTGTCATGAAGGCACAACCATATAAAAGATTTTATTAACTGAGCAATGCATGAAAGTGAATAGTATTCAAATATAAAGGAAACATATGGAAAACTATTCTACACTCATACTCAGTAGGGGACCCTCCCTAGGTTCATGAGAGATGGAAAACTCAGAGAAATTACTGATCAAACACTAGTTCTTGTCATGAAGGCACAACCATATAAAAGAATTTATTAACTGAGCAATGCATGAAGTCAATAGTATTCAAATATAATAATAACATTTGAGCATATTGAACATATCCAATATGGTTCACTTCTCAGTGAAGCATTTTATAGTGTTAAATAAATATCCTAAGAAACTTATTGCTAGAAACTAGATCTATGATTCGACATCTCAGTGTTTGAATTCCATTATAATTCGAATTCATGTGATTCGTTATCAAGGAAGTGAATCATGTGAATGAACACATCATCATCCTTCAGATTCTTTATTCCTTCATGATCTCGCTCACTTGATATAGAATCAAGCTCGCTTGATACTCCATTCTAATGCTTTGTGTATTTCAAAGGCACCATGTCATTGTTTGACCAAAAGTTTGACTTTGATAATGTAGTCAACTAGGATTCTTCTGCTTGCGCCTAATAGGTGGAAATCCATGTAGGAACCATTTGGCATCTTCCCATGTGCTTCGGTTGATCTGTATTTCATGGGATCTATTCAAACATTAGATTCAACTAAAAAATGTTAGTGAGGCTGTGGAATGTGCCCAATTCTGTAACTCATACAAATTGAGTCAGGTTTACAAAGAAAATCATATAGAACTGAGAGAATAATGAACCTTTTACCTTATTTCTTATTTATGTCACTTTGATGGATTTTTATTTCAAAATAGTAGTGTAGTGATGTGAGGATAAGTGGAAAATGAGTGTAAGAGAAAGGTACCAAATTGTCAAAATGATGCAATTCTTGTGGCATAAAATTCCCCACGCTTAGGATTTTGCATGTTCGCATGGATCTATTGGTAGCAAAATTTCAAAATTGTAGTAACATTGATCTTCAAAGAATTGTTTTAGAGGATTGGATTAAGATGTCTAAGTTACTTTGAACTCCTTTGTTTTGCATGGAAACTGACCACTTGGGTTTCTTCATCAATATTTTGGCTTTCAATCCTTTAAATTTATGTTGGAGTAACTTGTTAGCCTTCTTGAGCTTAAAATTATTTCAATTCCAATGATAAATGTGTTTGAGCCTTTTGTCATTATGTTCTTTAAGCAATTGGTCTCTCCTTTCACACGATTTTCTAGTATCTCAAGTTCAATTATCTCCTCCTTTAACGTTTTAATAATAAATTGTTCCATATGGAAGGGAATACTATCATCTTGTACAGGGCTATTGAATATTGGAACATTATCATTGAAATTATATTCAAAGGTGTTGAAATTGGAAACACAAAGAGGCTTCTAATTTAATTTCCCCTTAGTTAAATTAGAAGGAAATTGTAATTCTACATCACATGAAAACTTGTACGAGTTAACTGAGTTGGGAAGACTTAGTTAGCTCAACCAACTCAATTTGAGGGTCAAAATGGAGGCATGTAGAGTTCACTCTAAGTTTTAGGGGTTCTAGTTGCAACTTATTTTGAGTTGTAATTTTTTAACTTAATTATTTGAGTTAAAATCAGTTTAACTAGTTCTACCAGATGGATGAGCTAATGAGAGGTCCAGTGAATTAAATATAATTTAATTCAAATGTAGTGATCAATCAAATAATTAATAATTCACTATAAGTAGTTGTTTCATGTCATTTCTAAGGAAGACCAGTTGAGATTGGAGTTAAAGGCAAGTAAACTATCAGTTGTATAAGTAGAAAATTGTACAAGTCATGCATGAGGTCATCAAGATGTCTTGGATGTATTGTGCAATCAATTAGTTGGAATTTCATAATTAATAGGGGCTCAATACCCTTAGGAATGCGTGAGCAAGGCTGGTCAAACAGGGGCAAGGAATTGTTTAAGTATTGGATAAAACTTTCTCAGATGAGAGTGAGACAATCAAAGATAGTGTAGAGATTGACCACAGGAAGCTGGTGTTGAAGGACAAGCTCAGAAATATCAAGGTGGAGAAGGGCGACATGATAACAAAATAATTGACAAAGTTCACTCAATATTGAGATGAGCTTGGAAGTGTTGGTGTGAAAGTTTTCGAAGATGATCTGGTGAACCTAACACTTATAGGCCTTCCCAAGAGTTGGCACAATTATCAAGATTCGATGAATGGAAGGGAGAAGCTACCAAAGTGGGAGCGATTGTGGTCCGACTTGGTATAAGAAGAGATTCAACGGAATACCAAAGACGGATCCTCATCAAAGAATGATGATGAGGAGAATTGTGTCTTGGCTAGAAAGGCGAAGAAAGGGAAAGGGAAGGTGTCCCATTCCAAATCAGATTCTAGTCAAGCAAGCAAGAAGTGAGACTTGTCAAAGGTAAAATGTTTTCACTGTCATGAGCTTGGACACTATGTTAAAAAGTGTCCACACAAGAAGACCAACATGAATCCCTTAGGAGGAGCGATAGGTGAAGCACTTGGTTCACAGTTCGAGTTGGATTTCACCCTAATCCCATGCATGGTTTCATCGGTGATGGGTTTAGTGTGGTACTTGGATAGTGGAGCTTCATTCCATATGACCGAAAACAAAGAATTATTCGACAACTTAGAGGAGAAGGATCTCCAAATTCACATCGAGATGGGAAATGATGGGAGGTATAGTACTACCGACATAGGTATAGTTACCTTTCAGAGGGATTCTGGTACTCCTCTCACATTAAAATATGCCATGTATGTGCATGGTTTAAAGAATAATTTGGTTTATGTTGCTATGTTGGAATATTGTGGCTATGATGTGATATTAAGAAAAGGAAAGGTGTTCCTTCATCACAAATCCACGAGACAAGTGAAGAAGGTTGGGGTTCGAGTAAAGAACCTCTACAAATTGGATGTAGAAGACTATGATGCCTTGAGCACACAAGCAGAGAAGGCGGATAGGTGAGATAGTGAGTTATGGCACAAAATATTGGGCCATCTACACCATGGTGCTTTGAATATCATACAATATATTTCTATAGGACTTCCCAAGGGTACACTTGAGCTGGGGGATACATGCAAATGGTGTACATTGGGGAAGTACACCAAATCCACCTTTCACGATAAGGAAAGCCGAGCAAAGGCAATCCTTGAGAGAGTTCACTCAGATGTGTGTGGACCGTTCTCGACAGCCTCCACAACAAAACACATGTATTATGTGATTTTTATAGATGATTTTTCACGCAGGTGTTGGATTTTCTTCATGCAGAAGAAAGATTAGACATTATCAAAGTTTTGTGAGTTAAAATCACTTGTTGAGAAAGATATAGGGAAGAAGCTGAAGGATCTCAGAAGCAACAATAGTGGAGAATATGTCTCAAACGAATTCAAGAACTTTTGTGCTTTAAAAGGAATTCGACAGGAATTGATAGTACCTCATAACCCACAACATAATGGGGTTGCAGAAAGGAAGAATAGAACTATTGTGGGAGCATCAAGAGCGATGTTGCATGATCAGGACCTATTGTTGCATATGTGGGCAGAAGCATGAAACACAATATTATTTGTGCAGAACATAAGTCCTCATCGGATACATGGGATGAGTACACCAGAGGAAGATTTTCCAGGTAAGAAGCCAGATGTGGCGCATTTTAAATTTTTTGGTTCATAAGTTTATTTCCATGTAACAAAAGATGACAGGAAGAAGCTAGAGCCAACAACTGAGTTGGAAATATTTTTGGGGTACACCGATACACCTTACAAATATCGGATGTACTTGCTAACGCACTAGATGACAATGGTTAGAAGAGATGTGAAATTCGACGAATAGAAGGCCATGCGAATTTCCATTTAGAGGGAGATTTAGTTGCATGTATTTGAGGAGCACTTGGCTCCAAAATAAGAACCTAAAGATGTGGAGCAACCACAAGCAGAGGAACAGAGAGTGGAAGCACCCACTCATGCAGAGACATCCCGAGACAGAAGGAAGCACACTAGAGAGGCTGATAGGTTGGTGCTTGATGCTAGAGAGAATGTGAGAACACCCACATCACAGCGCATGCAGAGAAGGTCCCCAGAGTGGTACACTAGATACATGGCTCTTATGAGAGAGAGTGTAGAGATATAGCCATCCTCTTTTGATGAAGAAGTGCAACAACCAATTTGGGTTGATGCCATGGTTGAGGAGTATGACTATATTATCAGAAACAATGCATGGGAAGTTGTCCCAAGACTAGAGGGGAAATCAGTTGTAGGATCCAGGTGGATCTACAAGGTGAAGTAGGAAAAAAATGGGAGTGTGGATAAACACAAGGCCATAGTTGTGGCTAAAGGGTTCTCTCAGGTGGAGGGGATTGATTACGATTAGACCTTTGCACTAGTCGCAAGGTACTCATCAATCAGATCCATCCTTTCACTTTCAAAGCAAATGGGATGTCACATACATTAGATGGATGTAAAGACAACCTTCCTCAATGGAGTGATTGAGGAAGAGGTGTCCATTAAGTATCCATAAGGTTTTGAGACCTTCGACAGAGAGTTGCATGTGTGCAGACCCAAGAGAGCACTGTATGGGCTGAAACAAGCACCTTGTTCTTGGTACACTAGGATTGAAAACTACTTCATCTAGTTGGGCTTCACCAAGAGTGAAGGAGATGCAAACCTTTACCATATTGTGGTAGAAGGTAAAATTTGGATCATTGTACTTTATGTCGATGATTTGATACTGACAGGTGATGAGAATCTCATCAAGACTTGCAAAGAGGATATTGGAAGAGAATTTGAGATGAAGGACATGGGAATGGGATTTTTTCAAAGAGATGGGGAGCTATTTGTATCTCTGGGAAAGTATTCCAACAAGATTATGAGGAAGTTCCACATGGAGGGAAACAAACCCATGGATACTCCTTTAGCAGGAAACTGGAGGAAGCAGGATGCTACTTCAAGCGAAGTAGTGGATGCTACCATCTATAGGCAGCTTGTGGGTTTACTCATGTATTTGGTGAACACGTGACCAAACACATGCTATGTGGTTAACCAACTTAGTCAAGTTATGGTTAAGCCTACCAAGCTCTTTTGGAAGGCACACAAGCATGTGTTGAGATACCTCATAGGCACTACAGAGTTTGGGCTATGGTAGAAACAGACAGAGGGAGTGAAGCTTCAAGGCTTCATAAATGCAGATTGGGTAGGGAATCCATTTGAAAGGAATAGCACATTAGGGGGAATATTCAACATTGGATCAAAAATAGTTTCTTGGTACAACAGGAAACAAAGATCAATTACACTCAGTTTAGCAGAGGCAGAGTACATAGCGGCCAGTCAGGCAGCATGTGAGGCCATCTGGATGGGGAAGAGACTTGTTGGTTTGTTTGGTCGACAAATGGATCCGACAGTGATTTATTGTGATAACAAGAGTTGCATCAAACTCTCAGTTAATCTAGTTTTTCATGACAGGTCAAAGCATATTGATATTTGGAATCACCATCTCATAAATTGAGTGCAGAGGCAGGTCTATGTCATTAGAGTACAATTCCATGGAGGAGCAAGATGAAAATATCTTGATGAAGGCACCGTGAAGAGGCAAATTCGAGTTCCACAGAGGCAGGATCGAGGTATCAGACAATCCCTTTCTTGTTGAGAGGGAGTGTTGAAATTGGAAACAAGAATACGCTTCAAACTTAATTTAACCTTAATTAAATTAGAAGGAAATTGTAATTCCATATCACATGATAGCTTGTACGAGTTAACGAAGTTGGAAAGACTTAGTTAGCTCAGTCAATTTGAGTTGAGGGTCAAACTGAAGGCATGTAAAGTTCACTCTAAGTTTTAGGGGGTCCAGTTGCAATTTATTTTGAGCTGTAATTGTTTAACTTAATTATTTGAGTTAAAATCACTTTAAATAGTTCTAACTGATGGATGAGTTGGTGAGAGGTCTAGTGAACTAAAGATGATTTAATTCACATGCCATGATCAATCAAATCACTGATAATTTGTTATAAATAATTGTTGCATGTCAGTTCAAAGGAAGACCTAGTTGAGATTGGAGTTAAAGGGAAGTAAACTATCAGTTGTATAATTAGAAAATTGTACAGGTAATGGGTGAGGTCATGAGGATGCCTTGGATATATTGCACAAACAATTAGTTTGAATTTCCTAAAGAACAGGGGCTCAATTCCCTTAGGAATGCGTGAGTAAGGATGGTCAGATAGGGGCAAGGAATTGGTTAAGTACTGGACCAAACCTGCTCAGATCAGAGTGAGACATTCAGAGATAGTGCAAAGAGCTCTCAAGCCTTAGAGAAGCATTGTATTTTTTCATATTCTTGACTTAATGCAATATAAAGATAGCGGGGTTTTTAGTTGAGGCTTTCCCCAAATACACCTTTGTGTTGTGTAATCGAAATTATTTCTCTTTATTGTTCATGTGATTGTGCGATTGTATTTGGTTTCCGCAATTTGTAGAATAAATTCAAGTATTTTGTTTTAGCATATTACAACATCAGTTGAATCTATGTGGATTTTCTACAAAAGGGAGGATTTTACCTTATCATGATGTGATTCTTTCTCCAACGATTCAAAATAATCATATGCATGTTGCTGAATGATATCTATCTCTGGAATCTTTTCTTTTGGCACTGGTTGCACTAGTGATTCTGGCTCCTAGAGACTATAACCTATGATGAAGCAAAATTAATTTGTTTCAACATAATCCTTGTAATTCTTTGAATTTTCCTTCCATGTTTAGGATCTTTTGATTCTTGAACATTTTTCCTTTTGATATCTTGTTTTTTTTGGTTTGGGTGAAACAATGATGTCTGACTTATTCTCTTTGATTGTTTTGGTCATCTTTGATACATTTTCCTTTTGTTAATTAACACGTTGATTCTTTTTAGGCCTTCATCTTGTTGGTTTCACCAGAGTATTAGGAAAACTTGGACCCTTTTCTAGTTCAACTGTATCTAGATTCCCTTTTTCTGGTGTGGTGAATTGCTCTATTTCTTTAGCATGGATGTCCCACGTCTCCGCTACCTCATTTTTTTCTATCTCTTGTACTGGAATTTCTTCACTTGCTTTTCCTTCAAGAAGGTTAGTGTTTGGAGGAACCCTACTTCTTCTTTTTCTTGTTTTTGGAACCGTTTCTTCACCCGAGACTTTGACAAAGTAATTTATCACTAAAAGGTATTTCTAAATATAATTTCAGACTTTAAATTCCACCTGAATAATGATTTTGACCAATCCATGATGATAAAGAGCCCTATCAACATTTCTTGAGTTTCTTTGAATATTGAAGGGCATTTTCCTCAAACTACTCAGTGGATAGTATGGAAAATTGAACTCTTTACCCTTTATGAAATGCATAAAAAATTAAACATGATAAAACAAGATGAATCCATAATTTCCTTCACATGTAAGAGTTTTTTGCAAAACAAATAACAAATTACGCCATTTTCTTCTAAATGTAGATAGTGGAATACCTTCTCTAAATGTTGAGATGTCCATGTTTTAATTTTGCAAGAAGGATTTCCATGATTCATCTTTAAGTTTCTAGCATTTGAACCAATGTTTGAAGACCCTTGAGAGCCTTATAGCCTCTGCTAAGAATGGTTATGTAACCTTTAGTCTAATGTCCCCAATTTTAGCCTGAACTTCGTCGAACGCCCTTGTAAATTCCCTTGTGACCTATGTATATGTTTTCGCCGCTACAACACCCTCCAGATTTTTCACTACATTCGAATTTTGGAGCCTAATTAATTTTCATGTCAAGTGTTGCCTCGTTTTCCAAGTGTTGTTTCATGTTTATTTGTATGTCATGATTTTTATTGAATGATCCAAAGTGTCGTTGCATTGATTAGAACATCTCTAGGTGCATTTCATGGTCACAACATCTTTGTGTTGCAAAACAACACTTTCGAGTTGCAGTTGCACACACTTCACTCATTATACTTGGGGAACATGTATAAAGTGGCATTTTGATGTATATTCATTGTTGATAAATCTTGTCTAAGTTCTCTCGATGATTTAGTATGTGTCACACATGGTTTTATGTATAGAACTCATCTTACTCACCCCTTGACCAATCATCCAGACTTAGAAAAATTTTGTTTGGAAAACGAGCTCATTAAGGCTAAGAGCGCATGAGCACCCTCCAAAGCCTTGATGGGAGACCCTTAGTTGTTCTAAAGTGTTCCCTGCGCCCTCCTTGAGAGCTAGGTGCACTCCCAAAGCATGAATCTCCTTGTTCTGAACTGCGCCCTCCTTGAGAGCTAGGCGCACTCCCAAAGCATGAATCCCCTTCCTTGTTCTGAACTACACCCTTCAAAAACTATGCCTTCCTTTGAGCGCACTCCTTTGACCCGAAGTAATGCACCCTCCTTAGGAGCACTCCTTCAACCCAAAGGAATCTGCCCTCCTTTAGTGCCTGATCGTATCCCGAAGGCTTTAAGCTCCACCCTTCATCCTTCCACAATGCGCCATACGCCCTCTTGACCCTTTGAGTGCAGGAGCGCACTTTGAAGGCACGAAGCATCATCCTTCATAATTTGGACTTGAACCATGCGCCCTCTTTGGTCCGTTGAGCGCGTGTGCACACTTTGAAGGCACAAAGATTCATCCTTTAGCCTTCAGAATTGCACTATGGACCCTCATTGGTTTCCTTAAGTGCACTCCTTTAACCCTAAGAGATGCGCCCTCTTTGAGAGCACTCCTTCAACCTGAAGAGATGCGACCTCTTTGAGATAACTCCTTCGACGCGAAGAGATGCGCCCTCCTTTGACTCGAAGAGACGCGCCCTCTTTGAGCGCATTCCTTCAACCCGAAGATATGTTCCCTCCTTGAGAGCACTCCTTCGACCCGAAGAGATGCACACTCTTTGAGAGCACTCCTTTGACCCAAAGATATGCGCCCTCCTTGAGAGCACTCCTTCAACCCGAAGGAATGCACCCTATTTTTCTCCCTTGAGTACACATCATACTCGGGAAGCCCGAAGTCTTCCCATTCATCCTTCGAACTTGTGTCGTGTGCCTTCCTTGACTATCTCCCTCTCTTGAGCGCACGAGCACGCGCCGAAGCCACAAAAAATTTCCCCTTCAACCCTTCAACCTTTTAAAGTGTACCCATGCTCCTAGAAGCCACTTTGACCCTTTTGAGCGCACATAAAAGACGAAAACATATAATATGCATAAAAATTGTTAGATTAGGATATTTTTAGGTTGATGGTTGCTCGTCATGGGTGATTTCAGAAACAGGTATTCCAGGCACCTCATGAGAAGCACACATGAGGAATATTGGGAAAAGAGGATAAAAAAAGGAAGCATGAAAATAAACAAGAACACAATTGAAAATTGATGATTGAAGCACCCCAAAGAATCCAAGATTGAAGACCCTTTGGAGGGTGAAAGCACCACAATCATAAGATAAAAAAGAGCAAAGATAGAGTGGCATGCATATCACCACTAGATAAAGTCCACGCCATTAGTCATTATCAACCCATTCATCAAACATAGTGACATGTCAAGTCTCATAATATGATGATGTGGAAGTCATGATGTAGTATTGTAATCATTGTAAAAGAAAAATAAGTGAAATTCCAAGAGTCATATGTGGAACATGAAGAGTCACATATTCATGTATGGAAAACGATTGTATAGAAGTCCAAAAGTCATTTAGAAGTTCAAGAATTGTTTAGAAGTCCAAAGGACACACTAGGAGTCCAAGAGAATGGGGTAATCCAAGAGTCCTGAGGATATGAAAGGTCATTCCTCTTGTCATAAAATAAACTCATAACTCAAGCAAGAGGCTTTTGGAGGCTTAAGTTTTGGAGATATAGTATTGTCTTCTCTACTTGGCATATGAGAGAAAACTATTCTTTGAGGAAGCAAGATGTGACTTAATGTTCCACTAATGGAACTAGTGTTTTCCATTGTAATTGATGTAATTAGATCTTTCACCTTATAATCAAGCTGTATGAGCTAACACATTTTCATGCATGTATCGTAAATGTTTTAGGACTATTCTTGGGATGTTTACGGTATTGTTGTGTAAATCAACAACCCCCATTATTTTTAGTTTAGTTACCTTAGAAAATAATTGGGACCCTCTTATTTTTTAGAGTTAAAGCAAATCAACCCTTATAGTATTTTTGTTGATAGGAATAAGGGTCAAAAGGGAATGAATTTTTTTAAAATTTGGCTTTCCAAATACTCAAGCGGATATAAATCGCATTTCACAAATCACAAAATCATTGCAAAACGTATATAATTCGAAAATAATGACTTGAAACATTTTTGCGATCTGATGAATATAACCGAAATGTTTTTATATGAGGAAAAAGACATATTTATAAGTAAATTCGATAAATAATACCCGCGGGGCTTACTTCTTCCACGTAAGCCTATCGCATTTCACAATTTCTCCTGATAGTATTATTTGATCCCGCTCATATTCACCGATGCGATAAAGCATATCGCATCGCACTCTCGCAAATTTTAACCATTCTATTGTTACCAATCATATTTGCCGATGCGATAAATTGCATCGCACATCACATATCGTACTCTTGTTATCAAACACATTTTGTATACCATCAACTTTTTCCGATATTACGATTGTGATCGACAGAAAAGCGAAGCTCATCAGTGTTTAATGAAGAGAATATACACGAGCCATGATGTAACACGATAGATTTGGTTTTAATTGATAAATGATTATATAGGCACGATAACCCATATTAGTTATCAATGTCATATATTAACGGTTTTCTCGCCCATAACGCTATAATCATTTTCCTGCAACGAGCATTCAATTCATATCCCATCAGCATGCGAAGTCTCATCCATTTGAAATGTTTCTATTACTATGGTATCCTGTGCATATTGTAAAACTAAAAGGTTCCTTCTTTATGCTTATTCTTTCTTACTTATTTACATGCAAGTTTGAGTAAACAAATCTCTCCGGAAATTTCTAAGGCTTTGAAGAAAGAAAAAAAGCATATGGCTCATGTTAACCTTGTGCCTACTACCTCCGAGAGAAAAAAGATGTTGCCCCTATTTACATATACGACTTGTGGACCTGAAAGTGGATCCTCTCTATGGGAAGCTATGTATAAGCTATTTGAAGACGAGAAACCTCGCAAAATCCAGAGAAAGGCAACAATTGATGCCCCAAATTCTTCTGAAGCTACAATTAGAGACGTAGCTAATTCTTTTCTTCACCGAGTTCCAACACGGCCCAAGATATTACCATATAATGATATGGTAAGGTGGATTATCGACAATCTTAACATCACGGATAGGACTTTCCTTACCAGTAGAGGAACATTTATTGGTTCCTTTAAAGCAAAAGACCTGAAGTAAATGTACCATATTCCAGACCCTGATAAGATTTATGATAAGGAATTCCTTGCAAATTTTGCTAAGGAAAATGAACTCAAATAGACACCAATAAAGCAATGGAGGAGTAATCCTAACAAACACAAGAATGATGAAAAGGGTATGTATTCTACTAAATCTCTTGCAAGTCCCTATTGCTATATCTCTGCTATGATGTCTAGACTTTTTGGTCAGTCAGACACAACTAGATTTTCAGTAGAATGGGTTCCTCTTATGGAAGCAGCGGCAGATACTTATGTTATGGACTGGGGTAATATTATATCAAATAATATTTCCACCCAAATATTAGAATATAGAAAGAACCGTTCTATCTCTTCTAAAATCTTTCCTCCATTTTATATGAGCGGATATATTATGGATGTTGTATGTTTTACATCAGATTTTCCATGGGCTGGAAATGGAATACCCAAGATCCTGTTCCCATTCATGTATTTCATAGTATTCTATGGGAATCCAAATATGAAAGTCATTTTTACAACATATTTCATAGAGTTATTTTACCCCTTTTTGAAGTTGTTTTCAATGAGAAATCCCCCATAATTTCGAAAGAGGCCCAAGCCGACTTTGATTCTACATGAAAGTGGTTTGGTGAGGAATCATTCACCTATGTACGAGTATTTGGGAACCTATCTCATCCACATGTCTTACCCCTGTATGTTCCTGGTAAACTTCTCGCGAGAGAAATTGCATATCAAACTGTTGGAAATGGTCTGACCAAATTTTTGAAAGAAGCCAAGAGGGCATTATGGCCTTCCTTTCCAATTAATTGCGGTGTGTATGGACTGGACAAGTACAAGCACGCTATAGTGGAAATTGGCCAAATTGATTGTTTGAAATTATTTAAAATTCCAAATAGGCTGTATGATCCATTAAAAGTAGCCAATAATTTCACTACACAAGGGAAAATCACACCCTTTGTGCACAAAGATGATGATTTTGACGAATTATTTGAGTCTGTCGATAGCTATGTTGCAGTTAAAAAGTTGGCAACTTTATGCCTCCACCCACAAGAACTACTAAAGTTTCAACAATGCGGAAATAAGAGACTGGAAACAATTCCACTCAAAATTTTGGATGTTTCTCAGACTATGGATCAGAAAGGAAGTGAATCGACAATTAAGGATAATGAAGTCCTTAATAAAACAGATCAGGAGAAATCAGTTGAAGTTCAAACAATAGATCTGGATTTCCCCAACAATCTCAAAGATGTTTGGAAAGAGTTTGACCTCAAACTCCAAGAAGAACAATCAACTATGATTTTTGACCAACAAAAAACTGTACAAACTACTTCTTCTACAAATTAGGACTCGTTTACTGTTGGGTCCTCTAACAAAGTAGTAAGTACAAAGAGAATGGAATGCATCCCGAACTTCCCAACCTCTAAGAATTTTCTAAATATTCAAGAAATTCCTCCCTTGGACATTTTTTATAGTCCTAAGCACAAGGTAGTTGTTTGCAGGAAAAAGAAAAGGAGAAGAACAGAGCATTCCCAGACTCTCACTCAATAAGATATGGCAATGGAAATTGTTTGGAAATACATAGAGTCAGATCCTTCATAGGATCTAACTCGCTTATCACAATTTTCAGAGGCTTATGCTACTGCAACTATTGACAAGGCATCATAGATTCATCAACTGATGAAAAAAAAAGATGAAAAGACCTTTCAGCTTGAACTAGAGTTACAAGAATAAAAACAAAGTTTCAGTCAACAACTACAGGTACAAATCGCACAACTTCAAGAGAGCCTGCGCCAACTGAAAATTAAACATCAAAGTGAAATTAATTCTAAAGATACTCAAATTCATCAATTACAGATCTCCATTGAGCAAATGAAAGATATCCCAAAGATTTATGAGTTCAGGAAAGAAACTTTGGAATTAAACACTTTATTGGCACAACAACATGTTATCTTTTGTCAGAAATTAACAAGCATCCTTGAATTATGTGAGCAAAGCGATTCACTTATGAATTTCATTGCTAATATGAGGATTAGCTTTAATGACATAGATGAGAAGGTATCTCAATTTGTCACTTGGTAGGATTATGTTGATGGACGAAAGGCCAACCTGCCCAGAATGGAAGAATCAAAGAAAGCGATATTGTTCACAGATTGGGATATCCAATTAAAGAATGCAGAAAGGGAAATTTGCAGAGCCCAAGACATTTCCACAAACATTGTAGAAACTGTCAGCCAGAACCTTATCTCAACAAATCTCATAGACAGATGTCATCCTGGTGTGTTACCTTTGGTAAAATATTTGATAAGACAATGGCAGGAAGTGTCAAAAGTAAAAGAGGAGCATATTATGAAGATTAAAAAGCGTGATTGGGAAAGATATTGGAGATATCTAGTGAAGCCTCATAGCCAATGGCTCATGCTTTGTTGTCTTACAGATACATCCTCATACATGCTACCTCAATCATCTAATGTTGTTTTTACTGGACACCTACGCATTAGGCCAGGCCAACCTCCCGAGGTTAAGCCTATGATTAATATTCTTCAACTCAAGGAGCAAATGGAAGAAGGGACAACAGGACAATCCTCCAACAAATCACCCCTTTAATTTCTATTTATGTTTTAATTTTACTTACTTTAAGGAGAGTTGTTTGAAACCTCCTCATTTTTTATTGTAATGACTATTTTAAGACTTATTAGTTTTATATTTAAATCCCTTCATGTCTTTTTAGAAGGGGTCTTGAAATTTTGAAAAGAAGACTTTACTGATGTTGCACTTCTGTACTCTTAAAGTCTTATGAATAGAAAAGGTTGGACCAAGAGTTATTTCTCAGATGAGCAGAGTAAATATATATATGGTACTTTTATCTTATATGTTTAATTTGAGTTTCAAATGAGAAATAGTTCATTGATATTATGATGTGTGGTCTTATATATTTTTTTGAACACAGTTTGTCATCAATTCACTTTTGAACGTGTTATATTGTTATCATTTATGTATATATGCAATACATGCATTTTGTAAAAGTTGCGATATAAGCTTCATTAAATTGATTTAATCAACCTCTTAATTAAATCAATTATCTTAAATTTTTTTCATATCTCTAAGTGAATGCAGTATGATCTTTATTTGCATCCACAGAAAGATTATTTTGTAGATCGCACAGAGAAAAGGTTTCATCCCAGGTTAGATAGAGATAGATCTAGATATATAGATATATATAGATAGATTTATTGTTTATTGAAAGCTTGCTTATTTTTCCATCTATCATGTCCCACTTAGAGATAAAATCATCCATTCACCCCAACTATATAAAATTGGGAAACTGGTCCCAAAATCCCAGTCGGAGCCACCATTCCAAACGGAAAAGGGAGGGTTTTTAAGTCCCCGACCGGGTGGTTTTTCCCGATGTTGTTGGATCGATTTTCGGGGCCTCAACATTTTTGGCACTAGAAGAAGGGCCATCTGACTATGAATAAAAACAAAGCTTAATTTAAAAATTAAATACCATCACAAGATTCATTCTCCCTCCGAATCCACAACTTATAGTGCTGATTCAAAATCTCCTACTCATAAATCAGAATTTGTTCATTCTCCCCCACAATCTTCTAGTTCTGTTCATAAAGAAATATCTTCAGAATATACTCCAGAGTCACCTGAAGTACAAACGTTGATAAATAAATTGGAACAAATTTTAATTTCAATAGAAAACCTATACTTTCAGAAGCCTCAGAAGGAAGTGTCACTTCGATTTTTGAAGGCATTGGTGTATTAACTCGATCTAAGAGTGAAAAACTTGGAGTAATACCTGTTGAATTTCCTCTTCATTCTAATCGAAGGAAAACTCCTATTTCTAAAACACAATCATCAACTAGTGAGATTCAGTATGTTTCTAACACTCAAACAACATCAGTTATTCTTCCCTCTCTCACATATTCTCAAACAAATTATTCATTGATTAATATTCCATCTTCTTCTTCTTAGTCTACAACTAATACTTCAAGTAGTATTAGTTCCATAGTCGTTTATTCTTCACCATCAACCACTACCATAACTGCTTCTTCTACTTCAAATCCTCCCCTTCATACAATCGCAAACAGACCTTGGAAAAATCCTAGAGCTGTTAAACTACCAGGGTCTCTTCATCCTTTACCTAAGCATCCTGAAATATGGTTGCCTAAGTATAATCCGGATGATGGATTACCTGCAGAAGAGCATCTCCATAATTTCATGTTTGCTATAAATCTCAATGAAGTTACACATGAAGATTGTGTAGTTATAGTATTTCCTTATACATTTCAAGGATTAGCTGGATCATGGTATTTTTCATTACCATTTGGCACAATTACTAGTCGGGACATTTTTGAAGAACAATTCCTTACTAAATTTGGGGATGATCGTACTACTGCTACTCTTATCAATGATCTTTCGAATCTGAAATCAAATATAGGGGAAACGATCAAAGACTTCAATTCTAGATTTAATAAATTTCTCAACAAAATCCCAACCACATCTAAGCCTGGGGTAGACGTGAAAATAGAATGGTATATATCATCTCTTCCTTCTAATATTGATATTTTTGAAGATAGAGCCAATAAGGCTACATTGGTAGAGAATATGAAAGAAGCTCTTTCTATTGAAAAAATAATACTTGCTTTAGAAAAGAAAATTTCTCTAGAAGACAAGAAAACTAAGAAAGTTTCATTTAAAGATGAGCCCAAAAAGAAATCATCAAAATATCCCTACGATCTTGAAGGATTACAAAAGGTCCTCAAAACCATGTCAAATTATATGGTTTAGATAAAGAAACAAGTAGTTGAATCTTCTTCAAAGAAAACTTTTAGATCTTTTAAGAAAAACAAGGTTTCTCAACCCCCAAATGTAATCTCAAATGCTAAATCAGATCAAGACGTAGATCACGATGAAACAATATCATATGTAGAAGAATCTCAAGAAGAAGAGCTAGTTAAAGTTAATGGACTATGGGAATTTATCCTTCCAACCTCTGATGATGAAAATGAACATGAGGCACTACCGGTAAATACTAGAAGTAAAAATACTGCTGATCTTCCTCAGTCACCTCAAAATAAAAAATCTTCGTCCTCTGTTGTTAAGGATAAAGTAGTTAATAAGAAGAATTCTTCTAAATCAAATTCAACCTCTTCTACTCTTCTATATACCTCTAAAATTTTATTGGTTTCTCATACCATTGAATAATATATAGTGGAAGATATGAATAAAATTAAAGCAAATATCTCTCTCCATGAGCTGAGAAAATTAAAACAACAACATAAATTTTTTCTTAAAGAATTGAATGTAGTTCTCGCCACACCCTTGTCTGCTCCTGTAAATTCGAAAGCAGCTAAAGGAAAATGTAAGTCTCCTAACTATTGACCCGAGAAAATTGATGAAAGTGATGCTATTTTAATAGGTGAAAAATCCAATTCACATACTCCTCCTTTTCTCTTAAATTTTGAATTATTCAACAAAAACGTGCATAATTGTTTAATTGAATCTGGAGCCTCATCAAACATTATGCCATATTCTGTTTGTCTGAAATTGAATATATCTCCTCAGAAGTCAGCACTACATATTGTGCAATTAGACAGAACAAAAGTTCAGGTATTAGGAGAGATGAATTCAGTCCTTATCATATTAACATCCAATCCAAAAGTCCATCAAGTAATTTATATCTTAGTTTTTGATATACCAGATTTTTATGGTGTGATCTTAAGTAGAGATTGGTCAGAAAAGCTTCACATCTATTTTTCTACTGATTGGTCTCATATGTGTCTTCCCCATAATCGTAAGCCAAATCAAATTAGGGTAGACCGTGAAAAGAATTTAAAATATTCAGTAGCTGAATTCGAAGAAGAAAATGAACCCATGGCCTTTACTAATAACATTCTCGGAAATTATTCTGCTAAATCCTTTTTAGGGAATTTCAATGCTCTAAAGTTTCCATTTCTTACCAAATCAGTTAATTCTCAGATTGAAATTTTTTCTCAGACTGATTCTTCCAAGTGTGTAAATACTATATATAAACCTTGTATTAATACTTTATTTTGGACTTTACATTTTGATGGGTCAAAATCTAGTGATGGAGAAGGAGCTGGTTGTATATCAATTAATCCAAAAGGCGAAAAGATTATGCTCACATGCAGACTTGAATTTGAATTCACAAATAACATTGTAGAATACGAGGCACTATTTCAAGGCTTAACCAAAGCAATTGATCTTAGTGTTAAGTATCTTAAAGTATTCAAAGATTCTGGAATAATTGTTAAGCAAGTAAGAAATACTATACACTGTATTTTTGGCCATCTTAAACATTATTAATCATTAGTACAATCTCTTACCTTTCATTTTTTAGCATTCAATATCTCGTCTATTCCAAGAATTCAGAATGCAAGTGCAGAATTTCTAGAAAATGTAGCATCCAAGATTATTCCTTCAAAAGTTTATATCCTAGATAGATTTTCCATAGAGTTGATTTTTTGCCCATCTATTCCTGATAATATTACTAATTGGAGGGTATTCAATGATGATGGTGATGTTATTTCTTTTCTTACATCAGAAGGATCATATGATGATCAATTAATTGATGAAGATGAACATGAAAGGCAATTGCAACAAAAATATGAAGAAAATGCTATACCTAAGTCTGTGGTCAAACTCAAAGATATTTATGATCTTAAATATAGATTCAAAAAGGTTACTAATTCTAAACTCCAAATTTCAACTTTGAGGTTTGAACTGGTAAATCTTGGAACATATATAAATCCTCAGAACATCAACTTAGGACTTGGTATTTCTTCTGATGAAAGATTAACCTTTATTCAATTATTAAAAAAATACAATAATGTTTTCGCATGGAAATATGAAGATCTAAAAACTTATGATACTTCAATCATTCAACATATTATCCCAATGATATCCACCGAAAAACCTATACAACAAAAGTGAAGGAAAATTCACCCTATCTCGAAAGTCAAATCAAAAGTGAACTCAATAAACTCCTTAAATCCAAGATTATCTTTCTTGTTAGGCATTCTAAGTGGGTATCAAATTTATTCCTTGTTAGGAAAAATAACTGTGATATTCATATTTTTATTGATTTTAGGAACTTAAACAAAGTTTGCTTGAAAGATAATTTCCCATTACCACCGATGGAACAAATTTTGCAATCAATTGTTGGTTCTGAATTAATGTATTTTATTGATGGATTTTCATGTTACAATCAATTTTTGGTTCATCTTGAAGATAGATTAAAAACTACATTCAGAACAAAATGGGGCACCTATCCCTTTCAGAAAATGCCATTTGGATTAATCAATGCAGGAGAAAACTTTCAAATAGCAATGGATATTTCTTTTAGAGGTATAATAAAAAAAAAATGGTTGTTTATATAGATGATATAACTATTTACTCCAAGAAAAGGAAAGACCACTATCACGATCTTAAACAAATCCTTGAATGCTATTTGAAATATGGAATTTCCTTAAATCCAAAAAAATCTTATTTCACTTTAAGTGAAGAAAAAATCTTAGGATTTATCATTTCAAAACAGGGTATTTGTATTGATCCTGAAATAAATAAGGGAATTTCTGAACTTTCACATCCCCATAACAAAAAATCCATGTATTCCTTTTTAGGACAGATAAATTTTGTTAAAAGATTTTTTCCAATTTTTTCTCAAATTGTTTTACCTTTGCAAGTAATGATTAAGAAGATTTCACTTTTTAAATGGGGAAATGAGGAAAGGTAAACTTTTGATTTGATTAAGGAAGCTATCATTGACACACCTTCTCTGACTACCCCATATTTTTCCAAACATTTTATTTTATATACTTTTGCATCAGAAAAATCTTATGTTGCTGTATTGACACAGATTGATGATAAAAAAAATCGAAGCACCTATTTCATTCTTTAGTTAAAACCTCCAAGGTGTTGAACTAAATTATTTTGAAGTATAAAAACAAGCATTTTATGTCTATAAATATTTAAAGAATTTTAGACCTTTTCTCCTTAAAACACATACTAAGGTAATAGTTCCATTCTCGGCTGTAAGGCAACTACTTATACAAAAAGAACTAGGAGAAAAGAGAGCAAATTGGGTAACTGCTTTTCAAGAATATGACATTGAAATAAGACCAGCCAAAATCATTAGAGGTCATGGTCTCTGCAAACTTCTATCTAGAGCATCCAACATATCAAATGATGAAGAATAATGTAATACTGTACCAATTGCTGAGGTAAGCTTAAATGATTCAGAATCACAATATGTTGATTTAGTATTCTACTTAAAAAATGGATATGCTCTGATAGAACTCAATCATAAGAGAAAAAGAGATTTAAGGCTGAAATCTAATCAATACCAACTTATAGACAATGTCTTGTTTAGAAAAAACTATGACTCTGTACTACTAAGATGCCTTGAGAAATCTGAAGCTCATAAGGTTTTGCAGGAACTCCATGATGGACCTGCAGGTGGAAAATTCGGTGGAGATACTGCTGCACATAAGATCCTTCATGCATGTTATTACTGGCCCACTCTGTTCAAAGATGCTCATACATATGTGAGAAAATGAAAAACATGCCAAATTGCTATTGGAAGACAAAGAAAACCAGCCTTGCCATTGCAACCAGTCAACATTGAACAACCTTTCGAGCAATGTGGATTAGATATCATATGTGAGATTGTTCCTAACTCATCCAAGCAACATAAATATATTCTCACCCCAACAGATTATTTTACTAAGTGGGTGGAGGCAATTCCACTAAAGGTAGCTAACTCTGAAGCCATAATTGAATTTATTGATCAATTCATTATTACCAGATTTGGCTTACCCAATGCACTTATGTTCGATAATGCATCTTGTTTTTTGGGAAATAGTGTCACACACTTCGCTCTTAAAACAGGTTTTAAACGTAAATACTATGCTAATTACTATCCCCAAGGGAATGGTCTAGAAGAATCAACAAACAAAAATCTCCTAAGAATCATCAAAAGAAATATTGATCAAAATCAGAAAAATTGGCAGAAATATTTAACATTTGCATTATGGGTAGATAGGATTACCCAAAAATCCTCCATTGGAACTTCTCCATTTAATTTAGTTTAAGGGAAAGAAGCTGTAACTCCTTCAAATCTAGTTCTTCCCTCACTAGCCCTAGTTCAATTTATTGATGAAGTACCTTCTTCTTCCCTACAATTAAGAATGTCACAGATCCTTTAAATGGAATAAGAAAGGGAAAAATCCAAAATAACTCATGCTCATCATCAACAAATAGTGAAAAATTATTTTGATGCAAATTTTGTTTCCCCAAAAAACTTCCAAGTTGGAGATCTCGTACTCAAATGGGACAAAGCACTTGAGGAAAAAGGTAAGCATACCAAATTCCAAAGAATGTAGCTTGGACCATTCCAAATCATTGAACAAATTGGCTCATCAACCTTTATGTTGCAAGACCTTTGAGGGAGAAAAGACTTACTCCCTATTAATGGGTTGATCCTGAAAAAATTATTTTCTTAGAAGAAGCTTATCTTCTAAATGTATTATACAATTTTTTTCTTTTCTTTATTTTAGAAAATAATGTCTGATTACATACTGTTGGTTGTTCACAACACCTCTGAATTATTTTATGTTTTTATTTTTGAAGAATAGAATTTTTTGAGGAAATAACTACTAGGCTAGGAAATTTAATGAATACTATAGAACTCTGAAATCTTTTTCCATCGAAATTGTAAATTTTGTAAACTTGAAATTTGTAAAGTATTTTTACTCTATTATCAATAAAAAAAAAGGTTCATCTTTACAAAGAAAATACTTTTTGTAGCTAAGCATATTTAACTCTAAACTGTCATCCAAAACTCTTAAGGAGTCAATGATTCTCCCCATCCATTGAAAATACCTTTTTTCAGAGTGTAATTCAAAAATATAAAAAAATTAAAAGGATAAGAAGTCTCATTCGAGCTTGCTTACCATGATCATAAGTTAATGATTAACTGACATTACCACAACTGCATACCAAATCAGGGTAATGGCTCATGATTAAAGACAAGGGGTCTCATCACGAGCCAACTTGTTCAGTATAATCATAACTAGTGAATGGCATTGTCACTTTCTGGTCATCAAGCTAGGACAATGACTTTTTAAGAAAAAGAAGAAAATAAGTAACTAAGTGGTTAACTCAAATAAATTGCAAATAAATGGATGGGACACTGAGTCATTGATGGTTAAAAGGTAAACTTTCTTGATGTATTAATATTTACTAGCAGCAGCAGCTCTACCTATGACAAAAGGAGCAAATTAAAAATCTAACTTACAAAAAGAACACTTACTTTACCTTTCAAACCATATAATGATTGATATAGAGCAAAGAAGATATTTATTTATGAATAGTTTATGAAATATTAACATTATAGATGATTTTTTTATATTCAGAGTAATTTTATTCATTCAAATATTTTGAAAATAATTCTTGTTTCCTTAAATTATTTTTATTTATTCGAAGATACTAAAGAAATTATTTTTCAGAGATAACTGGTTCTTCCGGTGAATCGCCAATTGTTGTGTAAATCAACAACCCCCATTATTTTTAGTTTAGTTACCTTAGAAAATAATGGGGACCCTTTTAATTTTTAGAGTTAAAGCAAATAAACCCTTAGAGTATTTATTTTGATAGGAATAGGGGTCAAAAGGGGGCTTTCCAAATACTTAAGCAGAGATAATCACAAATCATTGCAAAACTTATATAATTCGAAAATATTGACTTGAAACATTTTTGCAATCTGATGAATATAACCGAAACATTTTTATATGAGGAAAAATCCATATTTATAAGTAAATCCAATAAAGAATACATGCGATACCTACTTCTGCCATGTAAGCCTATCGCATTTCGCAAATCGAAATTTCTCTCGATAGTCTTATTTGCGACCGCTCATATTCGCTGATGCGATAAAACATATCGCATCACACCCTCGCAAAGTTTAACCATTCTATTTTTACTAATCATATTCGTAGATGCGATAAATCACATCACACGTTGGATATCGTACTCTTGTTATCAAACACATTTTGTATATTATCAAATTTTTTCCGATATTGTGATTGCGATGTCGCAATCGGCAAAAAATCTAAGCTCATCAGTATTTAATGAAGATATTATACATGAGCCATGATGTAACATGATAGATATGGTTTTAATTGAGAAATGATTATACAGGCACGATAACCCATATTAGTTATGAATGTCATAAATTAACGGTCTTCTCGCCCATACCGCTATAATCATTTTCCTACAACAAGCATTCAATTCATATCCCATCAACATGCAAATTCTCATCCATTTGAAACATTTTTATTTCTATGGTATCTGCTCGTATTGTAAAACTATAAGGTTCCTTATTTATGTTGATTCTTTCTTACTTATTTACAGGCAAGTTTGAGTAAACAAAGCTCTCTGGAAATGTCTAAGGCTTCAAAGAAAGCAAAAAAAGCATATGGCTCCTGTTAACCATATGCCTACTACCTCCGAGAGAACAGAGATGTTGCCCTTGTTTACAGATACGACTTGCAGAACTGAAGGTGGATCCTCTCTATGAGAATCTATGTATAAGCTATTTGAAGACGAGGAACCCCGCAAAATCCAGAGAAAGGCAACAACTGATGCCTCAAATTCTTCTGAAGCTACAATTGGAGACGTAGCTAATTATTTTCTTCACCGAATTGCAACACGACCCAATATATTACCATATAATGATATGGTAAGGTGGATTATCGACAATGTTAACATCGGGGATAAGAATTTCCTTACCAATAGAGGAACAATGATTGGTTCCTTTAAAGTGGAAGACTTGAAGCAAATGTACCATATTCCAGATCCTGATAAGATTTATGATAAGGGATTCCTTGCAAAGTTCGTTAAGGAAAATGAACTCAAATAAACGCCAATAAAGCAGTGGAGGAGAAATCCTAACAAACACAAGAATGATGAAAAGGGTATGTATTCTACTGAATCTATTGCAAGTCCCTATTGCTATATCTATGCTACGAAGTCTAGAATTTTTGGTCAGTCAGACACAACTAGATTTTCAGTAGAATGGGTTCCCCTTATGGAATCAACCACATATGCTTATGTTATCAACTAGGGTAGTATTCTGTCATATATTATTGCCACCCAAATCTTAGAATATAGAAAGAACCGTTCTATCTCTTCTAAAATCTTTCCTCCATTTTATATGAGTGGCTATATTGTGGAAATTGTATGTTTTACATCAGATTTTCCAGCCATCGGCTAGAAATGGACTACCCAAGATCCTGTTCCAATTCATGTAGTTCATAGTATTTTGTGGGAATCCAAATACGAAAGTTATTTTTACAAAATTTGTCATGGAGTTATTTTACTCCTTTTTGAAGTTGTTTTCAATGAGAAAGGCCCCAGACATTCGAAAGAGGCCCAAGCCGAATTTTCTTCTATAGGAAAGTGGTTTGGTGAGGAATCATTCACCTATGTACGAGTATTTGGGAGCCTAGATCATCCACATGTCTTACCCCTGTATGTTCCCGATAAACTTCTCGCGAGAGAAATTGCATATCAAACTGTTGGAAATGGTCTGACCAGATTTTTGAAAGAAGCCAAGAAGGCATTATGGCCTTCCTTTCCAATTAATTGCGGTGTGGATGGAATGGACAACTACAAGCACACTATAGTGGAAATTAGCCAAATTGAGTGTTTGAAATTATTTACAATTCCAAACAGGTAATATGATCCACTAAAAGTAGCCAATAATTTCACTACAAAAGTGAAAATCAGACACTTTGTGCACGAAGATGATGATTTGATGACTTATTTGAGTTTTTAGATAACTATGCTACAATTAAAAAGTTGGAAAATTTACACCTCCACCCACAACAACTACTAAAGTTTCAATAATAAAGAAATAAGAGACTGGAAACAATTCCACTCAAAATTTTGGATGTTTCTCAAAATATGGCTAAAAAAGGAAGTGAATCAACAATTAAGGATACTAAAGTCCTTAATACAACAAATCAGGAGAAATCAGTTGAAGTTCAAAAAATAGATCTGGATTTCCCCAACAATCTCAAATATGTTTGGAAAGAGTTTGACCTCAAACTCCAAGAAGAACAATCGTAGCAACAATCAGCTATGATTGTTGACCAACAACAAACTGTACAAACTCCTCCTTCTACAAGTTAGGAATTGTTTACTGCTAGGCCCTCTGAAAAATTAGTAAGTACAGAGAGAATGGAATACATCCCGGCCTTCCCAACCTTTGAGATTGTTCTACATATTCAAGAAATTCCTCCCCTGGAAATTTTTTATAGTACTAAGCACAAGGCAATTGTTAGCAGGCAAAAGAAAAGGAGAAGAATAGAGGATTCCCAGACTCTCACTTAAGAAGATATGTCAATGGAAATTTTTTGGAAATACACAGAGTTAGATCCTTCACAGGATCTAACTCGCTTATCACAGTTTGCAGGGGCTTATGCTACTGCAACTATTGACAAGGCATCAGAGATTCATCAACTGATGAAACAAAAAGATGAAAAGATCATTCAACTTGAATCAGAGTTACAAGTAGAAAATAAAATTGTTAGTCAAAAGCTATAGGTACAAATCGCACAGCTTCAAGAGAGCCTACACCAACTGAAAATTCAACATCAAAATGAAATTAATTCTAAATATACTCAAATTCATCAATTACAGCGCTCCATTGAGAAAATGAAAGATATCCCAAAGATTGATGAGTTTAGTGTAGAAATTTTAATACAAATTATGTACTACCCGGATTCTCCTAATCTAACAATTATATGCCACTGTTAAATAAAAAATTGCTTTTACAAAAAAATCTTGCGGAATTTAAAACACGATCGCCAATTGCAAGATCAAGAAGAAAGATCAATCACACGTAACACAAATGTTTTTACTGGGAAAGAATAAAGCTAAAAACCCCACTATCATATATTATGTATATATCATGGATCATGAAACAATCTCATACAAAGATCTAATCCAAGATCTCTCAGTACAATATACAATCATCTCACACTGTCATACAAAAATTGGCAAATTCATGTGCCAAATTACTGCCTCTAGACATCCTGCCTCCACTGCGCAATCCCAGCTGATAGCAATCCCTGAATGAATGGAATCCTGATTTCCTTGACTGCGCAATCCTCATGGGCACATCCAATGTCTGTGTGGTTGCATGAGTGCACCCACTAATGTCACAACTGATAGTCAAACTATCCCTTTCACCTACATCTCAACTGGGTCTCCATTGGATCTGACATGCATGTAGTTAACAGTAGTAAATATTCAGTTGCATTTGAGACCACTGATTGTGAATTAATTAATAATTATTCATTGATCTCTCACTAGTTTATCTTCAGTTGCAACTAGCACAACTGCGTTTAACTCACTTAACTGAGTTAAACTACTTTACAACTCATATAACTACACATCCAACTCTGTTACAACTTCGAATCACTCAGTTACAACTAAGTCCACCTGCATGTCCCACCAACCAAAATTTGAACTTGAATTTCCTATAGCTAACTAATTTTCCACTTCAGTTAACTATTTCCAAGTGCTCATTGAGAATAGATTATTGTTTATTGTCCAAATATTATTAAGGGATAATAATAGTCGACGTGCATCTATAAGTAGACATGTGATCTATAAATAGAACTCTCACATACATCTATAAATAGACCATCATCTATAAATAGAATATGCTCAACCATCTATAGATAGAATTTGCTCATGCATCTATAAATAGACCTCCACCTAAAAATAGCCTGAGGCTCCCTCTTAGTGTAGGTGCTTAATTTTCACTAGGATCTGCTTGTTGAATCTCAAAATTCAGGAAAAAAGATTTAGAATTAAACACTTTATTGGCACAACAACAGGTTATCTTTTGTCAGAAATTAACAAGCATCCTTGAATTATGTGAACAAAGAGATTCACTTGTGAATCACATTGCTGATATGAGGATTAGTTTCTATGACACAGATGAGAAGGTATCCCAATTTGTCACTTGGCAGGATTCTGCTGATGGCCGAAAGGCCAACCTGCCCATAATGGAAGAATCAAAGAAAGAGATACTGTTCATAGATTGGGATATACAATTAAAGAATGCAGAAAGGGAAATTTTTCAGATCCAAAGACATTGCCACAAACATTGTAGAAATTGTTAGCTATAACCATATCGCAGCAAATATCATAGACATATGTCCTCCTTGTGCATTACCTCTGGTAAAATATTTGATAAGACAATGGCAGGAAGTGTCAAAATTAAAAGAGGAGAATATTATGAATATTGAAAAGATGGATTGGGAAAGATACTGGAGATATCTAGTGAAGGCCTCATAGCCAATGGCTCATGCTTCAGTGTCTTACATATACGTCCTCATACATGATACCTCCATTATTTGATGTTGTTTTTACTGGACACCTACGCATTAGTCCATTCCAACCTCCCGGGGTTAAGCCTATGCCTAATATTCTTCAAATCAAGGATCAAATGGAAGAAGGGACAACAGGATAGTCCTCCAACAAATCACCCCTTTAATTTCTATTTCTATTTCTATTTTACTTACTTTAAAGAGATTTTTTTGAAACCTCAGTTTTTATTGTAATGACTATTTTAAGACTTATTAGTTTTATATTTAAATCCCTTCATGTATTTTAAGAAGGGGTTTCGAAATTTTGAAAAGAAGACTTTACTGATGTTGCACTTCTGTACTCTTAAAGTCTTCTGAATAGAAAAGGTTGGACCAAGAGTTATTTCTCAAATGAGCAAAGTAAATATATATATGGTACTTTTATCTTATATGTTTAATTTGAGTTTCAAATGAGAAATATTTCATTGATATTATGATGTGTTGTCTTATATATTTGTTTGAACACAATTTGACATCAATTCACTTTTGAATGTGTTATGCCATTATCATTTATGTATATATGCAATACATGCATATTGTAAAAGTTGCGATATAAGCTTCATTAAATTTATTTAATTAACTTATTAATTAAATAAATTATCTTAAAAGGGTTTCATATCTATAAGTGAATGTATGATCTTTATTTGCATCCACTGAAATATTATTTTGTAGATCGCACAAAGAAAAGGTTTCATCCCGGGATAGATAGAGATAGATCTAGATATATAGTTATAGATAGATAAATTTATTGTTTATTGCAAGCTTGCCTATTTTTCCATATATCAAGTCCCACTTAGAGATAAAATCATCCATTCACCCCACCTATATCAAATTGGGAAACTGGTCCCATAAATCCCGTCGGAGCCACCATTCCAAATGGAAAAGGGACGACTTTTAAGTCCCCGACCGGGTGGTTTTCCCCGATGTTGTTGCACTGATTTTCGGGGCCTTAACAGATATATGTTGTGTTCATATGTACTGGAGAAATTGAACGATTTCTTTGGCTTCGGTACATATCTTGTTGAATGTGTGTTGTATTTTCCTTAATATCGTTGTGTGAAATATTTCTCTAATGAATATTTTCATGGTCTCGTGTGCCTCTTTTAGGATAATACTATTACTTTCCTCTTAGAGACTCACTTTTTATCTCCCCTTGTGAAGGTTTCCTTTTACATCTTGCAATTGGTGCTTCACCAGGGTAAAGCTTTTTGTTATTGTGGTCGGGCCAATACTCCAGATGGGGTTCCTACTCCAAATAGTGTGACGTCTAATTGGGACTTCACATTAGGGAGACCCCTTGTATGTTGGCGGTATCCAACACCATCAACATTATGGCGCTAGGAGGAGGTTTAGATGACAAGTTGTGCCCATTGAGTCTGTTTTGTATCTCTTATCTTTACTGGCTAATCCTAAAATCATACTCCTGGGGTGTTTTTATAATTCATTCAATGGTCAACCTTTAATCCCTGATGAGCCTCTTTATGACTTGTCTCAATTGAAATTTGATGGTGAGAATGGAACATCCATAGCCGAGCACATTTCCAATTTTCTTAAATTTTGTGAATATTATGAAATCGATGATGAAAATATTACTCAAATACTTTTCTTCCTTACTCTTGAAGGTCACGTTGACCAATGGTGTCATACCTTACCATCTGATTCCATCAACTCTTTTGATCAATATGACAATAACTCACACATAATGACTATGAGTATCCCACCAACATGGCAACAAAGGGATCTCAATTAAACATACATGTGATAATGAGTATCCCGCCAACATGGCAGCAAAGGGATCTCAAACATAATACAAATCCATGATAGAAAGTACATCTCACATCAAGAACAAAAACAAGATCCCACATCAAACATCAACAGGGATCTGTACAACACAATGCATCTCATAGCAATGAGACAAATAAGTACATGAAATCAATGCATCATATACCTCACACTGAAGATGACTGAAGAATGGGTTGCTCCGCTGCTGGATCTAAAATCACCATCACAATCGTGACGTCGAAAGGTGTGAAATCCACTGCTCACTCGTTGAATGTTGACACTTGCATCCCACTTTGAAAAGTGGCCAAAAAAATAAGGCTCAGATGGAAATTCTGATTGCACCGTTGAAATCGTGTCACCGAGAGGTGTAGGATCGAATGTCAATTTTCTAAATTCTGACAAAGTGAAAATATGGCCTTAGGGAATCTTTTAGATTCCCCCTAGATTCCTCGAAGATGTTGCTCCACAGGGAATCTAGAAATTTGTAACTCAAAACAAGAATCTGATCTCACCATTGAGATCCTTATGAAATTTCGAGAAGAATGAGTATAAAGTTGACCTCATTCTAACATCGACGAATTTCGGCCTCCAAGGAATCTAAAATATTCCCTCAAGATTCCTGAAGATTCTCCTCCACAGGGAATCTGCAAAACCGCTGCTCCATCATGTTCCCTGCGAAATTCTGGTTAAAATGCATATAAAGTTTAATACATTATAAAAATTTTATCTCCTTGAGATTAAAAGATTCCCTTGGCACCAAACATGGATTTGTCTCGAACTGCATGCCTACATCTGCACTGGTTTGGCCTCTGCCTAGAAATTTGTGCCCGCACTTCTGTTGCCTTCTCTTTGCTCACGACTCCATTGGCCTCCCTGTGCCCTCATCTCTCATGTATTCTAAATCATTCTCCATGGTTTCCTTGAACCATTTGAATGAAATTTTATAATAAAGTGTGAGAATGAATAAGACAAAGTGTGGGGTTGGCACATTGGTTGGCATAATCATATTAAGATAGTTTTTGTTGGGAGGTTTTGAGTTCAAATCCCATTGAGTCCAAATATTGTTTTAAAACCCAATTTTAGTTTTAGTATAGTTTTTCAAACTATATAATATATGGAATTCGTATCTCCATATTGTAACGACTCCCAAAAACAAAAATGGAGGTTTTTTTTAATATGGAATTTAACCATATTTAATATGGTTTTTGTTACATAAAAATTTACCATATTTAAATTGATTTTGATTGTTTAATAACTATTTTTAATATATAGTTATTTTTTTTAATGATTTTTTGTTTTTATGTGGGAAATTAAATATCATTTTGTTTTGTCTTTTCCGCAGGGGCAAGGGGAAATGGAGGAGCACCATGTGTCAACAGCTGAGGGGCTTTCCATGTGGGTCCCACATGCTTACTGAGATTCCACGTGGCATGCTATGGGCCCCGCTTCCCTTGCCTTAACAAAACTTCAAACTGATTTAACTTTGTTGTAACGATCTCGGATTGACGTGTCATTCACACCGTTGTGATCAGGGCGACAAACACTTCAACTTGAACCTGGTTCGAGAGCAATCCGAACACTTTGATTTTTGAGCTTTCATCAGTCCTCTTTGTCTTGTGTGTGTCTCTGGAGCCACCTGGATCATTCCTCCCCACTGAGGAGCTTTTGGTCCTCCAAAAGCATTAAAAATAATATGCAACTGCTTGTGTCCTGTGTCTGCACCACAAGTGTCCTAAAAAAGGTCACCCTTCCATCTCCTTCACCTTTGTTCTTCGGAGCCTTAAGAGATGAGCTGACACCTGCATCCTCTGCAAACCTATAGTATAATCTCCTGCAAATTACATGCTCAAATTGACCAACTATGACTCAAACATTTCCATACTTGCCACGAGTTTATAACACACTCGGTGGTCAAGCTTACATCAAATGGAAATCACACCCCAGCTATCATTACAAGGCCAAAATATCATTGTTGCATTTCGAAGTGATGGCAAACACATCATCACTTTTACATGAAAGAAATGTATCACACAATTTATAAACCAAAGCCAAAATATCATTGTTTCTTAACAAGTGATGGAAAAACACATCATCACTTTTATAGTTAAAAATGCAACACATGATTTACAAACACGGCCATGACAAGCTAACATATCTAGAAAAAAAAATCTAGAAAATCCATCTCTCACTTATCAAAGTGAATGCATCATCTCCCTATCGCACGTTTTCTAGTATAACAACTGTTTCCACTGGTTCACGCACCGACGCTTCATCCTTAAGGTGTTTCTTTGAATGGAGCCTCGAACACGTGGCTCTTTGATGGCCACTTTGGTTGCACTGGCTGCAAAAGGTCGTCTTCCTCCAGGCTTGCTTAACCAGTTTATTTTTTCTGCTGTGGAGAAGGCTTTCCACGCCTCATCCTCCTTTGTGTTGCCATTATTTTCCAACACATAGAAATAACATGGTTATGTATACCACAAAAATGACAAGTTTTTCGATGCCATGATTTATTACCATGATTATCAACATTCTTATAGTCAAAATGAACTTTGGAATAATGAGACTTGTTATACCTTCTTTGGTGGTCTCTGCTGCGATCATGGTGATGAGAGTTTGCTCTAGTTCTTTCATTGCAACATGCACTTCTATGGGATGATGGTGAAGTGTTCCCATCAATCCTCTTCCTTGGTGAGTTCAACAATTTCCGTTTTCCCTTGATGTCCTTCGAACATCCTGCTTCATTGTTTCCCAAACCTGCATAGTGAGGTCTCTGCACAAACTCCAATGGATGAGTTATGCCTTGGCCATGAATTCCAAGTCCTCCTCCTTTGTACCCCATCTTGGTAAGGAGTCTCATGCCATTTCCTGTAATGGGTATCTCCACACTTCCAACAGAAATGATATCATGTGAAGATGAAACTTAAGATAAATCAACATTGTTTACCTTAGTTCTTGATTTTGAAACAAGTGAAAAGGGCTTCCTTGAGCCTTCGTTATGCTTCACTTCCTCCAAGCCCTCTGTCGTGGCTTGTAGTTGAAGCTGCAATCGCTGCTTCTCCTCCTTCTCTTCCTGTAGGAGTGCCTTCAATACCTCATGATTTTCTTGGCGACTTTCGTCGTTGCACTTCAATTCTTCCAATGCCTATGTCGTGGCTTGTAAATGAAGCTACAATCGATGTTTGTCCTCCTTCTCTTCTCGTAGGATTGCATTCAATGCATCATGATTTGCTTGAAGACTTTCATTGTTACGCTTCAATTCTTCCAACGCCTCTGTCGTGGCTTGCAACTAAAGCTACAATCGATGTTTTTCATCCTTCTCTTCCTGTAGGAGTGTCTTCAATTCAGCGTTGTCTGCTGCTTGTTTCTCATAATCTTCGTACAACATGTACGATTTATCAGACACCCTGAGCATGGTCTCATACATGTATTTGACATCCTCCATTTCTCAAATAAGCGAATGTTCAATGGTTCACGCCTGCAATCCAAATCAGTAAGAATACCGCTCTGATACCACTCTTGATCCCAGTAAATTCCTGTTACCCTTAACCAAGACATTTTACTTCAGCTGCTGTGTTAGAATTACATTTAATCAAAGCGTTAATGAACAAAAATGAACATTTTCATGTTGTAAAGGAGAGGAACATAACAAGCATTAACAACATACGATATTGATAACGGAGTTCATCCAGGAGGGACTGCGTCTCTGGGCCTCGATGTCAAGATGGTGTAGGCCGCTGCATTAAGTGTTGTAAGGAGTGAAGATGTACATGGATGGTGTTTTCTCTATCGTACAAGGAAAATTCCCTCACGCATGAGTGGTTGGACCTCTCTACGATATGTTCCACTATAGGAACTCTCATTCACAAAAAAGACTCCTATCAGTATGACAATAAATCACACATATTGGCTATAAGTATCCCGCCAACATGGAAACAAAGGGATCTTAATAAAACATACATGTGACCATGAGTATCCCGCCAAAATGGCAGAAAAGGGATCTCAAACATAATACAAATCCATGATAGAAAGTACATCTCACATCAAGAAAAAAACAAGATCCCACATCAAATATCAACAGGGATCTGTACAACACAATGCATCTCATAGCAATGAGACAAACAAGTACATGAAATCAACACATCATATACCTCACACTGAATATGACTGAAGAATGGCTTGCTCCTCTATTGGATCTGAAATCACCATCACAATTGTGACGTCAAAAGGTGAGAAATCGACTGCTCACTCACTGAATGCTGACACCTGCATCCCAATTTGAAAAGTGGCCGAAAAACATAAGGCTCATATGGAAATTCCTGACTGCACCGCTGAACTCGTGTCACTGAGAGGTGTAGGATCGACCATCAATTTGCTGAATTCTGACAAAGTGAATATTTGGGCCTTAGGGCATCTTTTAGATTCCTCAAAGATGTTTCTCCACATGGAATCTAGAAATCTGTAACTCAAAAAAGGAATCTGATCTCACCATTGAGATCCTTGCAAAATTTAGAGAAGAATGAATATAAAGTTGACCTCATTCTGACACTGGTGAATTTCGGCCTCCTCAAGATTCCTGAAGATTCTCCTCCACAGGGAATCTGAAAAACTGCTGCTCCAATGGAAAATCTGGGTGCACCCTCATGTTCCCTGTGAAATTATGGTTAAAATGCATATAAAGTAATACATTTTGAAAACTTTACCTCCTTGAGATTAAAATATTCCCTTGGCACCAAACAAGGATCTGTCTCGAACTGCATGCCTACATCTGCACTGGTCTGGCCTCTGCCTTGAAATTTGTGCCCGCACTTCTGCTTCCTTATCTTTTCTCATGGCTCCATTGGCCTCCCTGAGCCCTCATCTATCATATATTCTCCATCATTCTCCATGGTTTCCTTGAACCATTTGAATGACATTTTATAATAAAGTGTGAGAATGAATAAGACAAAGTGTGAGGTTGGCACATTGGTTGGCATAATCATATTAAGATAGTTTTTGTTGGGAGGTTTTGAGTTCAAATCCCATTGAGTCCAAATATTGTTTTAAAACCCAATTTTATTTTTAATATAGTTTTTTCAAACTATATAATATATGGAATTCGTATCTGCATATTGTAACGACTCCCAAAAACAAAAATGGAGGTTTTGTTTAATATGGAATTTAACCATATTTAATATGATTTTTTTTACATAACAATTTACCATATTTAAATTGATTTTGATTGTTTAATAAATATATTTAATATATAGTTATTTTTTTAATTTTTTAATTTTTTTTTTATGTGGGAAATTAAATATCATTTTGTTTTGTCTTTTTTGCAGGGGCAAGGGGCAAATGGAGGAGCGCCATGTGTCAAAAACTGAGGGGATTTCCATGTGGGTCCCACATGCTTACTGGGACGTCATGTGGCATGCTATGGGTCCCACTTCCCTTACCTCAACAAAACTTCAAACTGCTCTAAATTTCTTATACGAGCTTGGATTGACGCGCCGTTCACACCGTTGCGATCAGGGCGATGAAATTTTAAAATTGAACCTGGTTCTAGAGCAATCCGAACACTTTGATTTTTGAGCTTTCATCAGTCCTCTTTGTCTTGTGTGTGTCTCTAGAGCCACATGGATCATCTGATGTACCAAATAGAATAATCAAAAGGAGCATATAAGAAATTGGTGGAGCTATTCTCTTTGAGTACTGCAGGAGAAGCAATCTCTTTGGTCAAGTGTAGGAACTAGGAGAAGACTACAGTGGTGCTAAATGCTTTGCGAGAAGAATGGGGAAACTTCACTTCAGGATTATATGGGAAGATAGAAGCCACACCATTCCACGATTTAGGGTCTCTATGTAAAGTAGAGGAAACAAAGTTGATAGCCAAAAGCTGTTACAAGATCAAGTGAAGGTAATCTAGCCTTTGTAGCCATGTCCAAGAAGAAAGGAAGATTTAGTAAGTTTTGGTCCTTAGAGTAAAAGAAGAAATATGGACGAAGCACGATGTCACTGATATGATGAACTTGGGCATCATAATATACATTTTCCTTAATCTGAGAAAGGACAAGAGAATTAGGGAAGAAGCCCATGTCTCTGAAAAGAGGAAAGAACTTGATGCAAAGAAATATAAGAAAGAAGAAGCAAGGGATCTCCACTATGATTGAGATCATCTTCTCCTTTAGGTGATTTCTGTTGATTGTATGATAGGAAGTAGTGTAGCATCACGATCGAAGCATGGTAGGAGCTCCTAGTGAATCAGCTCCAGGAAAACCCCTCTGATAACATCACTAATGGAAAGCAGTCATCAAGAGAAAGGGTCATCATGGAAACAGATTTCTGGGATGTGATATTGATGGAGCAGGCCAAGGGAATGAAGCTCTTCATTATAGAGAAATTGCTACAGGATGAAAAGGTATGCATATATTTATATGCTGACACTGGATGCGGTGAAGTCATGTGATATGGTTGGACTTATGTATTTAGAAGTATGATCTATGGAGGAGTATCTCTCGGTGCACTGACAGATGAAATCAACATAATATATATCTTCATGGAATATGAGGTGGCTGCATATGAACAAGGAAATGGAATATGTGTAAGTTCCTGGGAATGAAGAATGTGCAGAAAGGAAGAGATCATGAAATAAAACCATGTAAAGAGGTTGTTATCATCTGGAAGCCAAGAAGATGTGACTAGGAGATCTCCTGGGAGGATATATAGACTCTGACAGAAGTCTAGTAAAGATGAATACCCTTGACAAAACATGTCATTAGGAGATGTGTCAATCTGAATAAAGGATGCCGATGCCTACAGGAAGGTTTCATGCTGAAAGATCATCACTGAGGTAACTTTTGTTTTAAAAGTTCATATGTATATGTTTATCTAGATGAATTTGTGTAGGGCTGCTAATCATGAGAAACAATGTATGATCATTGGATATGATTCGAAGGAAAGAAGCATGGCATAACGATGGACCATATGAGAAATACTGATGAATCACTTTCTGGTAGATGACATGACTCATGAATGAAAGTGATGGATGAGCTGTGCCCTATGGAGCTAAAAGTTGAAGATTCCTCAATATCGAAATCCATAACACCGAGGGGAGGAACTCTTCATGAGAAGTTGGGTGTCTCACCATTGCTGCTACAGGTCCTTGATTGAGAGGGATCCCGGTGATAATTTTCTTACTTGGAAGAAACTAGGTGTTACACAGTAATTTGTCACCGTCCCTGCAATCCCCATCCCGCACATTGGAGGGCTCATTCCGTGACCTGTGAGCAGAGACAAAGCTTGAAATCACTTTCATGACATCCCTCTGAACAAGAGCTTTCATTGCCCTGAAGACATCCCCTTGTGAAAAACCCTAAAAATGAATTTAGTATCAAGCAAAGTGTGTGCGCTTAAGACGCCAGACCAATGGGGGAAAATATTTGTGAGTTCGCGCTAATTGGCGTCTGGTCGAGAGTCTCACTCACCCAATTTAAGGAGTGTTTTTAAAAAATAAATGGCGGAATTTTTGTCCTAACTGATCCAGGAACTGATATCTATCTTGAGTTGGGAGGTTTGGCTACGGATTTCCATAGAGAGGAAGTGGTTTGCCACCTCTCATGGAAGCTTCCTTGATGATAGGGCCAATCCCATAATTATAGGGATCCCAACTCCCTTCCTCCATCTATAAAAGCTCCATCTCCATTGCAAGCTAGTCTTCAAGTTCCCAAATTCCCAAGAGCCTTATGCTTACAAGAGCCTCCTATAATTCCCTTGAGGCCAATTCAAGCAGAAGACCACACAAGAGCCTGTAAGAGAGAGGTTTTTTCCTATCCTGATGTGCTTTTCACAGACGTTTTCTCACGGCACCTCCCCAGTTTAGAATTCCGCGTCGTAACTGTGTTGCTGCAATTTTCCTTTGACTGGTTTTATTAATGAAATGCGATTATTGGTTATGGTTCTACCTTGTTATTATGATGATGAGGCTAGTGTCCTTTTCCGACCACAGGAAGTTGTAGCATCTACTGGATTTTACGCTTGCGTTTGTTTTGTTTCTCGCATGTGCAGGTGTCCCATCACGGAGATCGTGGGGATCATGATCTGCCAGGGCTAAGGAACGGGAGCGCCACCTCTTCTACAAGCAATAACGTTCGATTCCAGGTACGCCTCCATCGCTAGTTGGTTTATTTGCAATTAGGAACCTGCATTGTAGCGTGAACGATTGTTGCTAGACCCGGTCTAGGCTAGTAGGGATCGCCTCTGTCCGCAGAGGGGATTTACCTCCACAACAAATTGGCGACTCCACTGGGGATCGTCTAGCTTGTTGTTGTTCATTTTATAAGCTATAGACGGAGCCTGAAGTTGGCCAGATAGCCTTCGAAACGCTTTTGCTCTGCATTAGCGAAGTAGATCAACGTTGCTTCAGTCAATCTCCGATTTAGTTTATGAACTGAACACTTGGAGCATTATCTTGTATTTTCGGTCGATCCTTGATCCTCCTTGCTTGATCAGCTCTTTTAGGCTGGTTATTTCTGTGAATTTGGTTTTTGGATAGATTTATCATCACTGGTCTGCTTGTAGGATTTCTCTTTTTTACTTTTGACTGGTAAACTCGACTGGCGCGCTTTTTAGCTTGATAGTCGCGCCCATTGGCGTAGGTTGCTAGTGTATTACCCGCGCCAATTCTGTTTTGGCGCTAGTTTCAGCCTCACAGTCGCTCCAATCCATTGAGGTACTAGGGTTTGCTTTGTTATGAGCTTTCTGAGCTTGATCTGTGTGTGTCTCGCTTTGAGCCTAGATTACATGGTTCATTTGAGTCTTGGAGATTCTGCTTGAAGTGGCGAGTCTGGTCTTGGTTGGGAGAAATTCTTTGTTTTTTTCATTTTCAGGTGTTGGCGCTTGTTTTCAGTTAGCAACCCACGCCAATTGGCCATTGGCGCTAGTTGTCGATGTGCAAGTCGCGCCAGTTGGCACTAGTTGTCAATGTACAAGTCGAGCCAATTTCAGGGTGTATTAAAATTGAGATTTTTTCCCTAAATCCTTCACCAGTGTGTCTTTCCCTTCCGGTCTTTTCCTTGTATGAGCATAGATTACATTGCTCATTGTTTGGGATGTCTTCTTGCTATGATTGCTTGATGTAAAAATGGAATGAATGCCTTGTTTTGATCTCATGCTTTGGAAGTCCCCTTTGTGTTTGACCTCATATGTCTTGTCGCCTTTTGAGGGATTTCGTGACAAAGTGTTTGAAACAACGATTGCATTCTTAGTGTTTATTTACATCTCTTTTGCATTCATCCTTCATTAAGAAGATTTGCGTTATTTTATTTTTTGTCTCATAGTTTGCTTTTCGTTAAAATGCATTAGATCACATTGCATTGAAAAGTATTTTTGAGATTTATCATTGAACTTAGATCACATTGTTTAATGATTGAAAATTAAAAATCGATTTGAGTGCATTCTCTTTCATCAAAAGCATGCATTAAGTAGATTCTCATTTCATCGAAAAATGCATTGAGTGCATTCTTATCATTTGAAAAGAAAAAGGAAATTGTGCATAGATTACAATTGCATAGTTTTCGGGAAAAAAAGAGGATTTTGCATAGATTACATTGCATTATTCGCATCGTTGAATGTTTGAGATTACTTTTGGATAGTGAAAGTCATCTAGTTTGGAAGGATTTCGTCTGCAGTGTTGTTGTTTGTGGCATCATTGTTTGAAGCTCTTCCCTTAACTAGATAGCATTCATCGAATTGAAAAGTTTTCTTTTCTCATATAGCTGAATTTAGGCGATTTTTGAGACATAACACTCACTAGGGCCTGAAAACTGAAACGTAATTGAAGATAAACTTTAAAATTTACTCAATTTACACTAAGGCAGCATTGAAATCTAACGAAACACATTTAGAGGTCTAGGCTAGAGACGTGTTTCTGCGTCTTTAAACCTAGTAGCTGTCATTCGCCTCTTGGCTTTAGACAGCACTAGTATGGACTTGTGCTCCCCATACTGTCGCGTATATAAAGGGAGACCCCACTAGGTTTCAATCCTTTATCCATAGGAAGCCGAGTCTTCCGCCCTATACCCGTGATACACCGGACACAGCATTCAGGGAGATTTCCTGCACGTACGTTAAGTCCTTGGTTGATTTCTCTTTCATTTTGAAAACAAGGTGTATATTGCAGTTCACGGTTATTTGGTACACCCTTTGCCTAGTATTCCTGAGTAGTCATTTGATCTTTTTTGACTCTTTAAAATTGAAAGGATCACCAAGCGCTTGTCCTTTCACGCTTGCTCCAAAACTGAAAGAGATAGAGTCACCTTTTATTCGTTTCTCGACTCTTAAAACATGAAACGGTGAAGTTTCTAAGTTTCAATGTGGTAAAATAAATCACCTGCGATCACATGCCCTATTAGAGTTTGCTTGTTGGCCGTTTGATTGTGTGCCTTGGTTTTTAGCCCGTGTGCGGTTTTGAGTTGTTGATGGTAACTTTTCCAGAGTTCACCAACCAAGGAATCCCCTTCGATGGGAATCCTGGTCATTTTCCTCCTTTTGGAAATGTTGGTGCTCCTTATATGGCAATGTTGTCCCTTCCTGGGTTAACTGTTGGGTTGCCAGTTTGGTTGTTCTCAACCTCTGTGGTCCCGAATGTCTCAGCTACTGGTCAATCAGTTCCTCCGCTTGAACAACATCATGTTGATTCCAAGGTGGACCTCTCCCCTTCTTCGCCTGTTTCTGCGTCCTCCTCTTCTACTTCGCCTGGTGAAAGTCTAGATTCGAGTAACCAGGTGGCTAAGAAGAAGAAGAAGAAGACAAAGAAGAAGAAGTCCGATAAAGGAGAGGCTAGATCTGCGGCTATTGCGCCTAAGAAGTCTCCTCTTGATAAAACTTCCAACCCTTCGCGGAAAGTCAAGTTCCCTTGTATGTTGTGCACGAAAGACCATCTTCTTCGAGACTGCCCGGGCATTCCCAAGGTGCTCGAAGTATGGTCCAACGGTCGCCCACCATTGCCGTTGGCTTCTGGGAGTCAGGTTGGGGGCACGTCTTCAACTGGTGCTGGTAAGGCTCCTAAGAAACATGTTAAGATCACCAATCCCTGTAGTTTGTGTGAAGGGCACCACGCCATTCACCTTTGTCCATATATGGATGAAGCCAAAAGAGTCTTGGACAACGCAACCATTTCTACACCATGCCTTCTGGCTGGTTATAAACGGATTTCTTTGAGTCCTCCGCTAGTTGATCCTACGATTGGTCAAGAGTCATCCTTGGTCAATCCCGCTCCCCCGGAAATTCAAATTCAGGAATCCATTCCCGACCAACCATTGGTCGTGGGGTCGGTTGAACTGGCCCCGTCTGCGGTGCACCAGGTCTTTTCCGTGGAGAGTGGACCTCACATCCCTCAGGTTCTTCTTGTTTCTTCAGATTCCTCGGACTTGGAGAAAGATTCTCCTGTCCCTATATCTCAAGAAGCGGCTCCTCCGCCTCCCGTGATGGAGGTCCCAGAGGATACTATTCCCGAATCCGTGATGGAAGTCGTGGAGGATGCTCCTTCTTCTTTCGTAACACCAGGGGAAGACCTTCTCGGTTCAATGGTAGCCCCTCCAAGTAGTTTGGTCGCTTCCTTTGATTGGAGTCGATTTGTAGGATACCGCCTTCCGTCTTATGTGCCTTTCGAGATCACAGTACAGGATTTTGGTCTGGTCGTACCCAGCACCATTATAGACGAAGGTGCGTCTATTAGTATTCTATCCTCAACTACTTGGAAAGCTTTCGATTCACCGCCGCTTATGCCTGTTACGCAGAATCTGTTGGAATTTAACAGAAGAACGAGTTAAACCTTAGGGATCCTTCCAAGGTTACCTGTTACTTTGGGAGGTAAAACCATCCATATGGACGTGATGGTTGTTCCAGGCCCCTTGGATTTCAATCTGCTCTTGGGGCGCGATTACACCTATGCCATGGGAGCGCTTGTCTCCTCCCTTTTTTGTGTGGTCTGTTTTCCACATGAAGGACGGATTGTGACCATTGATCAGCTTTCGTTCTTTCCCGATATGGCAGCTAACCCGCCAGCATCCCTTCCTGGTTTTTATCCACCCGTTGTATCTGCCCCACCGCAGGTCAACTATGTGGCTACCTACCCCGTGCCTGTGCTCAGTGATAATGCCGTCGTGCATAGTGTGCTGGGGGCATTGGGTCCCGACTTCCAGGATGTTTTCCTTCCATCAGGAGTGGAACTCTTCGAAGCCACCACTTCCTGTTCATTATAAGAAGGTCTGTCGGAGCATGGTTCTTTTCCTGTGTCAAGCTCCTTAAAAAATGAAACAAGGTTTGTCGGAGCATGGTTCTTTTCCTGTGTCAAGCTCCTTAAAAAATGAAACAAGGTTGCCAGAGCAGAGTTCTTTGTCTTGTGTCAGGCTCCTTAAAAAATGAAACAAGGGTGTCTGAGGATAGTTCTTTTAATTTGTCAACCTCGTTAAAATAATGAAACACATTCTTGTTCAATTCGAGTCTTTGATCAGATCTCGTAAAATCCAAGTCGAGTCTTTCTTAGATCTCGTAACTTGAACCTTCACTCCATCTGCCTTTCATATGGATTGAAGCTTGGGGGGAATGTACCTCGAATTGAGTCACCATGCTCGGGGCATGCTTAACTTTTTCAAGCATAGTTTGTTTCCGTTTCAAGCTTATGTAAAAATGAAACCGGTTTCAAGCATAGTTTATCTTTGTTTCAAGCTTGTGTAAAAATGAAACCAACTTCAAGCAGAGTTTCCTAATTTCAAGCTTGTGTAAAAATGAAACCTTTCCAAATTTTAGCTCTTGTGATTGTCATTTTATCAGCCTGTTTTTTCCAGATGAGCCTTGGTTTTCTCACTCCATCGTCACTATCTGCTTGGCCGATCATATGCCTTCACTTGGTTGTTTTACCTGTTCCTGAGGAACCGCTGCGATGAGTGGTCTTGTTAGCCAGCCTCTTGACCTTTATTTGTTTCAAGAAGTTCCACCATTACCGGAACCAGTTGCTACCCTTTATACCACTCGTTCCTCCAGGAGGAGTCACCTTTCAGCTCTTTTCTGACTCTCTAAACATGAAAAGATTGTCGAGGCCCTTGTCGTTTCGATCTCATTAAAGTGGCCTTGAAACGACATCTACCCAGTATATGTTTACCCCTTTTTCGGGCTGGGATAGATTATTTACAAAAAGGGAATACCCTAGCCTATCGCGACTAGGAGGTTTTATCAGACATAGTTTTCTACCTTTTCGGATTTGAGGAACTATTTACGAAAAGGGACCGTTGGAGTTTACTTTTCTGCTGTCTTTTCAAACTCTCTAAACATGAAAAGACACCGATTTCTTCCTTTGTTAGACTCGTTAAACCCTGATGACATCGGATTCGGTCATAATGACGCTATTTGAGTTTCTCCTTCCCAGGGCTCGTTAAATGTACTAGGATGGGTTCGTCCGAAGGATGGACTTATATGAAAAGCATATGGTATCCTCTTCAAGCTTGTGTAAAAATAAAGAGGTACTCACCGAAATGGTGGGGAAAAATGGAACCAATATCATTGTCGTGTCGGCAGTATTTCGCTCTTGAACATGGCACTTGTCTGCATTCGTGTCGGGTTGGGGACATCTCATCTCGTTTTTCACTTGCCTCCGTGGGTTTGGGTAATCCCTTTTGACCTCTCATCTGCTCTTTGCCTTGTCACTATGACCTCTGATCTTTTGATGTCAAATACTGCCAAGTCCACTGTTGTGCCGCTCATATGTTCAAGAGAAGTTGACCTCTGCAAAAATATCAACCTCCCTCTGATTCTCATCTGATCGTGATTCAAAGCAACATTATGTTCCTCTGTCTTGTGTCAATGATGTGGGAAACAATATGGCCCACCTTAGATCAAGGTCACTTCCCGTCAACTTCAACTCATTATCCAGGAAGTTGGTCTAGAGACTCCCTTCTGGTGCCTTGGAGCCTGCATGCCTCAATGGAAGGTTCTTCACATTCGACACGAGGTTTTCATCATTGGCCTCCGATCGAGTGATTCTACGGGTGTTCGACGTCAGCTCATTGATTCACATGCTGTAGATTGTACCTGTAGTACCTTGAGGACCATTGGAATTAATGGTGGTACCTCTTGCGTCTGTTAACAACTTCCATCATTGGCTGGTAATCAGACGATGTTCTTGCATGTTTGACTTCAGCTCACATATTCGCATGCTTGAACTTGTACTTTGTTCGGGTCGAGATGGAGCGCAAGACCCTGGATTGTGTCTGTTGTAATCCAGGCTGCGATTTTGTGGATTATTATGATTATTTACATGACTCACTGATTGGATGGCTGCGACCATACCTGAGTCTATTTATCGATCCTCACTAGATGGCTGCATCCATGCCTTGGATCTGGCTTATTGTATACTCTGTTATGGATGGCTGCGCCCATACCACATATATGTCATGTATCTGAGACATCAGTTGTATTTCTTCACGCAGGTTTTCCGACGGCAGAGTTTTCAGTCGGACACGTTCTCGTAAAGCATTTCACCCCTCTCTCTCTCTCGGGCCTCATGCTTTAGGGGGCATCTGTTACACAATAATTTGTCACCGTCCCTGCAATCCCCATCCCACACATTGGAGGGATCAGTCCGTGACCTGTGAGCAGAGACAAAGCTTGAAATCACTTTCATGACATCCCTCTGAACAAGAGCTTTCATTGCCCTGAAGACATCCCCTTGTGAAAAACCCTAAAAATGACCCTTTTAGCATTGGCGCGAGCAGGCAGTTCAGTACCTGCGCCAATGGGGAAAATATTTCAAAGAGGTCGCGCCAATTGGTGCTCTGTCGCAGAGTCTCACTCGCGCCAGCCAATTTAAGGAGTGTTTTAAAAAAATAAATGGCGGAAGTTTCGTCCTAATTGATCCAGGAACTGATATCTATCTTGAGTTGGGAGGTTTGGCTACGGATTTCCATAGAGAGGAAGTGGTTTGCCACCTCTCATGGAAGCTTCCTTGATGATAGGGCCAATCCCACAATTATAGGGATCCCACCTCCCCTTCCTCCATCTATAAAAGCTTGCCCATCTCCATTGCAAGCTAGTCTTCAAGTTCCCAAATTCCCAAGAGCCTTATGCTGCAAGAGCCTCCATAATTCCCTTAAGGCCAATTCAAGCAAGGAGACTATTGTCAAGAGCTGAAGAGAGAGGTTTGTCCCATCCTTGACAGGATTTTCGAGACGTGTTCTGCTGGCGACCCCTTCCGAAGGAGAATTTGGCGTCAGAACTATGGTTGTAATTTTCCTTTGAGTGATTATTAATGAACGACTATTGGTTATGGTTCCACTCTTGTTGTTTATGATGATGATTTATGTCCTTTCTGACTGAAATATAGTTGCATCTACTGGATTTTACGCTTGCGTTTGTTTTGTTTCTCGCATGTGCAGGTGTCCCATCACGGAGATCGTGATCTGCCAGGGCTAAGGAACGGGAGCGCCACCTCTTCTACAAGCAACATCGTTGGATTCCAGGTATGCCTCCATCGCTAGTTGGTCTATTTGAAATTAGGAACCTGCACTGTAGTGTGAACGATTGTTGCTAGATCCGGTCTGGGCTAGTAGGGATCGCCTATGTCCGCAGAGGGGATTGACCTCCACAACACTAGGTGATTCCTAAGATGGAGCTTAGGTACATTCCTTATACAGGAATGAGTACATTCCCTTGTGGAATAGGTCCTCCCTGGCTGAGAGGGAGAGATAGACACATCATTCTGGTCTTCACTTGGGAATACATAATGGAGGATTGGGTAATCATCTGGCATTCGATACTATTTGAAAATGTGTTAGGGCATTCAAGATAAGAGTAGTGAGGGGCTGATATTATTGGAGGGATAGCTACCCAAGAGAAGAATAGTCCAAGAAGGTCGTACTTTGGGAACAACCAGGTGGAGTATGTACCTTGGAGAGACAATTACTATGGTGTCTATAAGTCATGTGTCTCGCCATCATTGTAGCCCATTTTCTCATTGAGATATGGGGTTGTTAGTCAAGGCCTTGCACTAGGACAATGCTGGTTGATATGATGCTATACAGATGTGATTACCAATACGATTCTTCTTATAAGATTCTTCAGTTTGAAAGTGACCATGTACCTGTATGAATACCTCCCTAGTTAAGAGGGAGTGTTGAAAAGTGTAACTAGGTCGGTCTTCATATTGACTATGTAATTATGTATTTTATGTAAAGAATAAGACAAAGATAATAAAATATATTTTGTACTTGCTTCATGGGTTTGATGAGCAAGAGTTTATTATAGATTAGATATAATTCTTCTTGATGTCTATTAGGTTTTGTGTCTTCTATAATAAATATAATTAAGTGTCATTCATATGAAGGATCGAGTCTAGAGAATGCTCCAAGACCTTGTGGAAGAATGGCTTGTAATAGCCCTCACCATCGCTAGAATTCAAGCACTTATGATATCCTACAAGTCGGCCTTTAAACTACTGGATGAGTCGACCTAAAATATATTAGTATGGTCAGCTTCAAGACAATAAATATGTCTCTATATATATACCTATGGATGCGGCTCATTTATACAACATTCAACAATGATCTCTGTAATAACAAGTGCGGATAATAAATGATATGCAGTGCGGATAAAAACATGATATGAAGTGCGGTCAATACAGTGATATATGTAACATACAATGTGGATAATACAATGAATACAATGCAGATAAAACATGATATGAATTGCGTTCAATGGTGATATCTGAATCATATAGTGCAGATCATTCAAATAAAGAAATGTGGATAATACATATCATACAGTGTGGATTATTCCAATGAAGAAATGCAGATATTACATGTGATAGAATTGAGGATAATATATATTACAAAAATGCAGATAGTTCCTGAAGTGTAATACAGATAAGAGAACAGAAGGAAGTGTGTAGTTTCAGTGCGGATCTCAGGTAGAAGCAAGCTCGGATATCAAAGGGAAATTTGTGTGAATAAAAAGATAAAGAACAATGCGTACTTCTCTGTGTTTACCATACAGATTTCAGGAGACTATCACAAAAGGTCAATTGCGGTTTTGCCAAGGTGAGGATATATTACAACGGTAATATATATTGTTTTGTGATTCCATAAATAAGCTAAGATCCTGTACTATATCGTTAAGGGCACTCATATTAAAGGAAGAATTTTCTGAGGTTGGGACAGTAAGAATAAAAGCAGTCTTAAGGTGAAAGAAAGTAACAACTCAAGGAATAAAGTCAGATCAATACAGATCAGTACGGATTGGTAAAGAAGAGAAGAATCAAGTTTGAATAATTTGCGTCAAGGTCTTGGAAGCATAACTAGGTCAAGGGTCAGAGTCTTGGTCATGGTGCTTGTCATTTGAAGATCTACAAGAAGAATTCTTTTCAGGGTTTCCTCTCTAATAGGGAGAGGTTTTTCCCTAGCTCTAGGAGCCTAACTTTGTGTCTTGTGTATTTTGATAATTGACTTGATGAAAGACTAAATAATATAAAGAAGAGAAGACATAAGAATCTCAAGTAAGCTCACAAGTAATTATCAAGAAGAGAATTTGTATTAAACACTAGCCCTCCAAATTCTCAACACTCCTAAACCTTCTTCTGCTTTTCATGATTCAGATCTAATGGAGGAAACCCTAGAATGGTTCATGAATCCTATGGTGAAGACTAATCCTTACATTCCTCAAAATGGTATTGAAACTCATAAATATAACATTAAATATGATTTTAATTCTTGTCATGCTCTATCATCTCTTTCTCACGATCCCTTGCCCCATGATTTGCTTTATCAACCTATTCCAAATCCAAACAATGATCACGTCCAAGGCAACCACTGTTAACAAGTAGAGGAGAAGGAACGTGAGGATTATTTTGATATTTCTTATATTTTCCAAAATCCTCCATGTGAATATTATGTTCTTCCATCCTTGGTTGATTTTGAATCTAGCAATCTCAGTGATGAATGAAAGTAAACTGATTTGCTTAATCAATCTGAATTCTTGGAAAACCATCACCCTGATGATTCTAATTCCATTATTGTATATGTTGATGTATGCCCAAGTACACCATTTTATTTTCAGTTTTTCAAGAAAAATTTGTTTCGAAATATTTAGATATTGAATCTGATTCAGTCCAAGAAGTTGTTCTCTTGGAAACTTCCTCTTCACTTCACTATCCCTTGCGTTCTACTATTTGTAATGCATCAACCTGCGAATAAGATACTCCATGATATTTAATTTCATCATCTAATAAGTTGGATTTTGAATTGACATAACAGAGTGAGGTCATCCATGATGAAGAACAAGGTAAGAAACTTATCAAGTATCCTTTCCATTCCTTATCATTTCCAATTTTGCATAAAGAAAAATCTTATATCCAGGTCACTCATGAGATTTGTTCAATTTATCCATATTTAGATGTGTGATGTACATAGTTGCGAAGTTGATCATTCTAAATATTCTCGTTGGGCGAAGGATTCATACATGTCACATTCTTTTGAAAGTAATAAGCTCTTGATCCTTCCTATGAATATTCTAATGCTTATCATTTTCTTCATGGCACCAAATATCCTATTCAGTGTAAATGAATGCTTGTGTTATTTGTTGAATCAAGTTTCTCTTTTTCATCTGCTACATGTCGACTGGGTTCACATGTTTGCCATATTGGAATTCATTTTTAATGATTATGATGTCAGTGTTGGCTGTGGTCTGTCACAAGTAGCTGGTTTTTCATGTTCAACATCTTACGAAGATGATTCTTTCATTTGAAGCATTTGTAAATTTGTTCAAACTTATTTATATTTTTTGTCTCCCCATCGAGAATCTTATGTCTTAATCAACCCATCCGATCATGGTTCTTGTTCTAAAAATTGTCATTCAATTGATTATTTTCCCACTAGTGTACATAATGATGGTTGTTTTACATCAACTGATATTTATGGTTTATCATCTCAATATTTAGATACTTGTCAAGTAATTGAGGCACTTCAACCTCCGCTGATGGTTATGTCAGGTCCTCACTATCTTGATAAGCCTTCTAAATTTTATTGGATATATTTTTCATCACAATATTCTCATCCTAATTCCATGCCATTAATTAAGAAATTACATTTTCAAGGATTTCAGTTTTCTCAAGAGGATGTTTTTGAATTTCATGATCCAATCTATAATTAGTTGGAGGCATCTTACTTATCAAGCCCATTTGGTAGAAACAAGTTTCGATTTCTCTTGATGTTTTCCAAGGAAGACAATATAAGTGCATGTGCTTTCACATGGATTTGTAGAGGTTTGTATGATTTATGTTCTTATCGAAAAGGTAAGGTGGCAAGTTGGGTAAAGTCAGGTGGTATGACACATCTTTCTTTCTTTAATTGTAGAAATTTGCTGAATAATGATTAATTATTCACCGAGACTATCCTGATCACATACAATTCGAATTTATATGCAACACATAATCTCTTCCACTCATATCATCAAACATGCGGAAATAAAATCAAGCGATAACACATCAAATCATCATACACATTAACACAATATGTATGGGGAAAGCTTATAGCTGAAAACCCCGCAACTATTGTGTATATTATAATGGAGAAATCAAGTAACAAACTCAGTACAATACTCCTCACAAGTACTCAGTACTTTCTCATAAAGTTACACACAATCTAGCTCAGTTTTGAACAGGTTACTGGTTCAAAACTCACCGCCAATTGCCTTGCCTCTATTGCGCAATCATGGCCTGTCTATATAGAGATCTAAGGTTCAAATCTCCTTGGCTTGATAGCGCAATCATCATGGGAATTTCCTCCAAGTGTGGTGCAAATCTCATGCACAACTGATGTCGCCACTGATAGCTAACTCCACCCTTTCATCTACCTCTTCCACTGGTCTCCACTGAACTGATCATGCACTATAGTGAACTGATGTGTTCTTGAGTTGAATAATGAGTTACTAATTAATGAATTAAATAATATTTAATTCACTCCACTCATAACTAGTTGATTAGCTAGTTAAACTAATCTCAACCAGTTCAACTAAAATAAACAAAACACAACTCCACTAGCTGTCTCATTAACTCCACCAAACTTCTGCCACTGAAGTCCTAACTAAAGTCAACCATGCATGATGCCATCAAACCCTTGGGAATAGCGTAATTCCTCTATCAGATGCATGAGCCACTTCCAAGGCTCGAATTGAAGTGCTCCAAGAGAGTAAACTGAAGTTTAGAGTCCAAATATTATTAAGGGTAAATAATATTTGACTTCCCTATTTTAAGGAGAGGTAGTCTAAAAATAGAATTTTGCGCCAGAATTTGCCTGCGGGCCCACTTAGTGAAGGCGACTTCATTTCACTAAGCTCCATCATCTTGCTGCATTTTCAACACTCCCTCTCAGCAAGATATGGATTATCTGCAACCCCTATCCTGCCTCTGTGGAATTCGAACTTGCTCCTGGTGAGCGCCTTCGTCAAGATGTCAGCATCCTGATCCTCCATGGGAACATATGAAAGCATCATGATTCTCCACTGAACACAATCTCTGATATGATGGTACCTGATGTCGATGTGTTTGGACCTATCATGAAATACTAGATTGGCCGAGAGTTTAATGCAACTCTGGTTATCACAGTAGATCACTGTAGGCTCCAAATGCAACCTGAACAATCCTGCGAGGATCTTCCTCATCCAAATAGCCTCGCATGCAGCCAAGCTAGCTGCCATATACTCAGCCTCTGCTGAACTGAGTGCCACGGATCTCTGCTTCCTGCTGTACCAGGAAACTGCTGTCGACCCAATGCTGAAAACTCCTCCAGATGTGCTCTTTCGGTCCGTTGGGCTCCCTGCCCAATCTGCATCAGTGAAGCCAGAAAGCTTCGCTCCATCCTCTTGTCTGTACCATAGACCATATCCCGATGTGCCTCTGATATAACGCAATACATGCTTGCCTGCCTTCCAAAAGAGCTTGGTAGGCTTAACCATAGCTTTCGAAAGCTGGTTAACTGCATAGCATATATCGGGTCGTGTATTGACCAGATACATAAGCGACCCCACCAACTGTCGATAGACAGTGGCATCCACTACCTCCGCTGAAGTAGCATCCTCCTTCCTCCAACCACCCGGAAGAGGAGTGTCAACAGGCTTGCAGCCATGCATGTTGAACCTCTCCAGAATCTCCCGGGCATACTTGCCCTGAGAAACAAACAGTCCTCCACTGCGCTGCCAAATCTCCAATCCCGGGAAATAATGAAGGATGCCCAAGTCCTTCATCTCAAACTCTCGTGCAAGATCCTCCTTGCATGAAAGTATCAACTGCTCATCGCCAGTCAAAATCAGATCATCTACATACGGTACGATGATCAACAGCTTCCCCTCCACCACAATCTTGTACAGGTTAGGATCCGCCTCACTCTTGGAGAATCCAAGCCCGGTGAAGTAGCTGTCTATCCGAGTGTACCAAGCACGAGGTGCTTGCTTCAGCCCGTACAGTGCTCTCTTGAGTCGGCCCACATGCGACTCACTGCTGAAGATCTCAAAACCTTCAGGCTGCTCTATGTACACCTCCCCCTCAATAACTCCATTGAGGAACGCAGTCTTCACATCCATCTGATGAATGTGCCACCCCATCTGCGCTGAGAGAGCAAGGATCGTCCGTATGGAAGAGTACCTTGCGGCAGGTGCAAAAGTCTCCTCATAGTCAATCCCCTCGATCTGTGAGAAGCCACGGGCGACAAATCTCGCCTTGTACTTCTCCACACTCCCGTCAGCCGCCTGCTTCACCTTGTAGATCCATCGCGAACCTACAACTGATTTCCCACCCGGTCTTGGGACAATCTCCCATGCACTGTTCCTGACGATCGAATCATATTCTTCGATCATGGCATCAACCCATGCGGGTTCCTCCACAGCTTCCTCAAAAGAGGATGGCTCCGTCACAACACATTGACTCACGAGAGCCATGTATCCAGTGTACCGATCCGGTGACTGTCTCTGTCTGCGCTGTGCTGTAGGTGGTCCTACAACCTTCTCTGCATCCCGAGCCAGTCGCTCAGCTTCTGTAGTGCGCATGCGCCCTCTGATGGTTGGCGCTGCCTGGGTGGGTTCTTCCACCTCCTGAACCTCCTCTTGTGGCTGATCCACATCCGGAAGCTCCTCCTTAGGAACTAACAGCTCCTCATCTGCATGCAAGTGTAGCTCCCTCTCAAGCGAACACTGCATGGCTTTCTCCTCTTGAAATTTTATATCCCGTCGCACAATAGTCTTGCGACTGTCTGACAAATACACCCGATAGTTGTGAGGTGTATCAGTGTACCCCACAAATATTCCAACCTCAGCAGTTGGATCCAGCTTCCTTCTCGCATCCTTCGTCACATGCATGTAGACAGGAGAACCAAAAATCCGCAAATGGGAAATATCGGGCCTCTTGCCAGAATAAGCCTCCTCCAGTGTACTCATGCCAAGAACCTTGTGAGGACAACGGTTCTGCACATACACTGCTGTATTGCATGCCTCAGCCCACAAGTGAAGGGGTAGGCCCTGATCATGCAACATCGCCGTGCAGCACCCACGATCGTTCTGTTCTTCCGCTCAGCCACCCCGTTCTGCTGTGGGTTATGGGGTGCGATGAGCTCTCTCCGGCTCCTTATAATAACATGAGAACTCTTCGGAGTCGGTAAGATGAATTCACCACCGTTATCACTCCTTAGAGCAATCACCTTCTTCCCCGACTCCTTCTCGACCAGTGCTTTAAACTCACAGAACTTCGCGAATGTATCGCTCTTCTTCTGCATGAAGAAGATCCAGCACTTTCGAGAGAAATCAGCAACAAAGATCACATAATACTTGTGCTTTGCTGTCGAAGCAACTGAGAAAGGACCACACACGTCTGTGTGAACTCTCTCAAGGATCGTCGTGGCGCGACTATCCTTCTCGTGAAAGGTGTCTTTCACATACTTCCCTAAAGTACACCCCTTGCACTGATCTGACTGCGCAAGAGTGCCCTTAGGAAGCCCAGTAGAAATCTGCTGCAGAATCTTCAAAGCTCCATGGTGAAGGTGGCCCAATCTCCTATGCCACAGTTCGCCCTCATCATCACGGCTCACCACTTCTCCCGCCTTGCATGCCATAGCTGCGCAGCCATCTACCTGCAACTGATAAAGGTTCTTGGTTCGAACCCCTATCTTCCGGGTCTCTCCAGTAGTCTTACTGCACAGGAAGGCTTTTCCTTCGCTGAAGACCACATCATACCCCTTATCCTCCAACATCGCCACAAAGATCAAGTTCTTCTTCAATCCAGGTACATGCATGACATCCTTCAATACAAAGGGTTTACCAGACTCCCTCTGAAAGGATATGGTACCGATACCAGTCACACTGTATCTACCATCATCTCCCATCTCGATGTGCACACCCAAATCTTTTTCCTCCAGATCTGAGAACAAATCCCGATCTCCCGTCATATGAAATGACGCACCGCTGTCCAAGAACCATACCGATCCCATCACACTTGAAACCAAGCATGCGATCAGTGAAAAGTCAAGCTCGAACTGTGAAGCCAAAGCTTCTCCATCTCCAGATCTTCCCGCTTGCTTGTTCTTCTTCTTCTTTGGACAATTGGTAGCATAATGTCCGTGATCATGGCAGTGAAAACACTTCACTTTCGCCATATCCTGCTTCTTTCCCTTTGCACCGGAATGAGAAGGTTTCTTACCTTTCCCTTTCTTTGCTTTGGCCACCAAAGCGCAATTTTCTTCATCAGCTCCCTTTGATGAAGATCCATCTCGAGTAGTCCTCCTTATCTCCTCCTGCATGAGATCCGCCCAAAGGCGCTCCCATCCCGGCAGCTTCTCCCGACCATTGACACTATCTTTATATGAGTGCCAAGCCTTCGGAAGATCAAGGAGAGCCAGGTCGACCATGTCCTCATCTTCGACAGTCACCCCCACACTTCCCAGCTCATCTCTGCACTGAGTGAACTTCGTGAGGTATTTGGCGATACTGTCGCCCTTCTCCATCTTGATGTTCTTGAGCTTATCTTTGAGCGCCAGCTTCCTTTGGTCGCTCTTACTCTGGAATAGATCCGTCAAAGCTTTCCACATTAAATATGGAGAAGCCTTTCCATGCAGGCTGGATACAATATGATCCTTGACGCCCTCCAACAAGATCCTTCGACATTTCGCCATCTTCTTTTGCCAGGCTTCGACTTCAGCAGGATCGGTGGGCTTTTGGACATCCGTATCTACGAACTCCTTCAGTCCATTATCTTCTAATACTGCCTCCATGCGATCCTTCCATGCAACATAATTCGAACTGCCTTCAAGAGAATATTCGAGTCGCAAACCGTTGAAAGACATTTTCAACACTGGCACCAAGAAAACAAAACTGCTGCAAAATTTGAATTCCACCTCAAAGCTCAACCGCTCTAGATCTGTGAGAACAAATTATTTCTAGCACAGAGATTGAATGCAAGGGGCATTTACCAGACCTTTCACTTTCCGAAGAAAGATGAATCCAGAGGCTACCTGGCCCGCATGCAGACTCTGTCTACCGAAATAAGTTTGTAATCAATGTGATGATCAATCTCTGCTTCAATAGCTCCGATACCATGTAGAAATTTGCTGAATAATGATTAATTATCCACCGAGACTATCCTGATCACATACAATTCGAATTTATATGCAACACATAATCTCTTCCACTCGGATCATCAAACATGCGGAAATAAAATCAAGCGATAACACATCAAATCATCATACACATTAACACAGTATGTATGGGGAAAGCTTATAGCTGAAAACCCCGCAGCTATTGTGTATATTATAATGGAGAAATCATGTAACAAACTCAGTACAATACTCCTCACAAGTACTCATTACTTTCTCATGAAGTTACACACAAACTAGTCAGTTTTGAACAGGTTACTGGTTCAAAACTCACCGCCAATTGCCTTGCCTCTATTGCGCAATCATGGCCTGTATATATAGAGATCCAAGGTTCGAATCTCCTTGGCTTGATAGCGCAATCATCATGGGAAATTCCTCCAAGTGTGGTGCAAATCTCATGCACAACTGATGTCGCCACTGATAGCTAACTCCACCCTTTCATCTACCTCTTTCACTGGTCTCCACTGAACTGATCATGCACCGTAGTGAACTGATGTGTTCTTGAGTTGAATAATGAGTTACTAATTAATGAATTAAATAATATTTAATTCACTCCACTCATAACTAATTGATTAGCTATTTAAACTAATCTCAACCAGTTCAACTAAAATAAACAGAACACAACTCCACTAGCTGTCTCATTAACTCCACCAAACTTCTGCCACTGAAGTCCTAACTGAAGTCAACCATGCATGATGCCATCAAACCCTTGGGAATAGCGTAATTCCTCTGTCAAATGCATGAGCCACTTCCAAGGCTCGAACTGAAGTGCTCCAAGAGAGTAAACTGAAGTTTAGAGTCCAAATATTATTAAGGGTAAATAATATTTGACTTCCCTATTTTAAGGAGAGGCAGTCTAAAAATAGAATTTTGCGCCAGAATTTGCCTGCGGGCCCACTTAGTGAAGGCGACTTCATTTCACTAAGCTCCATCATCTTGCTGCATTTTCAACATTAATAAATACCTGCAATTTTTTTTGAAATATGTTAAAGCTTGCACATTATCATATATTGGTTTTCATTGCTCATATCTTTATGATTGCATTTAAGGATAAAGTATGTTGGCTTCATTGGAAATATCATTACACTTATCTCTAACCTTCTAGTTCGTTAGGTTAGGAGTAGGCTTAGTTGCATTTATTTTCCTTTGCACTGCATCCACCTTCTTTCCTGCTCTCAAATCGAGTCCCTACATTTGTTTGTTTTCTTATTATATATTATTCATGTTGTTTTATGTCCCACCTCCATTTTCTTAGTTCTTTTAGTTTAGTTTAGTTGTTTTGTCATGCATTTTTTTTGTTTTTTTCTTTCAATAATACCTTGTGTGAAATTTTTTTGGCTCTAAAGGAATTTGTCGTGGAATAAAAGATAAGTGTGACAACCACAACGCCCAAATTTATGTTGTTATCCTTCTTTGTTTCGGAAAAACACATAGGTTGAGATAAGTATAGATAGAAATACGATTTTTCCAAGAGGAGAACCTCTAGGGAATTCTATTAGATCTTCGCCTATGTTGGTATATAAACTGCTCAAATTGGTGTAAATATACTTGTGCGTTAATGCTTGTAAAATCTAGTAGAGAAGGGATAAAGGGAAAATCTAAATAGAGAAAATCAAAATCAGAGGCCTTAAAATACTTATCTGAAGGTGAAATCTCCTGTGATCCCAATTAGTTGGGATCCCTCCTCCACCCATTAAAAATAATAAGTGTCGATACACAATTATTTTAAATAAATAAATAAATGGTGAAAGAAGAGAAATACTTCTTGCACAGGGAGGTGAAGCAAGCGAATTTTCCGGGGTACTATCCAGGCTCGTTGGCAACGAAGCAATGTTTGTGATCTTGAAGTGACTATGTCAGGGAATTTTCTAGGCCTGCTGGCAACGAAGCAACACTAGAGATGAAAAATCATACTTTGAAAATCATAAAATCATTATGCACATTACCATTTCCTGTATCGAAACAATTGTGATATAGTGTATCTTATGTATGTGTTTAGACCAACTAGATAAAACTAATATGTTATGTATAAAAAACAGGTCGAAAGGGGGAACTAGGGGAAATCGATACTTGCTGAAGGTCTGACCCTTAACTGAAAATTTTTCCTAGACAAAGAAGCTCAAATTATCCCAGTGTTGTCGCTACTACAACGCCCTCCAAAATTTTCCCTACATTCGAATTTTGGAGCCTACTTCATTGTCATATCAAGTGTCACCTTGTTCATCAAGTGTCATTCCATGTTTCTTATTTTTTCATAAGTGTTCTTGAATGATATCAAGTGTATTCGCATTAATTTGAACATCTCTAGGTGAATTTCATGGTCGATACATCTTTGTGTTGTAAAACGACACTTTCTGGTTCCAGTCGCACACACTTCATTCGTTATACTTCGGGAACATGTATAAAGTGTATTTTTGATGTCTATTCATTGTTGATCAAGCTTTTCTAAGTTCTCTTGATGAGTTAGTATGTGTCGCACATGATATTATGTCTATAACTCATCTTTCTCACCCCTTGACCAATCATCCAAACTTGGAAGAATTTTGGTTGCAAAACGAGCTCATTAAGGTTAAGAATGCATGAATGCCCTTTTAAGCCTTAATGGAAGACTCTTAATTGTTTTAAAGTGCGCCTTGTTCCCTCCTTGAGAGTTGGGTGCACTCCCAAATCATGAATCCCATTCCTTGTTCTGAACTTCACCATTCAAAAACCAATCCTTCCTTCAAGCGCACTCCTTCGACCTGAAGGAATGCACCCTCCTTGGGAGAAATCCTTCGACTCAATGGAATGCACCCTCCTTGAGCACATGAATGCACCCTGAAGGAATAAATATCTTTCCTTCTTCATTCCACAATGCATCATGCGCCCTCTTGACCCTTTGACCGCATGAGTGCACTTCGAAGGCATGGAGCATCATCCTTCAACCTTTGGACTTGCGCCATGTTCCCTCTTTGGTCTCTAGAGCACATGAGCGCACTTCAAAGGTACAAAGCTTCATCCTTTAGCCTTCAGAATTGCAACATGCACCCTCATTAGTTTCCTTTGAGCACACTTGTTCAACTTGAAGATATGAGACCCTCTTTGAGAGCACTCCCCTTACCCGAAGAGGTGTGCCCTCTTTGAGAGAACTCCTTTGACCTGAAGAGATGCGCCTACTGAAAAATATAGGGCATCAAGGTTAAGTGATTTATCTTCTATTAGTAACTACTTGTGAGTGATTTTTACTTATTTATATTAGGATCTCCTTTTACTTAGGTTATTAGTGTTCTTATTCATAAAATAACTACCAATGCATAAACCATAAAGAGACAAGAGACACAAAATATAGGCTATCATCCAGGGCCAAAACCTCTCACTATTTGAGAGGAAAATCCGAAAAAATTACTCCTTTTATAGAGATTCCAATTGATGAATACCAAGACATGGAACCTTGACCTATTTTCTTCTCCAAGACCAAGACACAAGTTCCCTTGATGGTAGTCAACCTTCCGCTCCTTCCTTTGTCTCCACTCCTCTTTCACTTCGACCTCCTTCTACTTCAAATTTTGACCTCCTTGAATTAGGTCTGCAATTATAATAAGACCTTTTTATTATGCCTTTCCTTTGCTTGGGACAGAGTGTCCTACTAGCTTGACTCAACCTTCCCTTATGACTTGAAATTCTTTGAACTCCAACCTTCTGCTTTTTCTTAAGGAATATTTTTCTTCTCAGATCATGTTGCTGTAACAAATAATTTTCTACTTCATACGTGTCGATGATATAAACCCAAAAATATACTAGAAAAAAACTCAGATTATACTCTTTCTCCTTCGGTTGATAATGTTAGTGCTAGTCTTGTCATACTGCCATCAGTGATCAAAATCTGCTCTTTTGCATTTGCATAGTAGGAGTCTCATACTATAAATTTTATCACTCCATTGGGTCATGGAGTGATCCACCGATGGTTGGGGTCACTTCAGTTTTCCCTCATGAAAAATACTTGTTGGTTCTCCTCTCTATGGTCTTCAGTCATGATTTATTTTCACTCTGTAGTTCAGTTTATTAGGTCATTGGGTTTGCTATCATTAGGTTTTAGGGTTCCACCATAGTCAAATTGATGATGAAAGTGTCAATAAATATTAGCAAGGACATGAGGATGCCAAATAAACTCAAAGCATAGTATCTGGAAAAGTCAAAGAAGTTGTTCTTTTAAGCTTAATATAATTTTCACCTCAAAACATGTTTTGAGGTGAAAACATGGTACTTTCTTTTTATTATCATTTCTTATGTAATTTTATGTTTCTATATGTAATAAGTTGAACTTGAGAAGCTGCTATCTCCATAAAGTCACTGTTAGTCTTTCGCAACCTGTCACCAAGGGTCAAAGGGGTTTTTTCTGTCTGGTTTTCAAAGACATTTTTCACATGATATTTAGTGAAAAACATGTTGTAAATGTGTTCATTAGAAGGATCTCGGAAAAATATTTCCAATGGTATATCACACTCCCAAAATCGTCTTATGGATTGGGAAATATGCCCAAATGAATAATGGCTCAAAAAAGCACAACTCTGCCCTTTTTTCCATTATTCCGCTGGCCCTTTAACTTTACAATTTTTTCCCTTTTATATGATTTTTCCCTTTACCGTAAAGTCCCTTTTTCTTTTGAAATTTTCGTCTCCTACAATCCTGATGCGATGGCTCATCGCCGATGTGATCGCATCGCACCATCACATCGCAACATTGCATTCCCACAGCACTTAAATCTGCATTCCCGATTCCGACGATGCGATAATCGTGCATTGCATATCGTGATTCCTGCTGTGCCGAACCCACCATCTCCCTTCCGCCGATGCGATAATCGTGCATTGCATATCGTGATTCCTGCTGTGCCGAACCCACCATCTCCCTTCCGCCGATGCAATCTCATCTCAACATCACATCGCGCGATTGCTCCCCGCCAACACTTAACTCCGCCTTTTCGTTGCTACCAATGCGATAGTCCTTCATCGCATCGTGCAATCGATAATTCTCCAGCGCTAACTCCGCTTCTGTTCTTTCACCGATGCGATATCCCTTCAGCGCTTTAACTTCCGCTCGCCCGATTTCTCCGATGCGATCATTGCCACATCACTCCATTTCCATCGCATCGATAATACTCCATCACCCACGTTCATCTCTACATCGCCCATCGCTCCATCCACCATCGCACCATCGCTCCATCACATATCACAATTTCTTCTACCAAAGTATTCTCGCTCCTTCTGCTTGTGCTTGAGATTGCGATTCCTGGGCCCACCATCTCCTTCCTCTCTTTCCAAAGAAAAAAGGGCTTTTCTCCGTTAAATGAGGCACATTCAATTTTTTTTGGGTTTAAAAGGGTTTTCTGCAGGTTAAAGGAAAAAATGCTTTATTAAGGCTGTGAGAAAATGTGAATACATAGATCATTACGACATTATCCACGAAACGAAAACAAATGATAAATGAGGGGGCAGGGTTCTAGATTTGTTTTCTTCCCATTGGCTGGAGTAAATATAACAGATTGTAAATCCAGATGGTTGAATATACAGTTTCCTCTCTTTCAGAGGCATATTGTTGGGTTTTACTATCTTCAGGTTTTGGTTTGGGGGCAGGTGAAACAACTCCTCTTTCTACGGATTTTCCCCCTGAGGCTATGTCTATTTAATGTAATTTTTCAGTTAGTTGGAAGGATTTGGAATCACTGGGGCACTCTGAGCTTGATTGTACATATTTGTAACCAGTTTGGCAGGAAATTAATAAGATTTGCAGCTATTTTTTATGGGATCCCTGTGGTATGGAATTTTAGCACAATTTCTTCTTTTGTAATCATTTGTTAAATGTTATGTATGCCATCATTCATTCCATTGATTTATGTTGAATGTTTTCAAGTTAGATAGGTAGAATCCATTGTTATAGTGCTCTGCCTTAGGAAATCATTCAATATTTTATGTTTTTCTACTATCTGGGAAGGATTCATCTCATATGCCCTCATCAGCTCCTCACCAGTCTTAAACACTTCACATCTTTAAGCCAAAGGTGTTAAAGCCCATGCCTACCTTTCCCCATATAATACCCTGCATTTCTGATTTAATTTCCCAGACTTAAATTGCCTAGCTCCATCTAATCCAACAAACAACACCAGAAAATCTATCAAAACCTTTCGAGCTACTATACCTAGCCTAAAATCATTTTCCGCAGTCATCCCTAACTGAGATTTCTTACGTAGAGAGCCCTCTCCCGACCTTGTAGGGATAGCTACAAGGTTAAGCGTGGTTTGTGGTTACCCTGGCTTGCCTTCCTTCAGCCTGAGGTCAATCTAGGTGATACCATAGTGGCGACCATATTGGGGAAAGAAAAAGTAAGAACTGTAAGACAAATCTTCCCTGGAAAAATGACAAAATATCATATCTAAATGTTGATGACGAACAATAGTTGGATACATATGAAGGCTGAACCATTCACCTGGCGACTCCATTCACTGAAAGATCCATAAAATCAACACCTCATGGTGACTCCACTGCAGGAAGATCAGTGGCTTTAAGATTTTTGAAGATGGAAAGTGTTGCAAGAAGGTATGCTCCCATGAGCTGAGATCACATTCCAAGTTTCCAAAATAAAATGCCTAAGGTAGATTGGCAAAGGAATTTTCCAATGTTCAAAAATGTGAAAGGTAATGATGCTGCTCTTCATCTGGTGAGATTTCAGATGCATTTGCGTAGATTAAATATTGATTTTCCTGAAGGTTGCTTGATGAAGATATTCATGGCCACTCTGGAAAATGAAGCTCGATCTTGGTATGAAAGTTTTCCACCTGCTTGTATTTATTGTTTAAAGAATTTTCATACCATATTCTTTGAAAGGTATAAAGAATCTTGTCCATCATTAATATTAGTTCAGAACTGTTGTAAACATGTTAATAGTTTCATTGAAAATATTGAGAATTTTTATGGAGATAATGAATTAATTGACGATGAGGTCATGGAAGCCCTGTATGAAAATCCATTTCAGCAGCATAGAGAAATATTAGAGGATACTTATCAAGATCAGCAGGCTGAGGATATTTGTACAGTTGAAAATGATGGAAGACAAGGTCTTATTCCAGTTCTGATTGCAACAAAAGATGGTATGCAAGAAAATGAGGTTTCAATCTCAGATTGTGATAAAGTCAAGATGGCTAATCCAGATCTAGATTTAAAATGTGATGATGAAGAGTATGTTGTTCCAGATACCATGAAGGAGAGCTCTAGTGTTAAGGTCACCTCAAATGAAGAAAACAGAGTTCTAGACCTAAATGTTTTCATCCCATCAAAACAAAGTCTTCACGAGGAGGTAATCCATTCCCTTTATGAAAAACAATATGAGATCTTTGTTCAAGTAATTCAAAAAGTTTCCTTGGATGAATCTGTGGTAGATGATAGAAATGTCAGTTTTGGGTTTTAAGAAAAATCTGAAGTTTTTTCTCTTATGACTGATAAGTGTGATAAGAAACATGACAATCTGGTTGCCATGTCATATGAATATGATCAACAATATATTCATACTGTATAGGACCAGAGCATTGAGAAATGCCATTCGGATTTTTTCTTCCCATGTCTCATGCTTTGAAATGTTTTTTCAAGAAGAAATCTACTCACCTACTTGTTCAGAATTTTTTGAAGACCAAGAGCACACTCCTGCTAAGGCACATTATGAAGAGAGATCATAATCAAGAGAAAAAGGTACCTTGTTTCATCTATATCAGTAGGGGGTAAATTTTCGTTTTTTTCAGGATCCAGTGGCAAATCTATTGTAGTCAGCAGTGAAGGTAATTATTGCAGTATTCAGTGATGAAGGAGATCATTGTCAACTATGTTTTTGGCTACCCAATTGTAAATATTTACTGTTGTCTAGAGAATTTGATTGGGAGAATCAATCAAGGAGGAATTTGCTTGATTGGTTACACTGGCATTTTGATATCGCCTGATTGTACACATGCTTTCAAAAAATAGGTGGTTGTCATCAGGATTTGAATCCCTCAAGTCTTGGTGATGTACTGCCATCAATGTTCAATTTTTAAGTTTTGTTTTAGTTAGCCTTGAGTCACTTCTGAGTTAGTTTATCATGTCAAGTTTCTTTCAGTCGTTAGTTTGGTTTTTAGCTATTGACTCCATTTCCCAATGGATAAGGCTACTAGGTCTATGGTGTTTTTGGCACCTCCAAGGAAGCTACCATCCCTATTGGATCCAATGTTAGTGTGAGTCTTGTCATACTGCCATCAGTGATCAAAATCTGCTCTTTTGCATTTGCATAGTAGGAGTCTCATACTATAACTTTTATCACTCCATTAGGTCATGGATCCACTAATGGTTGGGGTCACTTCAATTTTCCTTGATGAAAAATACTTGCTGGTTCTCCTCTCTATGGTCTTCAGTAATGATTTATTTTCACTCTGCAGTTCATTTTATTAGGTCATAGGGTTTGGTCTCATTAGGTTTTAGGGTTCCACCATAATCAAATTGATGATGAAAGTGTCAATAAATATTAGCAAGGACATGAGGACGCCAAATAAAGTCAAATCATAGTATTTGGAAAAGTCAAAGAAGTTGTTCTTTTAAGCTTAATATAATTTTCACCTCAAAACATGTTTTGAGGTGAAAACAAGGTACTTTGTTTTTCTTATCATTTCTTATGTAATTTTATGTTTCTATATGTAATAAGTTGAACTTCAGAAGCTGTTATCTCCATAAAGTCACTGTTAGTCTTTCGCAACCCGTCACCAAGGGTCAAAGGGGTTTTTTCTCTGTCTGGTTTTCAAAGATGTTTTTTCACATGATCTTCAGTGAAAAACATGTTGCAAATGTGTTCATCAAAAGGAGCTTGGAAAAATATTTCCAACGGTATATCACACTCCCAAAATCGGCTTTTGGATTGGGAAATATGCCCAAATGAATAATGGCTCAAAAAAGCACAACTCTGCCCTTTTTTCCATTATTCTGCTGGCCCTTTAACTTTACAATTTTTTCCCTTTTATATGATTTTTTTCCCCTTTACCGCAAAGTCCCTTTTTCTTTTGAAATTTCCGTCTCCTACAATCTTGATGCGATGGCTCATCGCCGATGCGATCGCATCGCACCATTGCATTCCCGCAGCACTTAACTTCGCATTCCCGACTCCGCCGATGCGATAATCGCGCATCGCATATCGCAATTCCCGCTGCACCGAACCCGCCATCTCCCTTCCGCCGATGCGATCTCATCGCAGCATCGTATTGCGCGATCGCTCCCCACCAGCACTTAACTCTGCCCCTTCATTGCTGCCGATGTGATAGTCCTTCATTGCATTGCGTGATCGATAATTCTCCAACGCTAACTCCGCTTCCGTTCTTCTGCCGATGCGATATCCCTTCAGCGCTTTAACTCCCGCTCACCCGATTTCTCCGATGCGATCATTGCCGCATCACTCCATTTCCTTCGATCGTTCCATTTCCATCGCATTGATAACCCTCCATCGCCCTCGTTCATCTCTGCATCACCCATCACTCCATCGCATATCGCGATTTCTTCTGCCAAAGTATTCCCGCTCCTTCCGCTTGCGATTCCCGGGCCCACCATTTCCTTCCGCTCTTTCCAAAGAAAAAAAGGATTTTCTCCGTTAAATGAGGCACATTCGATTTTTTTTGGGTTTAAAAGGGGTTTCTTCAGGTTAAAGGAAAAAACGCTCTGTTAATGCCGTGAGCAAATGTGAATACAGAGATCATTATGGAATTAGCCACGGAACGACAACAAACGATAAATGAGGGGGCAGGGTTCCGGAGTTGTTTTCTTCCCATTGGCTGGAGTAAATATAACAGATTATACTTCCATATGGTTGAATATATAGTTTCCTCTCTTTCAGAGGCATATTGTTGGGTTTTACTATCTTCAGGTTTTGGTTTGGGGGCAGGTGAAACAAATCCTCTTTCTACGGATTCGCCCCCTGAGGCTATGTCTATTTAATGTAATTTTTCAGTCGGTTGGAAGGAGTTGGAATCATTGGGGCACTCTGAGCTTGATTGTACATATTTGTAACCAATTTGGCAGGAAATTAATAAGATTTGTAGCTATTTTTTATGGGATCTTTGTGGTATGGAATTTTAGCACAGTTTCTTCTTTTGTAATCATTTGTTAAATTTTATGTATGCCATCATTCATTCCATTGATTTCTGTTGAACGTTTTCAAGTTAGATAGGTAGAATCCATTGTTATAGTGCTCTGCCTTGGGAAATCATTCAATATTTTATGTTTTTCTACTGTTTGGGAAGGATTCATCTCATATGCCCTCCTCAGCTCCTCACCAGTCTTAAACACTTCACATCATTAAGCCAAAGGTGTTAAAGCCCATGCCTACCTTTCCCCATATAATACCCTGCATTTCTGATTTAATTTCCCAGACTTAAACTGCCCAGCTCCATCTGATCCAAAAAACAATACCAAAAAATCTATCAAAACCTTTCGAGCTAGTATACCTAGCCTAAAATCGTTTTCCGCAGTCATCCCTGACTGAGATTTCTTACCGAGAGAGCCCTCTCCCTGCCTTGTAGGGCTACCTACAAGGTTAAGCATGGTTTGTGGTTACCTTGGCTTGCCTTCCTTCAGCCTGAGGTCAATCTAGGTGATAAAAGATAATAAGCCTTCCTCATTGTACTTCACACCTTTTACTTCAGATTGTATGTTCACCAAAATTTGCTCCGAAATTCTATGTGTAAATGAAATCCGCACTACCCTATTTATAGTTGTTGGAGCCTGTAATAAGCCGACATGACTTGGAGATGAGCCAAATTATCTTCTGGAGAGAGATTATTATTTATTTTTCAACTGACTTGAAGGAGGTGACTTTGTATTGGTCTTGGAGGGCTTTCTAACTTATTTTAGGACTTATATAAATATATAACATGCCCAAGAAGGGTCCTTCATACATGACATAGTCTAAAATTGACTTTTATGACAAATACTAAAGGCTCACAATGGGATACATCACTAAAATAAAATCTATTGCTCATGAAACCTATGAGACAAGCATCACAATAATTTTATTTTTCTTCTTTTCATCAAGTACATAAAATAACAATTACACATGTCATTTTGAAGACCGAACCTAGTTACACTTTTCAACACTCCCTCTTAACTAGGGAGGTATTCATAATGGTATTTGGTCATTCTAAATTTGAATAATTTCTCATAAGAAGATTCAGATTGGTAACCCATATGTTTAACATCATACCAAAAACTCTTTCTCTCCACAAGATCCAAGCACAATTTTGGCGAGACTAATGATGTATAGACACCCTCATCATTGTCTCTCCTTGAACATACCCCACTCGGGTTCTCAGGGCGTGTTCCACCAGGACTATTCTTATATTGTATTCCTAGTCCTCAAAGAATACCAGTCCTCTACGACTACTCTTGTCTTGGATGCCGTAACACACCCTCAAAGAGCATCGGATGCCAGATGCTTACACAATCCTCCATTTTGTTTTCCCAAGTGAAGACAAGAATGATGTGTATATATCTCCCTCTTAATTAGGGAGGAAATATATATTCCAATAAATGAATGTACTCATTTCTACGGAAGGAATGTACCTAAGCTCCCTCTTAGCCTAGTAATTTCCAAGTTTCTTCCAAGTAAGAATATTATTTTGAGGCTCCCTCTTAATTAGGGACCTACAATAGCTCCTTAGGTGGATACAATGAGACAACCAACTTATTGAATAAATCATCCTCATGATGTCATAAAATTATTTTCATCATTCAGGGGTCTTGATATTTTGGGACTTCTTCTTAGGGCACATACCATATGTCACTTTCATCCATGAGTCAGTCATGTCATCATCAAAAAGTGATCTGTCTATCCATATTTGACTTTCCTTCATGCCATGTTTCCTTTTTCATGCCATAGTTCCTTAAGGATATTTCATCCTACTACATGTGCATTGGTGGTGGAAGACATCCATAGGTCTTCCCTCGGAAACCCCACATAAACCCATCCATATATTTGTTCAAAAATAAAGGAATGAAAATTAAAATCAACATTACCTTTGTGATGGTATTTCATCATGACATATTCTAGTTTGCATCAACATCCTGTATACATTTTGATACATCTCCCAAAGATATATATTGTCAAGGGTCTCTTTCTTTTTCGGACTCCATCAAAGTCTTCATATCCTCCATGGAGATATGCTAGTCAAATCTTCTAGGCATTTTAGATATTGATTTCCTCTATCATGGTTTGCATATTCCATGATCTCTTCCTTTATTCACACATTTCATTCCTAGGAATTTCCAATAAGAATTCCTCAATTATAGTCAACCACCTCATATTACATATGAGGACATATTATGTTGATTTTAGTGAATGTGTGACCCATGCATTTTTGCATTAATTTGAAGGAGGAAATCATTCCTTTGATTGTGATCTCAAGATAGAGCATTGATCCATGTTACATGCAACCATATGACATGACTCTTCAATATAGAGTGTAAGCATACATACCTCATTTTCCTTTGGGTCATTGAGACTTCCTTCAACAACTTCCTTGATTGAAATAGATACATTCTCTTGATCTGCTTTTCCTTTTATGTCGTCATACCATCATCCATGGATTCCACAAGTTTGGAGTTCTTGATGAAACACTTGCTTCCCCTCATGATCGATGAACCTTTCAATGAATATTCCATCATAGAAACTTGAGGATCTAAAGTATCCCTATCAATAGATGTTTCCTTTTGACAAATTTATGGTCAACCTTGTATTAGATGACCTTGCCACTTATGCTTTCAATGAGATTCCCAAGAGCCATATCCTTGAATTACATAGATTCTAACCATCTTTCATGCTTCTCTATGGTGTCCCGAGCTCTTGATTTCAATGCTTCCATGATGCCTTGATGCATCACATTATTTTACTTAGTGAATCATGACAGCCGTATCTTACAGCAAAAGGCTTAGAAACTTGAAAAGAAATTATCCGAGGGAGAATATCTCAATAGTGGATATCTATTACTTCCTCCTTTTTGGAATTCTTCCTTTCAACTTCCTCCACTTCCTCAATGATGTGGAATTATTCTTTTCCTCTTTTTTTATTGTCCTTAATGAGATTAGGAGAATATCTTCTATAGTGCACATATTCATGACACCCATAGCATTGCATTTTATCCATGTTCTTCTTCTTTTTCTGAGGACCAAGCTTTCCAAAAATTCCCTTTCTTTTTGTCATTGCAGCATATGCTTGATTTTTCTCACCTGCTCCCACATCTGATTTAGCCTTTCATATAGATTCTTCAATCTTACATAGTGACCATATATCCTAGAATGGAGTAGCTTCTTTCTTCCCATAAATACTTGAATTAAAGTTACCCCACTCTTCCGGTAGTGAATTTAATACAATTGTAGTAATTTCTCTATTAGACATGACTTCTCCCAGATTTTGTATTTGATCTCAGATTTCAGATATCCTCATAAAATATGTGGCTATTCCATATTTCCTTGACATATTCAACTTGCAAATTTTTCTCCTTAATTATATGACTTCTCCAGAAATGCTTACGAAATACAACTCTATTAGTTTGTCATGGATTTCCTTTGAAGTTTTGATTTTAGATACATACGGGATGAGGGGATCTTTGATGGATTCTATGAGAATCCTTTGAGCCCTAAATTCCTCTTTCATATACTTTGAAAAATCTTGAGCATCATCCTTTCTTGGTTTAGTGAATGATCCTTTGACATGTTCCATAACCTCATTTTCATTGAGATTCAGATATGTCCTTTTCTTCCATGCAAGATAGTTTGAAGTCCCAACCAATTTGTTTCTCTCCTTGCAAAAATAAATTTTGACATATTCATATGTGGACATAAATATACTTACTTTATATGATGATCCTTATCCTTGTTTCTTCTTTGATGTTTATGATGATATAAAGAATATAAAACTTCACCTTGATGAAGGTAGTTTTCTTCAAGAATGACCCTTGATCCCATAAATAGTGAGATGACACTGCCTTTTGATCTAGCTTCCTTTGGATGAATAGTCTTCAAAAAAATTTAACTTGAGTAGAAGTAGATTTTTGGTATTCTTTTCTTGATGATGATCCCAATACTTATTTGTAGACTTCTTTGATCTAGGGTTATTATTATTCCTTTGACTTCAAGATGATCTTCACTTTCATTCCTTCCTCTAGATTTGATACTTGAGTGTCCCTTGATAAGATTCCCCTTGAATTAGTCACCTTAGCTCTGAAACCATGTTGAGAAATATAGGGCATCAATGTTAAGTGATTTCTCTTCTATTAGTAACTGATTGTGAGTGATTTTTACTTAGATTACGGTACTGTTATAGGTCAATTTGAGCGCCATCCCCAATGACCTGGTTAACTGGGCATCATCTCCAGGACCGATGAATAAGGGTTTATCATTCCCTATCATTTCAGTTGCTACATTCCCTAAGAAAAAGAACAATACAAACCATACATGAATTTCATCTGCAAAGGTTTCCAAGATTTGAAGTTTATAATATATCATATGAGAGCTCATCAATGCTGCCTCTAAAGAGACTAAGTGCATTGCATATGCAGGTAGCCCCATTCAAGGCTGCTCTGCAAAGAACTTCCCGACACTCACAGGTGCGTTGGTCACATTGGGAGCGAAATTCTCATTTTTCCGGAATCTCCACTTGGCCAGTGCCTTCTAGAAGAGTTCACATGTGTCAAACTTCGAATCCATGTGTCCATTTGACATCTACAAGATTGGGAACATGTATGGCCTATTATTGGAAAGTCATTGATTATAAAACTACCTTCAGCTCCTCTATAAATTGAGCACATATATTAGTGTTTGATAAGGAAGAATTTGAGTAGAGATGCTGGTGGAATTTCAATTGAGGAGTTGATTTGAGTGACATATTGCTGGAGATATTCGCATTGTGATGAGGCTAGGATGCTACTAGAGATGGTGACACTAAATCAATCACTGGGTTGTAACCTCCCCTTCTATCCATTAATAAAGATTGCTGCTTACTTTCCCACATATGTATATGTATAAGCTCATGTTTTCCATATTATGAATTCTTATCTGATGTATATGGTTTATGTTCATTGATTTAACTAAACGACTTAAATAGACATCTGTATTATTGCTATATCTTGCTGTTTAGTGTTCATCTTTGCAGGAAATATTTTCGTACATCTAGCTTGGATTTGAAGCTACAACAAGAGCGATAGAAGGAGAATAGGAAGCGCTTGGACTCCATCTAAGTTTCTTGATCTATTCTGTTTGTCTATTTACAGTTAGGAAAAGTAGTCACAAAGTCTTTAACCTATTGTTCTAGATAAGCACCTTTCTAGGGAAGAATGTTTTATCCGTAATCCATAATTCCACATAACAAATTGGTGACTCCACTGGGGAGTTTACCCTTCATCCTAGGTGTATTTGCCTCTGATTTTCCCTGTTTATTCACCCAGTAGATTTTAATCATAAATATTAGGTTTTTTGAAATCCAAATTTTCATTAGAAGTGTGTTAAACAACTGTGTTTTTCATTGTACACTGCGCCCAACGCACTGTTGGATAGGACACAGTGCTTTTCATAGCACTGTCTCCCTTTCAGGCCTGCGTTGCAAAGCACTGTCTCTCTTTACAGACTGCGTTGCCTCCTGAAACCATCCAAATTCCATTGAATTTGTCATTGCAATTTGTTTCAGTTTGTTCTCTGCTGTGTTTTGAAAAGCCTGAAGCCTCATATTGACCAGTAACCTTATCTACCTCTTCCTCCTTTGAAATAATAGTTTGTTCAATGTTTGTTTAAAGTGTTTTTCTTTATCATTGACGAATTAATTTTAAATTATTTTCATTTCTACATTAGATCTATTTGATTTTGAAAAGGAAATTGTCGTAAATTCTTCGTTTCCTGATAGGAGAAATTGCTATTCAATTCCTCATTTTTCCTTCAAAAGAGAAATTGTTGTTTAATTCTTCATTTCTCAAAAGTAAAAGGAATTTGTTTTGTTGATTTGATGAACTTAGTTTACTTTTCTGCATTCATAACATTAAAGGGACTGAAAAGATAAACCTGCATTTTCATGTAGTGGATTGTGTGTTTTGCAAAATGAACAATTAGGAAAGCTGCATTTATTTTGTGCTCTTTGATTTGTTTGCTCTCAAATTGATTGCTCTTTCTCTTTAGTAGCTAGGATTTTCATTGAAAAACTAAAAGTGAAATATTGCTTATCATGCTTAGTTTGCATTTTAGGAATTTCCAAAACATCACCGCAGTGAACCTTGAAAGGAAAATTGATAAACAATATCAACTTAAAATTTATCTCAATTTACCTAACAAAGCATTGGAACCATAACGATAACATTTAGAAGGTCTAGGCTAGAGACGTGTTTCGGCGTCGTAAAACATAGCGGCTCTCGTTAATTTTCTGCGATACATTCCGAGTGTGATACCTCACTCCACGTACGTAAGTATAACGTAGCTCGTCCACGTACTTTCAGGTATATCGGGCGGTGTGACAGTACGAAAAGTATAAAGGGGTGCTCTCACTGTGCGATTTCACATCATACAATGCTAATGCAGACTTGGGCCTCCACGTACCTTCGGGTATATTTTGGAGGAAAATTTTTAGGTGCTATCCATCCATAGTGAATCGAGTCAGCCACCTTGTAAATTGTGATACACCGAACACAACATTCGGGGAGATTGCCTGCCCGTACTTATTGGTTTGCCAGGAGGTATTCTGCAATTCACAGTTTCTTGGTAAATTTTTTTCCTAGCATTATTCTTTTATTTTGTTTAGTTTTTTTTGGTTAAAATAAATCAGTAATCGTGGAAGAGAAAAATCCTTCCCCCCGTAATTCGCGTAGATTAGCATTGAAACCACCTTTACCACCAAAAATTACCCTTGGTCGGCGAAGGCGACAACACTCTACCGAATCAAGTAATATCAATACCTCTGGAGAAGCATCATCTTCCCATATACCAGAGCTAGCTCAAATTGGTTCTACACATCCTGGTTTGTATACTGTTGTCGAGACGAATTCTTCACAGCTACCCGTGGTCACAATCCATCCAATCAGTGAGACCATACCTCCTGGACCTGATGTTGTTCAACCAAAAATTGATCTAGATCTTGTCCCTTTTTTTCCAGAACATCTGAATCTAGAAGTTGAACAACCAGAAGTTGTTCCTAGCTTGGTCATTCCACAATTTTCTGTAGCCATTGAAACTCCCATATCACATAGTAAACCTCCTGAAATATACTTTGGGCCTGACGGTGAAACACTTCCACTTGGTTTAATCTCGATTGAAGAAATCCAACAAGATGAGACACCTTTAACTCCAACCCATTTTGGGGAGGATCTTTACCTGTACGAGTCTTTTCCTCAATCACCACCCTCTGCTTTGGTTGATCTTGTTCCTAATCAAAGTCCTGTCGATTCAAAAGGGTATACATTTGGTCAAGTAACCATGCCTGAACCAACGTCTTCTTTTGGGTCATCTGTTCCAATTACGTCAGTACCTGCCCTCGCAACCCCGTCGATGTTTACAACTTCACTAGGGTCATATTTTCATGGTGGCCCTATGGTCCCATCATGTTATAAATATTTATCTGGAATTTTTTCTGGTGCATCTTCAAAACCATGGAATTTACCAATGTCATCATCTGGTATTCTAATCGGTAATCCTATAGTGAGTACTGAACGGTTTTATTATTTATACACATCATCAGGGCAATATCAAGTCGGTCCTTCTGGGTCTATTCCATCTAGTAATATTTTAACTGGACTCCCTGCATTTGGAGAGCAATATTTTCCATATTATTATCCTCCTCATGCTGGGGGACAACCTTTGGTCACCCATTATGACAGTACTCCGTCACTTTTTGGTCAACCTAATGTCGAATTGAATGTTTGTCAATGGCAGCCCACTCTGCCTATCCAACCACAAACATCTGTACACTCATATCAACCAGTTCAACCTGTTACACCCACATCATTTCCACTTGTTAATACGTCTTTACCCCTGTTACAGAATCAAAATGTTGTACCGCAACCTTTTCAAGCGGGTCCTTCAACTCAATACCCTCCAGTATTGGGTCCAAAGAATCCAAATCCTTTGGTTAATTTACAAAAACCTGTACCCGGAATCATTTATTCACAAGCTACTTTACCATTTTAAGGGATGTCATAGCCACAACCAAGTTATACATATCCTCAACCGAATCCAAGTTATCCTAATTTGGGTTGTAATATTGGTGGACAGACCCCTTGGCAGCCTCAGGCGCAAATGCCACAAGCTTCATTTCAACAAGTATCATATCCAGGTTTTGGTCAATAGACTCAAGCGTTTTCTTTTCAAAACAACCCCTATCTGGGTTACCAGCAACATATTCCTTATGTTGGTGCTCAACAACCTATTGCTCAAGAAATTCCATCATACCCTGGCTGTGTTCAACCTGACCTTAATCGACAGTTTCCCTTTGTTTCAAATTTAGAGTTACCAGATTTAAATCAGCTAACCAATGATCCAATCAACTATGCTCCTTGGTGGCCGGTGATACCTCACAAATTACCCTCGGATATTCCTAAGTTCAATGGAAACCTTGGGGAAGACCCGTCGAATCATGTCATAACCCTTCATTTGTGGTGTTCATCAAACTTCCTGAATGATGATTCTGTTCGACTATGTATTTTCCAGTGTACGTTCATAGGTCTAGCTGCAAAATGGTACATTGAGTTACCTAGAGCTTATTTTGATAATTTCAATGCCCTAGCTACTGTATTTTTGACTCACTTCCAGTTACCCATACGATATGAAACTGGAATGGAACTCTTGACCAATTTCAAACAGATTAATGCTACTCACATTTTTTATCATATTCATGAGTGGCGTCGTTGTCGTAGAATGGTTAAGACATTTGTTCCTGGTTAGCTCCTTTCTGAGTGGTTCATTAAGTCCCTGTTACCATATATAACTGAGGATGTGGCTAAGGGTGGCGTCGTCACTGAAGAGCAGGTTATTTCTCGTGCCGAATATTTAGACTTGATTTACACTCAGTCTGGAACGCTCTATGAAAAAATTCCTAACGCACCGAGATCTAATTTTACTGTTCCTCCTCAATTAAAGGACTCTCATGCCAGAGACAGCTTGATTGGTATTGCAAGCACACATCATACTACTGCATCTGATCCTGCTCCTTCTTCCAAAATTAATGCCGTGTCATTTGACAAAGGCAAAAGTGACAAGCAACTCGGAAGTAAGAAAAAAGGGAAATCTAAGAAAAAGAAAACTTCTAACCCGTAGGAAAGATCATCATATCCAATCGTCTAGACCTAGGAAACCTCATTATCCATGCATAATATGTAACGAGGAACACTTTTTTAGGGATTTTCCTCACCGCGCTGAAGTCTCAAAAATCATGAAGATTTCCCATGTGTCAGCTGTGTTGACAGACCCATTTCCAAATCTGAACACAATTTTTTTTGCTACGGATCCAGATTCTAGTTCCCAAGTGCTAATGTTATCTGTCACAAAACCTTCAACAGATATTTTTGTGTCAACGCGTAATAAAGACTATGGTAGTCAGGCCACTGAGAAACCTACTACCTTGACTACGAATCTGTCTACGGAAACAATACCGCCTACTGTTATTCATGAATTGACGATTAAGCCACCAAAGGTAGTCATTCATAAATCGACATATAATCCTCAAGCAAGAGCTGCACAAAATTATAATATAGTTGAAGATTTGGCTCAATCACCTTCAGCTATGTCTTCTCTTGAGGTATTTCAAAATTGTCCCTCCCAAAAACAGGCTTTATTGTCAGCTATTGGTGGAATTGATCCGGCTGATTCTAATCTCGTTGTCTTTAATCATATAGGCTATGTGCCGCAACTACCAGCAGAATTGGAATTCTCCATAAATGTTCTCAATCACCTTGTTCATCATATTCTTATTGATGAGGGAGCATCTACATGCATTATGTCTCTAAATTGTTGGAAGTCACTAGGCTCGCCACTCTTATCTCAATCATCAACGATGTTGAAGGCTTTTGATGGACGTACATATAAGCCTTGTGGTATTATTAATAACCTGCACTTTGAACTAGGGGGAAAAATAGTGAATTTTGATGTCGAAGTTGTTGACGGACCCCTCGACTACAATATTCTACTTGGAAGGCCATGGGTATATGCTATGACTGCGATTGTTTCTACATATTTTAGAATGATTGCCTTTCCACATAAAGGTACTATTACAGTCATCAATCAGCTATCCTTCTTTGCCTCCGCTTCGCAGGTAACTGGAAGTGTTCTGTTCGTTCACATACCCCAACTAGAACTTCAAAACATTGTTGTAGGACTTTTAAAGGATTCCACTCTCATGGGAACCTTAAAATTACCGCCGCCAGCGACTTTGGCAAAAATTGCAAGTATAGAGACATGCTACATGATCTTTTCCACTCCATATGGCTTAAGGAAGAGTACGGATGATTTTGAAATTGTTACATTGGATGAGTTTCTGCCGCCCAACCCTATTGACACCACAAGGAAAAGACCCTCTAGTGGAGGTTATAAAGGAGATTTTTAGTGTTATAAAATTGGCCAAAATTGTCAAAAAAACATTTGCTACAACATCCGTTTATGGTTATGGAGGTTTTTGCGGAGCTTTTAACGGAAATTCAACACAACTAAAAAAAGGGTGGCCGGAGGTAATTACGAATGTTTTTTCATTGGTGCGCTACTCAAGATTTAATGCACCGGTGCGTACATGTAGCAGGTGCCCCAGGGCGGTCGAAGGAAAATGCACCGGGCTGTTAAAGTATAAAATCGCATCGGGCGTAGTGTTGGTGATTGTTGGGGCCCTTGTTTTTGAAATCTTGGTTAGAACATTTTGAATTTTGACCTTTTGAGTTGCGGCATGAAGACACATAGCAATCGTGACCGCATCGCAACTACCAGGAGTCGCGGAGCTATCAAGGTGGCGTGGAAGCATGAGATAGCTGAAGAAAGAACACGCACAAGTACAGATGAAGAAAACACACAGCAGAAGACAGAAAGCGGAACACACAGATAACAGGAGAGAAGCTGGAAGCAGCTGAAGAAAAGACACAGGGAGGAACTGATAGTCGCGATAGCGGGTGAATAAATAACAATCACCCGGCTGAAAGAAGAGGATGCTGCAGGGGTTGCGAGGCTCGTGACAGGAGAAGAAGCACAGGGCGACTGTGGGAAATCATGCATGACATCTCTGTGATTCCTAATCTTCTCTATTTTTGTTCCGTAAGACATTTGTACATCTGTATCAGGGTTGTAAGCTATCGCTGAAGATGCTATGTAATCATGGGCTTGGCCAAGAGATTAATATAATGAAAGGTTGCTGTCTCAATAAGAGGTTTACATGCATGTAATGTGTTTATGCTGGTTTAAAATTTTATTTGCTAATGTCTGAATGCTTCTTAAGTGCTCTTGCGTACATGAATCTGTCTATATAATCGATGCATTGTCCATCATGAGTTGCGACTTTGTTCCTTGCCATCGATCTCATCCCCTTCTGCATGTGGTTGCGGCACGCCTCGGGTGAGACTCACTGCTCTCCGGAGCAGGGTGAAAATGCCGGCGTGATCCTAGACAACATCGGACCCCTTTGTTGGCCACAACTCCTGAACCTGGGTCTTGTCCGCGAGACCTGACTTCTCGCCAACAAATGGTTCCGTTGTCGGGACCTGCATGTTCTGAGGGGAACTAGATCATGGTATCGAGGATTTTTGAAGGACAGATACGGCAATGGTGGGATAATCATCTCGACCAATTTATTGCTCAGCAAGCAGAGCTGACCAAGCAAAAGGAGGTGGCGATCAAGGAGCTCGTCCTTTTCTCTGACTCAGCCAGTGATACGTACAAAATTTTCTGGGGAAGGTTCCCTACCGACCTTTACAATTGGTTGCGGAGATTACGAGCGACGGTGCCTTGAGAGGGTTTGCGGAAGATAAACCGCAGGTGGGCACATGAAGATCTAGTGGCACTGCATCGGGTGGACACTGAACTAACCCGTGCGGTGGATTTTTGGGTAAGGACCACGTTGGAAGGATACACTGTGGAGTTTGCTGCTGAGTGCTATCAATCCTTCTCGAAGGCCGAGGTTTTCTTCCACTCAGGGCTAAGAGGGAAGCTGCTTAAGGAGATTCCGCTGTGGATTAAAGCTCTGATGGTGGATGAAGGGTAGATTGAATTCCACAAAACGAGTATGGAAGTGTAAACCACCCGTGTTGGGGGAAGGGAGAAGGGACAAATGCTACGTAGAATGTGAAAGCGGGAAGCGGGGAATGGATGTTGAGGCCGCATGCAAGTTGAGGGAGCGACGTGCGCATCGGCGGGCACAGATCGCCGATAAGTGGCGAAGAAGGGTGATGCGAGATTTGAAGAGACGGGAGATCGAGAGGAAAAAATAGAAGGAGGCGCCTCAGAGGATAGGAATTATGGATTTGGATACCCGGGAATAATACGGGACAGCGGTGGAAGTGCAGCGGGTGCATGGGAGCCTAGCGACACGAGGAAGAGAGATAGTGACTAACGAAGACGATGAAAAGATGCAGCCCGAAGAGAGTTCCAATGACGAATGGCACGGTGTGATGCAGCGGATGTTTCAAGAGAAGACGACACTCACCCCTCCAGGCAGCCCTACTTCTCACATTCTGCATGGCCAGGATCCCTACCTTCCCCTGGTACTGTATCAACCTTTAAGTAATATTTTCATTAAGTTACAAGCATTGAGTCAGTCATACAGTAGTTCATCAGCATTAGTAACGTCCAGTAATAGCAGCGTTACTAGTAGTGTTGTATTCCCTAGTGGAACCGTTACGCAACCAGGACCTGGAGGATTTATCCTGGTCAATACTCCGCAAGTACACATGGCTGGATCTTTCACCCGGTATCCAGAGTTCTCTGGCCGGGGCAATGATGATGTAGAGCAACACTGGTATCTGTGCGAAGCCATCTGGAGGGCTCGCCAGACGCCAGATGCAGGGAAGTTAATAGAATTCCAAACCACGCTCAGAGAGAGGGCTCTGCGATGGTTTATCAAGTGGTCCGAGGCTCATCCTAACCCCGTAATTGCGGACGTAAAGCGGGATTTTGTCCGCGAATTCAAGCTTCCCCAGACAGACCAGCAGGGCCTGTCCGAGCTGTGGGAAATTAAGCAGAAGGAAGGTGAGACCGCGTGGGATTTGATGCGGCGATTCAAGGACGTGATCGGGAAACTCAGCTACCCGATCGATCCAAACCACCAGAGGTACTGGTTCATCAAGGCTCTGCTTCCCTTGACACGAACCCCTCTCACTCAGCAGAAGATTTATAATCTGTAGGATGCTTTGGAGCAGGCCATGAAGATCGAAGCCATGGCGGGATACCCCCAGGAATACCGGGGGGGGGCCGGCCCCGCAAGATCCTTCTTTGATAGGGTTGCAACACCAGATCGCCAGCTTGACTGAGAAGCTCAAGGAGCTCCATCCGGTGAGACCAGCGCGGTCGAATGTTTGGTGCACTCATTGCCTGGTCGAGGGCCACGTCGCAACCGAGTGTCCCCGGTTGCGTGGCGCGGGGGTAGGACCCTCGGTCGCGGCAATCCAGGGGGGTCCACCACCTGGTGGTGGCGCAGTGATGAATCCGCAGGGGGTCTACCAGCCGCAACAGCCTTACGCGGGGTTCCCACCTCAACCGGGTTCCTCCACCACAGAGTACTGCGAGATTTGCCGGACGTTGGGGCATCCTCCTCGAATGTGCCCGATACTATAGAAGTACTCCACGGTCCCAAACAATGTGTACTGCGAATTTTTTGTTTCCACGACTCACAACACTGAGCAGTGCAGGGCGCTCAACGCACTTGCGGATCGATTGGATCGTCCCTCCTACAGGGTGAACGAGGCCCCAAGGGGAAGAGGCGGCGGCATGCAGGGAGGCCGCACAGGCAGACGCGGTCCGGTGAAATGTTACAACTGTGACCAGGAGGGTCACATGGCTCGATAATGTCCCCTCCCGTGACGACCCTAGTGTTCCCAGTGCCGAGTGAACGCCCATGCCACAGAGGACTGTCCGGAGCTCATCAAGAAGTGGGAAGAACGGGCGAGGCAGAGGGGAGCGAATCTGTTAAATTCAGAGTCGCGAGGGACCGCGACCCTAGACATGCAGAACGTCGTGATCGTGATGAGGGGCAGGAAGAAAACTGGGGAGGACGCCCACGGGAAGGAGCCAGCACGAGTGGTTCATTGGCATCCCCGAAGGTGTTAATCAGGCCCGAAGCCCAGAAGAAGTATTTCCAGGAGGCAGTTGAGGCGTTCGCCCAGCTGTAGGACGCGGGAGGTCTGGAGGAGCTCGTGCCGCCATAATCTGGGGCGCAGAGCGTCACAGGTACTGTGATCGAGGACTGGCTCCAGCTATTCCTCAGGATTGTTGACAATGATGCGCTGCGGCAGCAGCTCAAGCATGCTTTGGAAGGAGCACTGCAAGGGCGCATAGGACTTAGCGATCCAGTGAACGTTGCCCCTCAATATGTGCAGCGCGTCAACCAGAACAAGCAACGAACAGGCAAAGAATTTTGGCTTAACACGCAGGTTGCGGGATTCCAAATCAGCGATACCATGCTGGACTTGGGGTCCGACGTCAACATCCTGCCACGAAAGACGTGGGAGGCCCTTGGAAGGCCAGGGCTGGCCTACTCGCCAATTCAACTCAGGATGGCGAACTAGTACTGCATTCTGCCAATCGGCCGGCTCGAGGGTGTCGAGGTCGACATTGCGAGGGTGAAGACATACACCGATTTTGAGGTTATTGATATCATGGGCGACAAGGATCCTTATCCTGCCTTACTCGGCATCGACTGGGCTTTTGGGAATTACGCCATAATCGACCTTAAAAAGGAGCTGATGATTTTTGAAGATGGGGAGGTACGGGTCACCCAGCCCCTTGACCCGTATCAGGGCCCGCGATATACGGAAACGGTGGAAAATCGGGAGGATGCTCAGATGATGGACCACCTTTATCAGATGACTGCAGGAAAGCGGGACGACTATATTAACCCGAACGCAACTGGCTCTGTCAGTTGGCGGAGTGTGCAGAGCTCGGAGCTCAGATCCGAACTCGCGTGGGAAGACTGGAAGCAAGGGGGGTATGAGACCACCACGCGGAGATGTGCTACCATTGCCCAAGTCCGGTGGGTGGGGACTGAGATCCGCAGATATCCCAGCCTATCAAACATGCAAGCTGTCAATACTTTTATTACCAAGGTGGAAGACATGGTCCCAGACGAAAGCCGGATGCCACTTTTGGATGTGGCCTTGCAATCCACATCGGCTCGGTGGTGGAAAAATCACCGCGACACTCTGTTGCGATGGGATTGCATGGCGGATGCTCTGCGGGCACGCTTTAAAGAGGATGACGGACCTCGCAGTATGCTTAAGTATCGCGGAAATTCCGACCCGCGAAACCATTTGCGTGCCTGTGAGGAGCAGTGGCGCAGCACCAGGGACCCTGAGGAGCTGTGGGTCCACAGGTTTATCCACTCCCTGGATACAATCCCCCAGGCCTGGTACCTGGAGGAAGAGCGGAAACAGGGAACCCGCTCTTGGCAGGACGTCACGGACAAGTTCGTTCGGTGCTTCTTGTTCGAAGGGGAGACGGCGCAGGAGTCTCGAGCCCTACAGGCAGTCAAGGAGGTCTTTTTTTTCTGCCATCCCGAGCCCGACGGGGGCCCGGTTGTGTCACGACCTGAGGCCAGGCGTGAGTTGGTTTGCCAACGGATTGACGGCGATCCGGATGATGATAGTCTGGAGGACCTCAGGCATCTCTATTTTGATGAAAAGGAAGGCGAGCGGAACATCAGTGAAGAGCCGACGACTGAAGGAGTCCATTTACAGCCACTAAAGACAAAGAAGATGAACATTGGAACAGCCGAGAAACCCAAGCTGGCAACGGTGGGAGATTACTGGGACGAGGAAACGACAAAAGAAATTTTCAGCCTCCTCCGAGAATACGAAGACTTGTTCCCATCCTTGGTTGCAGACCTGAAAGGGATCAAGGGGGACCTTGGTGAAATGCGCATCGTGCTGAAACCGGGGGCCAGGCCGGTGAAGCACCGACCCTACCGGATGAACCCACGTATCAAAGAAAAGGTCAAGATGGAGATCGACAAGATGCTGGCTGCAGGTCTTATCTTTCCAGTAGAAGAAGCAGAGTGGGTGAGTCCCATTGTCATTCAGAACAAGAAGGACAAAGCGGAGATACGTGTCTGCGTAGACTACCGGAGTCTGAACAATGCCTGCATCCACGATCCGTTTCCCACTCCTTTCAACGATGAAGTTCTAGATCATGTTGCGGGAAACGAAGCCTATTCCTTCACTAATGGGTTTTCGGGCTACCATCAGGTGCGCATTGCCGAAGAAGACAAAGCAAAGACGATATTCACCACTGAGTGGGGATCATTCGCATACCACGTTATGCCGTTTGGTCTGAAGAACGCACCGGTTGCGTTTTCCCAGATTGTAATTGCTGCTTTCCGGGAGTACATTTACAAGTTCCTGGAGGTCTACATGGACGACTGGACCATCTACAGCCTATTGAAGAAACACGCCACCCTTTTGCGTATTATGTTTGACCGGTGTCGTCAGCTGCAGATTTCCTTGAACTTGAAGAAATGTATTTTTGCAGTTCCATTCGGCACACTCTTAGGCCACGTGGTGTGCAAGAAAGGGGTCTGTGTCGATCCCGCCAAGGTCGCGGTCATAGTTCACATGGAAGGCCCCGAAACCGTGAAGCAGTTGCGGGCACTGCTCGGGCACACAGGATATTACAGGCGATTTATCCGCAACTACGCAAAGATTACGGTCCCTTTGGAGAAACTGTTGCGGAAGTCAGAAGCATTCCAGTGGACGGAGGAGTGTAGGAAGGCCCTTGACACCTTGAAGGAGAAGTTGGTGACGACGCCCATACTTGTTCATCCTGACTAGGATAAGCAGTTCCACGTGCATATTGATGCTTCCAATATTGCACTCGGAGCCGTCTTGGCGCAACCAGGAGAGACAACCGTCGACCATCCGGTCTACTTCGCCAGCCGCAAGTTATCGAATCCGAAGCAGAATTACACCACGACCGAGCAGGAGGCGCTCGCGATTGTGTACTCCCTCCAGAAGTTCCGCCACTATATTCTGGGCGGAAAATTCAAATTCTTTACGGACCACTCTGCATTGAAGTATTTGGTGAATAAGCCTGTTTTGGAAGGACGGATCTGTCGCTGGCTTCTACTCTTCCAGGAATTCACGTTCGAGGTGATTGTCAAGCCCGGCAGGCTGAATGTCGGTCCCGATCATTTATCCCGGTTGGAGACGGGAGAGAACGAAGGCTCGTTGGACGATCAGCTGTCGGATGCCAACCTCTTCCGAGTCGAAGAAGTACCAGATTACTTGGCTGACATTGCCACTTATCTGACGACGGGACAATGCCCTTAGGATTACACCCCGCTCCAGAAATTCCACCTAGTTGTCCGGGCGGCCGACTACCAATTGATCGCGGGGCAGCTATACAAACTGGGCCTCGATGAGGTGTTGCGCAGATGCGCCCTTGACCACGAACGGGAGGCGGTAATGTGGGAATGTCACAACGGTGTTGCGGGAGGGCATGTGGGTGCAAAACCCACTGCAAGAAAGGTGCTCCAAGCTGGCATGTGGTGACTGACAATACATGCTGACTGTAAGGCCTACGTGAAGCGATGCGATGTTTGCCAGCGGACGGGAAGGCCTTCTCACTGGGACGAGCTTCCGCTACACCCAGTGCATGTGTTGCGGCCGTTCGAAAAGTGGGCTGTCGATTTTGTAGGTCCCATCGCCCCGGTCGCCAGACACTCCAAGGCCCGGTACATCATTACCGCCATGGATTACCTCACCCGGTGGGCTGAGGCAGCGGCGGTACGCAACTACTCAGCGGAGATAGCTTCCCGGTTCATTTTTGAACACATCATCAGCCGGTTTGGCTGCCCACGAAGCTTAACCAGCGATCAGGGTATGCATTTCATTAATGCCATGATCAAATCACTACTCGACACTTTTATGATTCAACATCATAAAAGCAGCCCATACCACCCGCAGGACAATGGTACTGTAGAAGCATTTAACAAAATTCTTGAAAAAGACTTGACTAAGATTTGCAATGCTCAACGCGACGATTGGGATGAGCGTCTCCTAGCGACATTGTGGGCCTATCGGACTACGGTGAAGCGCTTGACCAATCAAACGACGTTCCAGCTCATGTACGGCCGGGAGGCTGTGATCCCCGCCGAGTTTATTGTACCCAGCATGGTGATCGCCATGTCTCTCAAGTTTTCGGAAGAGGCCTCCCTCCAGGAGCACCTCCATGAATTACAGGAACTGGATGAGGCCCGCTTCCTGGCCGAATTCCAACAGAAGGTTCAGAAGGCCAGGCAGAAAGCGTGGCATGACCGCCACCTCAAGAACAAAGCCTTCCAAATTGGCGGCAAAGTTCTCTTATATGATATCTGGTTCCAGAAGTTTCCAGGCAAGCTCCAGATGCACTGGTTGGGACTCTACTTTGTCATCGAGATTCGTGACTCAGGAGCCGTTCGGTTGGCACAGTTTGACGGTACAGTTCTCCCTGTGTGGGTGAATGGCGCACGCCTGAAACCCTACCAGGAGTAGGTACCTTCCACTTCTCATCAATAACTCTCTCACCCGAGAGCACCCGTAGCGTAGCTTAGTCGAATAACTCTCCCGCAACCGGGATGAGCGTAGGGAGTCTTTTCCGTTCATAGGTAGTCTGTCAATAACCGCTCAGTTGCGGGGGCAGCATCGCAACTGACTGTGGTCGATGCGGCGCCTGTCCAGCGTGTCATGCTTGTAGGATCCATCCACGTGCCAGTATCAGTCCAGGTCATTTCCGTTAGTCCCTTTTGTCAGTCCGTAGGATCGCTCAGATTTGCATCATAAATTACCATAATTAGGCAGTAACCGTACCATAATCATTTGCCATCATCCTCAGTTCCCTCAGCCGTCACGTCCGCCCATTTCCCCATGCCGCCTTCAGCAACTGTTAGATTACACACAGGCATGCGATCGATCGCACGATTATCGCAGGCAAGAAGGCCAGCAGGAATTAATTATCGTTATGGGGTCTCATCAACTCCGCTCGTGCCAGGTGATGACATAGCTTGCATGGAGACCAACAGCACGAGAATGCCGGACCAGTTCAATTTGGCAATTGCAGCGACACCAGAGCGGTTGAAGTCTCAAAATGCACCGCACCAAGATAGAAGCTCCAGGAGAATTATCCAGGTTTACCAGCGCCGTGCCAAAATGCCAAAGGCTCTCCTATCCGTTGCTGAACCAGCGCTGGACAGTCGGATCCACAGGACAGAGTCGCTGGTTGGAAAATATGACAGTGCAGTGTTGATAGACGCCAACCTGTCCGACTCGGTCGAATTCCCCTCCCTCCATTGGCAGACATATATGGAGCATCACTACACACCAGGCGGTAGCTCAGCCAACCTAATGCGACCAGAGTACAGGGGCCTCCAGCAATCGTCCCTGATGAATTTAAGAACTCTTCCTGTCTTTGGGACTACAGGACCGGCCCTGCAATGCACCCGGTTCCTCCTCAACCGAATTCAGAATGGGTCCTTGTGGCTAAACGAGGAGATCCCCATTCACGCTGAAGACATTCATCGCCTCATAGGGCTGTCCCAGAATGGCGCAGACGTCTCCGCTGCCGGTCAGACATCTTCCAAGTGCGCACAAAAGTCGGGTGATACAGACCTCTATGCCAAATATGGCACTCGCCAGGGGGGGAAAGGGCGCCAAAATTGATCTGATTAACAAGCCAGAGATTTGGTTCGCTTGCTATCTCATTGCTAGCAAGACGATGCGGCATTATACCAAAGGAGAGTGCACCTTGGATGCCATCTCCATTGCGGAGCACTATGTCCAAGGCACCAGGCTGAATTGGCGTTCTTTCGTGCTCAAAGAACTGTTCGCGGCATGCGAAGAGAACTATAAGCGCACCACTAGTTTCATCTATGGTTACCTAATTGTAGCTTTTGCCATGTGGAAATGGCACATTCCTCCTGTCCGGTTGCCGGCAGAAACTACCGTGAGCCAGCCCCTCGCGATGAAATTCACCCCGTGGCAGGTGTCCTCTGACCCCAGCACGAAACAGGTGAATGCGGAAGCATTTCGGTCTTGGTACGGGCTAATGATAGATGTGGTGGCTAACCAGCAACGGGTGCCCAGGAACCTGTTGGACGACTATAGTGAGCAGGTATGGTTCGGGGTAAGCCACAGGCACACTGACCTCCGCCCCACTTGCGTGTCGGAAGCCACCTTCCACATGCCGCCGCTCAAATTCCAGCTGGACGATGCTACCTTTCACTGCGAGGTCTGTTCGTGGCCGAGGGTCATAAAGCACATCCGCGACGGGATCCCCAGATACAACTTTGAGCGGATGCTGCCGGCGCAACGGCCTGCCAAGACGGGCGCGGCAGGGCCCTCACAGGCCGCAGCGGGACCTTCTCAGGATGCAGCCGGGACCTCACATGAACTCCCCGAACCACTGGTCCCCGTCGTTCAACACTTCAATACTCAGGTACGAAGTTTCAACGTGGCGACCCAAGTTATTTCAAGCGGTGCCCCTTTGTTTCCTTTATTTTCTGAATTCCAGCTCAGTCGTTCTCTTCCTCCGTCCCATACTGCCCCTCTCACTTCTCCCATCCCTACCAACTTATTCACTTCTACCAGCCCCATCATCACCCCAATGGGCGAAACGGGCCCGGGACCTGATCAATTAGACCCCCCTCAAACCAAGTGGGCCCGCACCACCGTCACTGATCCGGTGGTGGACCTTACTGATGACGATCCGCCACCCACTCCAGTCACAGGGACATTAGTTCCGGAGGAACCCCTTATCGACCCATCAGAATTCATCAATATTCGCCTCCCCCATACCTCCTCCACACCGTCCACCGCTCCCTCCACCGTCCATCCACCTGCCACTTCATCCGTTCCATCAAACTCATCTGCCACTGTATCCGACCCCCTTATCCGGGAACTCTTTGGAGGAGACCACGGGGCTAAAGTCACCTCCATTACTGCGGCCGTAGTACCACCACTCAACCCCGTGGCCACACCCTAGGGTTCTTTCTCTACTATATTTACCCGGCTGGCCAACGTTGGGGCTGACTCGGTCGAGGCTCCGCTTGAGCATGCTGACCCTCCCCCCACAGGCCAGACCACTGAGCAAGAATGACCAGATTCTGACATGGGCACCTCAATGCAGCAACAGACCCCGGTGTCCCCTCCTGAGAATTCCAACAGATCAGTGGCCAGTGGGCAACCTTTGCAGGAGCGAATGCCGGAGCAGGGCGCTTCCAGCACCGCCAAAGTAGAAACATGGGGTACAACCCAGTTGTACCTATTCATTCAGAGGGCGGCCCTACAGGCCGAACAGCTTCATTCGGAGCTACAGCAGCGGTGCGATGAGCAACACCACCAGATCATAGCGCTTACTGAACATCGCGACCAGCTGACCAAGGAGAAGGCCTACCTGCAGGAGCAGGTCACCATTGTCACTCAGGCGTTCTCAGACCTATGGCCCACTGTAAGGGCTCACCATGCCCCACTTCCTGACGATATCGCGGAGAGCAATGTAGCTGTCCAGGCTTACCACATTCGGTTTGCCTTCACTGGTCTACGTAGGGAGAATCAGGAACTTCAAGCGGTGTTAGCCGCACGGCCCGCGCTCCCCGACCCGCAGATTGTATACTCTGAACAAGTAGCAGCCAAGTAGACCTAGGCAGCTCACATGCAGGCGACCCTTCACTCCGCGGCGCGCGAGGCTTACGACCTCCTGCGAAGTCTACAGGAGTGTTCACTCGCCCTCACGGTCAAAACGCAGCCCATCTTCGTCCAGCTGCAACAGATTTCCAGGGAAATTCAAGAGACCGCAGATCCCACACGGTTAGATCAACTATATGTCCAGGCGGACGAGCTTGAGGTTCAAATGCACCAGACCGAGGCCAACTCAGCAACGGCCAAGCAGATAATTTGGGAACTCCGTCCGCCCATTCAAGCTAGTGCCAAATCAATACAACAACTAGCTGCAAAGGCCGAGACCCAGCTTACCACGATGTTCGGGGCTGTCCCGGCGAATATAGAGGAGGCCGCTACCACCAGGATCACTGAGGAAGCAGACTCGCTAATGCAGGGATGGCAGCAAGCTGTGTCGGACTTCACTGGGCTCAAAGATATAGCGCTCCGCAGGGTCCCGGAGTTGGGGCCCTTGTTTGAACAGCCGCTTGGAGGAGCACAGCAGGAACTGGCAGGAGACGAAGGCACACAGGCTAAACAGGGCACGGGATCCAGCGGGGCAATGGAGGTGGAAACTGTCATTTGTGATTGACTCGGGGACGAGTCAAGGAACTGTGGTCGGGGCCTGTTGGGGCCCTTGTTTTTGAAATCTTGGTTAGAACATTTTGAATTTTGACCTTTTGAGTTGCAGCATGAAGACACATGGCAATCGCGACCGCATCGCAACTACCAGGAGTCGCGGAGCTATCAAGGTGGCGCGGAAGCATGAGATAGCTGAAGAAAGAACATGCACACTACAAGAAGATGAAGAAAACACACGCATTTAAAGTGGAACACACAAGATAATAGGAGAGAAGCTGAAGTACCGAAGAAAAGACACAAGGAGGAACTGAGCATGCTAAGAGAAGCAGGAATAAGAACACCGTCCTACTTAAAGGAAAAAAGGGCTGCAAGAGGTTGTGTGAGAGGCTCGTGACAAAGAGAAGAAGCACAAGATGCATCGCGGGAAAATCATGCATGACATTTCGTGGTTCCTAATCTTCTATTCTACCTTCGTTCCGTACATCCGTATCGTAGCTGTGTTGCTTCCGCCGAAGATGCTATGTAATCATGAGCTTGGCCAAGAGATTATAGAATGAAAGGTCGTCTCAATGTTGAGGTTACATGCATGTAATAAAAGTGTATGTTTGTGCCGTGTTTAAAATTATTATTGGTTAACATCCTAATGCTTCTAAGTGCTCTTGCGTATGCATATCTGCCTATATAACCAGAAGCATTGTCCATCATGAGTTGCGACTCTGTTCCTTGCCATTGGTCTAATCCCCTTCTGCATGTGGTTGCGGCACGCCTCGGGTGAGACTCACTGCTCTCCGGAGTAGGGTGAAAATGCCGGCGTGATCCTAGACTACATCGGACTCCTTTGTTGGCCACAACTCCTGAACCTGGGTCTTGTCCGCGAGACCTGACTTCTCGCCAACAGTGATACAACGCACAAGGCCGTTCTATTTGGTCTTGAGATTTGTGCAGTGCCCATAGGTCGTATCAACACACCGGTACGTAGTATCACACAAATGCACTTATATTTATAATTGGTACCGGTATTCGTGAAGTGCCCATAGGTCGTACAAATCCACCAGTGTGTATAGACACATAAACGCATCGGTGCGCAGTATCACACAAATGCACTGAGATTTATAATTGGTATTGGTATTCGTGCGGTACCCATACGTCTTAAAAATGCTCCGGTGCGTATAGACACATAAATGCCCCGATGTGTAGTATCACACAAACACATCGAGATTTATAGTTGGTATCGGTATTCGTGTGGTGCCCATAGGTCGTACAACGACACCGGTGCGCCTAGACACATAAACGCACCGGTGCGCCATACCGCACAAACACCTCGATATTTTTAATTGGTTTTGGTATTTGTGCGGTGCCCATAGGCCGTTAAAACACACCGGTGTGCTTAAGAATACAAACGCACCAGTGTACAATAACTGACACGAACTGGTTTTCATTTTGTATTTTTTAGAAACATCGACCTGTGACAGTGAAATTATTGTGATTGTTTTAAATTTATTATTCATCAAAAGTTGACACATCTTATAACAATATTCATATTAATTAAATTTTTATTAATGCATTTGAATGTGATGTTTGGATTAATTTGTTATATCATATCATAATTATTGTGGTTTTTAAAATTCATTATTCATCAAAAGTCGACACATATATATCTTATAACAATATTCATATAAATTAAATTTTTATTAGTGCATTTGAGAACGACAATGGAGAACACATGAAGGATGAAAAAGGAAAATTAATAAAATGTTTTGGAGAACGCAATAGAATAAATTAAAATATATATATATACATATATATATATATATATATATATATATATATATATATATATATATATATATATATATATATATATCTTCTTTGTCATACAAAATGGGATAGTTATTGGTATCCCTTTGTCTTTCAATTGGGACACTATGTCCATTACATTAAAGAAAATGGCTGATTTCACATACATATTTCAAAAAATACGATGCCTTGCTTTGATATCCAAACATAGTGATCATCATTCTTCGCTTGAACTGTTGTCACTGCTAGAGCTACTTCCATGACTTGGGTTATTTTTAGGAATGTTTTATTCACAATATTGATTTTTTTCTTCTTCTTCACCTTCCATCTTCAAACATAAAAATAAACTGTAATGAGTGTATATACATTGGTGATAATAATGGAAATTTCAATATTAAATAATATACATCAATGTAAATCGAAAAGAAATGAAGTACCATTGCAACAATTGACTCATAAACTATACACATTCTTTCAAAACTATGTAACATGCCATCTTTCAAGATTTCATCTGTTAGCGCAGTTCCATACTTTGTTTCCTGCAAGTTTTATACCCCATAACAAATCATATATTTAATATAAAATATTTTTTATTTTATTTTATTTTTTATTTATTTTTATTATTATTATTTTATTTTATTTTTTTCTATTAATTATAGAAGGAGCTAAGTAAAACAAGATCTATATATGCTTACAAATTCCATAATTAAGTTCTGATATGCCAACATATACTGACAACCCATATTTAATCCAATTTCAATCAATTCTTCTGATGTAATATTCCAAATCTGAAACAGCTAGCAAGGCATGGCTAGAAAACACATTTTTCAGCAATGGCAGCTACAGGAATTGAAACCAGGACCTGGATCCCTTATATCAATGTATCTAAGTCCAAAATCCAAGAGGTGGCTCAAAAGAAATCCTCCTAGGTGGGTTAAACAGCTCTCCCACACCCAGTTACCATGTAAAAATGCCCAATGAAGGGACTGCAGCAAATGCAAGCACATGTAATGGAGAAAAAACGTTATTTTAATAAGCCAGGGCACATGAAGATGCAGATAGCCAACAAATTTATATTATAGCAGCAATGATATACAAATCCTCGAGGAAAGAGTCACTCAAGCAAAGCAATACAACCTCAAAGGGACATGTACATGAAAATGGAAGAACACTGCTACACATGTATTTCTGCAGGCTAAGAGGACGCATTTTATAAGAGGCACTGCTCCATATTACATCATAACAAAAATATATATATAAATATAACTGAAGAAGAGAAGCACACACACACACACACACACACACACACACACATAAAAAAAAAAAAATTAATGAAATAACGTGCTTATCAAGCAACCGTGTCAGAGGCAAGGGAATCATCAATAAGCTCCAATGGATTCCAAACTGATCTCCCAAAGGAAAGAGGGGCTCCTCCTCTGGAAAAAAAGTGATGGAAGAGGTGTTGTGATCCCTCACTGCAACACCCTGCATCACAACATTATTCTGTTGCAGAAATAACGTTGTACTGGAGGAGGATGCTTGGCCTCAAGCCTGGATGTGAGGCAAATCAGTACAACTCCTTCAAGAGGCTTCTCAAGAAAGGAGAAGGATTCCTAAGTAGGAAATACTTGTGCTAAGCAGCACAGCAACTCAGCTAAACAGCTGGGACTGCAAATGGTCTAAGAAGACAAGAAATCAATAATCATATGCATGAGTAAAAATGGTTGCCTTGCCCTCCTTTTATACAATGAGAGCTCCCTCTCCATGGGTCCCACTCTTTAGGGTTTCCTCCATCAAGGAAACTTCCCTCCTTTTTCTCTACTTCATCTTCTCAAGCAAGCTATACCTCTTAGGTAGCGCTGTTGACTTGGTCAAACTTGACTTTGTCTCCTTGAAAATGTCTCCTTTCACACATGAGGGTGTGAAATCTAGATCTAATAATGATCCCCTTTCATACTAGGAGGGATTTCATCCATATTTTTATTGTGTTTAGGCCTCCTCACCCAATTATTCAACTCATAAATGAAATTAATAAAATTTAATATTCCAATTTATTCAAGGAAAAATTTGGAATATTACAGTCCTCCTCTCCCAAATGTTGCTTGTCCTCAAGAAACTGCAAGGATAGAACTGAGAAGTTTCTCGCAAGGCATGGAGACTGGAAAGTGTTGGGAAAACATCCTCCCCAAATGGATCCTCCATCCCCAAGCAATCATCCAAACAAAATGAGTCACCTCCCAACATGGCAACTCATGGCAATATCTTTCCACCTCAAGCTCCGGAAATGAAGGTGGGCTGAAAATATGAATATGGTAAGCATCATAGCCTACCCCATGCTGTCCTTCCCTCCACTCATGATGAGTGTAGATGTATGCTGATCCTGGGCTGCAAAATTATTGCCCTCAAGTGGCAAAGTGAAGAACAATCCTCCAAGGATCTCTCCTCCAACAATGAAGAACAAGCTGGCCCAAAACAATCCATCCATGATGAATAGGACATGGTCATCACAGAGTATCCCAGTGAGAATTTTGATGCAAGTTTTACATGATGATGCATGATACAAACAATATCTCAAGAGGACACAACGCAGTCTCATCCACTGCAACTTAAGAAAATAGTGTGGCAAGCAACGTACAAAATTCATCACATCTACCAATGAATAGTAAATGGCTGAATGTGTCAACAATACATGATCAAATAATTTCCCATGGCTATATAATGGATGGCTATCAAATTCATGGTCCACCCTAAAAGAAAACAAATAGGTGGCTGTGGTGGCCATATCTTCTCCCATGCTCCCATTAGAACATGTAGTGCAGAAAATGTGGGAATTCTCTCTCATCAAGGACACATCCAACTCATGTGTCAATATCCCAATCATGCTCTCAACAAGAATAGATACAACATCAGCAAATGAAGACATGATCAATACAAGAATGATGGAAATACTGATGGCTTTAGGTGGTGCTTGAAGATACCAACAGTCTCCTAAGTATGTACAGCACAATTTTACAAACTACTGCTTCAGAAAAGTACAAGGCAAAATGTTTTTTGTTACATAGTTAACCATGTATGTCATCATATAATAAATGTTTGGGTGCAACAACTGAACATACATGTGATGATAAATTTTTTCCCAAGGCCACATAAAATATGGCTGCCTCCATCATATAGATTGGCCCAATAATGATCATGGAGCAATGTGAGAAGCTTGCCCTCCTGTGAAGTAATGCACTGCATAGTAATGGTAAGAGTATGCAAATCAATAAATGTAAAAACATACTTCTCACCATATGTCGGAAGTAATATGGTACATGGATCCATTAGTGAGTCCTCCATAGTGTTCTGGCATATTATGAAGAGGAATGAACCATGTGCTGCAAGAAGATCATCCTTCTCATGCTTGGAAGTCCAAGTCAAGAAGAATATGCCATAGTGATAGATGTCTCCATCTACTGCTCTATCATCATCACCTCCTCCTTGTTCACCAAGTGCATCCAATGTGAAGTGATCCTAGGGACACTCCATCCATAAGTCCCTGCTCCAAAGTGATAGCGCTGTGAGCTTATGCAAATAAGGTCCGGCCAATACAAAGCTCTGTTCTTTGACATGCTCCTTTTCAAAGACTCCTCTAGTAATGTTGCCGCAAATGTGGAATACCTCCCGAGATGGAAGTGCTTCCAAATAATCCAAGGCCAAGGAGATAATGCCATCCCCTCCTCTTGCAACATCTTGCAAAGTGTAAGAGAAAATCTGATCTTGCCCTCCCAAGAACAAGCAAAGCAACAAAAGATTTTGCTACCTCCTTATGCTCCCATCATACAACTCATGTGATGGAAACACAATGAATGATATGAATGTCACATCAACACCATGCATCCATACTCATTGCTGCCCAATGATGCAAGCATCCTGCCACCTCTCCTCAATTCCCATCCCCTTAGGAAGAGGATATGCCAAGTGATGGCCAAACTCCTTCAAAAGAAGCTAGCACAACCAAGCCTCCTGCTGCCCAGTGTCATATATTTGCAAGTAGCCTCCCAGCTCCTTGCTTATCAACCACATCCACTCAATCACTTGTGGATGTTTTCTCCTCCTCTTCTCCTTGGTACTCCTCTCATGAGGGCTACCATCCTTCCAAACCAATTCTTCCCTTCTGCATTTCATGAAAGTTATAAATGAAGCTCCTTGGAGACCTCCTAGAAAATATCTCTCACCCATGAATCCGTTGAATCCATAGGTATCCAAATGTGATGAAGGTAACATCTCTTCTTCATCATTGTTTGAAAACACTGTTAATATTTCCAAGGATGCAATGGCTGTCTCATACTCCAACTCGAGGATGGTTTCATAGTTTTCCATAGGAGTGTCATGGTTTGTTTCATCCTCCAAAAGTTCACACCCCAATCTCAAGGATGGTGTGAAAATCAACAAAGGTGCATGAGGATGATGGTTCATCGCCTCCTTGAACCATTTTCACAGCGCAGTGCAATCATGTTTCTCTAAGGTAGCAGTGTGTTTTGACCTTGGTAATGCAAAAACAAATTTCCACAACTATCAAGAGGATTTTCTGTAGCAATAGATAGTGGAAATATTTCCATACCTTGATGAGATTTTGGAATCTCTTGTAGGGCTACATGAGTCCCTTCCTCCAATGTGTTGGTTGCCCCAACTGTTGCTGCATGTGGCTGCTCCTCCATGAGTGTGACAATGTTATTACAAGTCTCCTCAAGTGGTGGTGTGAGATTTTCCCCCTTTGTTCTTTCTCCATCAAAGGTTTTGATCAACCTTTGAGTGAAATCTACAAAATTTTTCACCCTTGCATGGTTCTAGTGGCTGAAGCACCAAACATAGGCTCCACCCTCCAAGTGCAGTGCTGATATTTCAACAGCTTCTTCCCCTACTACAGGATGTAGTAGGAAAAATGCCTCCAACTTCCTCACCCAAGCTTTTGCTGTAGATGACCCATCAAAGGTAGATAACATAAATATATTGCCTTTGATTTCTCTTCTGCTGCACGGTCTCTTCTCTTTCTTCAACTGGATGAAATTTGGAAAGGCTAGAGTCTCCTTGAAGGCTCTAGGTTAATATTTGTACTCAACAAGGTACTTACTTAGAATCAGATGATCCAAGTATCCTTCATGCTCATTGTCTTATTCTTGATGAGAATAGGAAGTGCATGGTACTTCCTCTTCTTTATACTCTTCCTCTTTAGAGAGCTCTTCTTAGGTTTGAACATTGATGAGAGCGATCTCATCTTCTTCATCATTCTGATCTTCTTGGGTTGAGACTCACAGGCTGAGCCAAGAAAGTTGCTTTGATACCACTGTGATATTCAAAATCTGGAATAGCTAGCAAGGCATGGATGGAAAATGCATTTTCCAGCAATGACTGCTACGAGAATTGAAACCAGGACCTGGATCCCTTAGATAAATGTATCTAAAGAAATCCTCCTAAGTGGGTTAAACAGGTCTCCCACACCCAGTTACCATGTAAAAATGCCCGATGAAGGGACTGCAACAAATGAAATCACATGTAAGGGAGCAACAACGTTATTTTAATAAGCTAGGGCACATGAAGATGCAGATAGCCAACAAATGTATATTATAGCGGCAATGATATACAAATCATTGAGGAAAGTGTCACTCAAGCAAAGCAATGCAGCCTCAAAGGGACATATACATGAAAATGGAAGAACACTGCTACACATGTATTTCTGCAGGCTAAGAGGACGCAGTTTATAAGAGGCACTGCTCCATATTACATCATAATAGAAATATATGACAATATATGGCTCAACAAATAAGGGGGAGCAAGCTCTCAACCCCTGAAAACAATAATACAACAATCCTTAGAAGGATTGGCTGGTAGCAGCCGCAACTCAGAAACTGGAAATGGATGGAGGTAGCTGAAGATGCTGCAACTAATGGCTGAATCTCATCCAATGGATCCTTCAGATGAAAGGCTGATCCTATCACTAAATATCTCACCCTTCAATGAACAATGCAAAACCCCACAACAAATGCTCAATGAAAATAACGCAGTTACTGAAGAAAACTGCGCTGTAGGGGCAAGGGAATGAGTTGGCCCAATGCGAAGATCTTCAATAAGCTCCAATGGCTTCCAAAATTATCTCCCAAAGGAAAGAGGGGCTCCTCCTTTGAAAAACAAGTGATGGAAGAGGTGTTGTGATCCCTCATTGCAACACCCTGCAACACAACATTATTCTGCTGCAGAAATAACGCCGTACTGGAGGAGGATGCTTGGCCTCAAGCCTGGATGTGAGGAAAATCAGTACAAATCCTTCAAGAGGCTTCTCAAGAAAGGAGAATGATTCCTAAGCAGGAAATCCTTGTGCTAAGCAGCACAACAACTCAGCTAAACAACTGGGACTGTAAATAGTCTAAGCAAACAAGAAATCAATAATCATATGCATGAGTAACAATGGCTGCCTTGCCCTCATTTTATACAATGAAAGCTCCCTCTCCATGGGTCCCACTCTTTAGGGTTTCCTCCATCAAGGAAACTTCCCTCCTTTTTCTCTGCGCTGTCTTCTCAAGTAAGCTATACCTCTTAGGCAGCGCTGTTGACTTGGTCAAACTCGACCTTATTTCCTTGCAAATGTCTCCTTTCACACAGGATGGTGTGAAATCTAGCGCTACTGATGATCCCCTTTCATACTAGGAGGGATTTCATCCATATTTTTTATTGTGTTTAGGCCTCCTCACCCAATTATTCAACTCATAAGTGAAATTAACAAAATTTAATATTCCAATTTATTGAAGGAAAAATTTGGAATATTACATTTGATGGTTCTTCTTTGTATGTTAGCACCTGTTTCAAGACATTCAATGATGATTTTTGTAAAACAACTTAAAAAATACAAAAATGAAATCTAGTTAAGTTGTTATACGGAAGTAACAATTACTCACAAACTTAGATATCAACCCTTTTCTTCCTTGTCGTCCTGTTTTATGTGCTGAATGGGTTCCATTTTCTTTTATTTTCTGCAAGAAAATACTTGAAAAGTAATACTTAATGCTAAATTGTTTATTTATTGTACCTAATGATCGAAAAATTCAATGATTACATATTACATTTGAAGCACGTTGTTGTTGATATGGCTCCTCCTGCGATGCAATTTTGTCCATTTCTTTGACCATCTCCTTGTACACCTTTTTGGACATTCCTATTGGCATATTTCTGATATCAGCTCGTTCATGTTTTGAGATTTTCATAATCTTCCTGAAAATGTAACATGACAATAAACTATTTAATTTTTATATTGATATATGAAAATTAAATATAACAAAAGTGATATTTATAAATAATTCTAGACAAACATTTAAAGGAATATTACTTTTTCATTCCTCCTTTTTTGTTGTTGTACGTTTTTGCTATTAAAAGTCTGACATGTCTCATTGACCAATTCTGGAAACCCAATCTGTAGTTTAGATAAAATTTGGTTCTTGGAATCATTGGATTGGTTTTTGTATTGTAAGTGGAAAGAACTTCTATACATTCATTCCACTAGATCCCTCAAACTTTTGTAAAATATTTCCCCCCTTTTGTTAACCTCCAACACCACTCAAGATGAGCTAAGGAGCAATTAATTTTCATTTGCATGTTCTATTTTTTTTCTTTTCTTAGAACAACATTCCTTTTCTGAGTTGTTAGTCCATGTAGAACATTAAACAGATGTGAATTAATAGACTGTTTGACACATGTTATCTAATAATGTTAATTATATTATTAATGAAAATTAAAAAAAAGAAACTCATATTGGATTGATAGTATTATTTCATTCACCTGATTCATCCTTTTGCAATTTTTCCATCAAGATTTTACGCTCTTCTGGTCCTAGATCAGAAATAATCTTACCGAGATTCATCATTTTTGTGGCTCTGCATGATACACAGTAAACAATACCTATTAGTTAAACTTACATATAGTTGAAAAATAATATTTTTTGTAAAGAATTTACAAAGAACTTGCCTTTTTTCTTTTCTTGATGTGTTATCAATATTTTTGGTACTTGATCTCTTGTCAGTCATTTCTTTATCAATCTCAAACCTGTGCCATATCATTCATGAATATATTTATAAATAAATTGTCAACTTTTCAAGTGAAAAAAAATCTCAAGAAACCGGTGCGCCATTCATGGTTTAAGCACTGACGCCGGTGCATGGGTGTCCTAGAAACGAACCGCACAACAATATAATAGACCGTACGACGCTCTATGTAAACAAGGTGCACCGGTGCGTTACATGTCAATCACCACATCGATTAACCATGATAAAATAGTAAAAATCGTCCAGTGTTAGTTTTTGTAGCAGAAACCGGTGCCATATTTTACATACGGCGCACCGATAAAAATAAATAAATTGTTTTTTAATTTTTTATCACATTAATTTCGCGGTGCGCTTGCACAATACAGAGCACCGGTGCACTAAGTTACGCCAGGCGCACTGATGAAAAAAAATCTGTTTTTTTGAAATTCATGCAAATGATTCAGGTGAATATCGGTGGCCACCCACCTACTCCATTTGGACTAGCACCATCAATTCTTGCAGCTCTTCACATACATCACAACTTACTATTTTTAGCAGGTTTTCGGGTCCTCCACTCCCGGAGCCGTTTCGGGGCCTTAATGATCCAGGTGGATATTGGTGGCCACCCACCTATTCCATTTGAACCCCCACCATCAGTTCTTTCAATTTTCAAGTTGCAGCAAAACTTACTATTTTTAGCATTTTTTTGGGTCCTGAACTTCCGGAGCCGTTTTGAGGCCATAAATGACGTTTTTTGGGAAAACGGAGAGCAACATGGGTCCATGGATCGATGTTTCTCATTTAAAAGTTGTACTCCTCGAATAGATATTTCTAACGAGCTATTGAGCGCGTAAAACGGAGATCGGGTGCCAAAGTTACGCCCCCGGGAAGTTGAACCACCAATTTACCCAAATGGGCGCCCACAGTTTTGGCGCCTCATCTCCTACGGTTAGCTTTTTGGACGTTTCAGATTCTACATTGTTTCTCAACAATAAATAGGCCCTCGAGCCTCATTGTAACACAGTTCAGAGGCCTGTAGCCACCACATCTCTTCTCAGAGATTCGCTACCAGCACCCTAGCTTGTTTATTTCCATTATGCCCTGTAAGTTTATTTCGTTATTTGATATTAATGAAATGAAGCATTATTTTCGCCGCATCTCTATGTTCATGGTTATTTCTATATTTTGTTGCATTCCTGCATCAATCTGGATCAGTGGTATCTGAGGGGGTCTGCTTTTTCTTTGTTTTTCTTTGCATGTCCCCAACGCGCTCAGGGTATAAGGAGTTAGGGCTCGATCTGGTTGAACCCTTGCAAGATCAGCCTCGCAAACCCCGATGACCTCTCATGGCAAGAAAAGAAAGACAAGGGAGTGTGAGATCCTATCAAAATACCGCCTTCGATGAGGCCCGAGCAACAAAGGAACACGATGATGGATAATGCTCAAATCCTTCAACGACCGCCCACATATGGCGATTCGCATCCAAATGCCCACTGAGGGGCGCCACTCCCTTCAAGGTAGCTGTGTAACTTGACATTCCTATATTTGAAGGAAAAAATAGATGCGACGTTTATAGACGATAATAAATTTGTTGGAAGGGTGGCTTTCGGTCCATGACTTCTCCGACCGAGAAAATATTATTTTGCACTCCTCAAAGCTCTCCATGTCAAAGACTCGGTCGGAAACCTACCGTGAGCAAGAGGTTGGCGGGAACCCTCTCTCGTTCTCGGCCATTACCACTTGGAATTCGTCTGTGACGGCATCAAGGAACAATATTACCCCGTGGGGAGCTATGAGGAAAAATACATCCAATGGACCACGCTGCAGCAACAAAGGGTCAAGATGTGCATGAACTGATGAATCTGTTCCATACCTTGCGCGCAAAGTTGGGTATTAAAGATTCAGAGAGACATTTGGTGCTCAATTACCACGACTGTCTGCACAAACACATTTAGGAGGAAATGGAGTTCCTCGACATTACATCATGCAATGCAGATATTTTCATGCCGCATTGATCGAGCAAAAATTTGAAGGGTTGAAGAAGACTTGACCTGGACCAAAGGTGCCCCCAACCGAAGAACAAGGCGCATTTCCTGTAATAACACCACAAATCCAAAGAAGGACACAGGAAGTGGTGTAATTTTCATAACAAAATTTCCACCAATGACAAACGAGGCTCGCCAAACAGTCTTTGGTGGCCGAACTAAAGGCACCCGAATCAGATGCATTTTCTGATCCTGAGTTAGAACCAGAAAAAGGCAATGACAAAGGGAAGCAGATCATTGATGCGGATCCCAGTGCCATTGTTTCCACCACCAAGATCTAGAAGGAGGGTCCAGAGGATCCAGAGGAGGGGGAGCGCCTCTTCCAGTCGCAGATGTGGGTAAAGGGTTCTCCGCTGCAATTTCTCGTCGATAGCGGAAGCCAAAAGAACCTCATTTCAGCAGAGGTCGTGAAGCGGCTCGGCCTACCGACCATAGCACACCCACAGCCGTATACCATCGGGTGGCTCCACCCGGGGAGAGATCTCCGCATCCGCCAGCAGTGCCACCTTCCATACAGTATCAAGCCATTCACGGATGAGGTATTGTGTGATGTTGCTCCTCTTGATGTAGCTGATGTATTATTGGGCCAACCATACTTGTGGAGGCGACATGCTGTGTATGAGTCTAGGTCTCGTGCTGTTATTATTACTTTGGGAAATAACTTGTACAGGATACCGAAGGTAGTACCGCCTCTTGTCATCTCTTTGACTACTGCAAAACAACGCAGTAAGATTGTTTCCCAAACCAGGAAATTCATTTTCCTTACAACTCACTCACAGGGAAAGAAAACTATTGTGGCCACAACCTTGAAACAGGGCTCCCTTGCACGGCTGCAGCAGATGGACAAAGTCATGGAGGAATACGAGGTAGTTTTCCCCTCACTCATAGAGGTTCCTCTACACTGTCAGGACAAGCACTCCATTGATCTGACTCCCAACGCACCACCGCCTGATGTTGCCATACATCCTGCAACTACACATATAGAATCCAAACATGTATTGTCTGAGGCTAATAAAGAAACTAAATTTACTAAATGCATCCAGCATGTCCACCCGCAGGTCCTTGACATCTTCAACACATCTAATACTCAGTTCAACAGAATTTGCCTCATCTCATGGAGGATCTCAACGCAATGGGGACCATTGCTTCCTAAGGAGGGAGGAATGATCCAGGTGGATATCGGTGGCCACCCACCTACTCCATTTGGACTAGCACCATCAATTCTTGCAGCTCTCCACATACATCACAACTTACTATTTTTAGCAGGTTTTCGGGTCCACCACCCCCGGAGCCGTTTCGGGGCCTTAATGATCCAGGTGGATATTGGTGGCCACCCACCTATTCAATTTGAACCCCCACCATCAGTTCTTTCAATTTTCAAGTTGCAACAAAACTTACTATTTTTAGCAGTTTTTTGGGTCCCCAACTTTCAGAGCTGCTGAGGCCCCAACCAAGGCTGGGGAACAAGAGAGCAACATGTAATCCATGGACCGATGTTTCTCAAGCTCAAATTGTACTCTCGGATAGATCTTTCATTCAGCCATTGAGCGTCAACGAAGATCGGTGCCAAAGCATACACTCAGGAAGTGGAACCACCACCTACCCAAACAGGCGCCCATAGCTTTGGCGCCTCATCTTCTACGATTAGGTTTTTGGACGTTTCGGATTCTACATTGTTTCTCAACAATAAATAGGCCCTCGAGCCTCATTGTAACACAGTTCAGAGGTCTGTAGCCATCACATCTCTTCTCAGAGATTCGCTACCAGCACCCTAGCTATTTTATTTCCATTATGCTTGTAAGCATATTTCTGTTATTTGATATTAATGAAATGAAGCATTATTTTCGCTGCATCTCTATGTTCATGGTTATTTCTATATTCTGTTGCGTTCCTGCATAAATCCAGATCAGCAAGGGCTGACATGGATTGGGATCCGACTATGTAAATCGTCCCATCGGTTGGATGTCTTAGGTCTATATTTAGCAATACAAACCTTATAAATCTAAATTGAAAAGCCCTAATTCTGAAATCACAGAAAGAGGGAGAAGAAAGGGCAGAAATAAAAAGAATGCAGGGTTTGTATTTTTTGAAAGTTTTTATTTTTATTTTTTTGAAACAGAACGTTCGCTGTGCGCCATAATGAAATAGCGCACGAGCTGCATATTTTAAAAATGGCACACTGAGCGCTCCGGTACACAGGGCGCATCGCTAAAAAAATATCTTTTTTTTTTTAAAATTTACGCAAGGGCCGACATGGATTGGGATCCGACTATGCAACTCGTCTTGTGGGCTGGATGCCTTAGGCTTATATTTTGCAATGCAAACCCTATAAATATAAATTGAAAAGCCCTAATTCTAAAATCAGAGAAAGAGGGAGAAGAAAGGGCAGAAACAAAAAAGAATCTAGGCTTTGTTTCTAAAATTGATTTTTTTTTTTGCAAAACAGCACATTCGTGGTGCGCCATAATGAAATAGTGCATCGGTGCCATATGTTACATATGGCGCACTGATAAAAACATATTTTATTTTTTATTTTTATTACTATACTTTCGCTGTGCGCTGTTATAATAGAGTGCACTGGTGCGCTGCGTTACGCAGGGCGCACCGAGGAAAAAAATCTAATTTTTTTTAAATTCACACAAGGGCCGACATGGATTGGGATTTGACTATGCAAGTTTTCCTGTGGGTTGGATGTTTTATGACAATACAAACCCTATAAATCTAAATTGAAAATCCCTAATTCTGGAATTACAGAAAGAGGGAGAAGAAAGGGCATAAACAAAAATAATCTAGGGTTTATGTTTCTAAAAATGGATTGTTTTTATATTTGTTTATGAAAACTGCAGAAAAAGTAAAAAAATTGAAGCAAAAAGTAAAAAAAACAATAGACTTTGATTTTTTTCTTTTACTTCATAAAAATTTTAAAAGTAAAAATAGATTTGATTTTTTCATCGCAAAGTAAAACTAATAACATCGTTTAAAAATTATATGGTACAGGGTTTGAATAACCAAAGGTTTGGAATTTTGATTGTCTGAATACTTCTGTTCAAAAGCATTTCCGTGCTCCGCAATGCTCTCGTGCTCTGTTTGCTCCAGGTATGTATCCTGCAAATCTCTGGCTGATTTTTTTTGCAAAAATTGTGAAATAATGAAAAGTGTTTAGTATTGAAAGAAATGTTTTATGAAATTAGATTTTCGAAAATATTTTTCCGCCCATTTTTCAATTTACCACTTTTTTTTTTTTTTTTTTTTTTTTTTTTTTTCCGTTTAAATAAAATAGAGTTGTTTTTTTGTTTTTATGTTGCCTGCCATTGATTAATGTCTTAATTCCAATCACACTCACATGTCCTGCATAGCCACAACGTCAGCATTATGCACGCACTGCAAGTGTGATTCCAGACATTAGGCACCAAAATTACATTTATGTGTCTGCACCAATATTTATTGTTGTTTTGCTCAAATGTAGGGAGAAAATATCATAATTATATGGAATGGAAAATTCTTCAAAATATAGCTCATTCCATAATATTTCTCAAATTCCATCGTGGAGTTCTCCCTATCCATCTCGAGACGTAATATTTACTTGAGTTTTTATTTATATTTTCACTATCTAATTGAATTTATGTTTTTTATCCATGCAGTCAATGATGCACATCTTAATTAAATCTATAATGTATACAAATTTGCAGGTTCATGCAGATTCAACATCGACAAGATCAGATGCACAAAATATTCAAACGTCGTCTTCTCCAAAACGTCGAAAGTTCTTATCAGGAGCTGCATACCGCAAGGCGCATTTGGTAGATGAAAATGGACAGCCACTTCACCCTGCCAATTGTAACAATATTGCATCTTATAGCCACAATCCTAGGATAATGATGGTTATTATAATTATAATTTTTTGGTATATATATTGATTAATATGTAATTATTTCAACGTCGAACCAATTTATAATCATGCAATATTGTCAATGTGGTTACTAATTGATAACATATATATTGTACTAATCATGTTCAAATAATTTTTTTTTTAATTATTTGGATTCTAGTGATGATGAACGACCTACATACCATCTTCCGTTGCACCCCACGACAATGTCAAATCGAGAGAAGACTGAATTAAGAGAAAAATCAGAGAGGAACGATACCAAGAATGGTTGAATTAACCACCGATTCAATTCCCGCTACGTCCAGATTCACCAATTAGGAATGAATACAACAATAGTAGTTCTTCACAAGCTTGCAATGGAGGCAATCAAATAGAGGTTGGTATGGATGATTACTTAAGGGATACGACTGCCATGGAGACAATGTTGTTAGATGCATTCCAAAACGATGATCAACTATGGGATGATTCTCATATCGCTGACACCTTTTTCAAAAGCCTTAAATTTTCTTCCACCACCCCTCTCTTTGGACCTGGCGGTCAGTCAAAGTCTACCTAGTTGGGGACAACGAAAGCAAAGTTTGGCTTGTCGAATGCATTTTTCTCGAGACTTTTGAGGTAAGTTACCATAAAGTACTCCCTTATATAAATTTGAAATGTAATCAGTACACTGCAATGAACATTACAAATGGTAAATTTTATGAACGTTAATAATTATATCGACATTAATGTACATTTATTAATATATTTTTCCATGATCACCAACTACAGGTTATTCAAAGATAAGGTTCTTCCAAGTGATAATGTCTTTCCCGGTAGCTGCGAAGATGAAAATAAATTGTTGAAAATGTTAAAAGTTGAGTACATTTCTTACATTTATTATATGTCCAAATGATTGTATTCTATATAGAGGAGAATATGCAGACAAAGAGATGTGTCTGAAATGTGGGAATGACAGGTATGATAAATAAAAAAAGAAGGGTAAATCACGTACTGGTCCTCCTTTTAAGATATTGAGGCACATGCCTATAATCCCAAGGGTTAAAAAGATCTTTCATTGCAAAGAATTGGCTATGTTGCAGGGATGGAATGCCTCACACAGAAGTGAGTTGGGAGTTATGTGAATCCCAATTGATTCAATAGCCATGAAGCATATAGAATATACATGGCCCGAAAAATTCAAGGATGAAGTAAGAAGTCTACGACTCAGCATAGCCATGGATGGCGTCAACCCATATTCCCTCCAGAACACCAACTATTCTGTTTGGCCTGTAGTAGTGATTAATAACAATATCCACCGATGGTTGTCTGTGAAGAATGAACATCTTATGTTGGCTGTCATAGTCCTTGGTAGAAGACAAGTGAAGAGTATGGATGTCTACTTACAACCACTGGTAGATGAATTGAGGAAATTATGGGATGGGATAAATGTATACTATGTATCAAGACCCATTGCAGCAGAGAGGAGTTTTACATTGTATGGCATATGTGCTTACACAACACATGATTATCCAGGCTTAGGAGTTTGCTCTGGTAAATTACATGTTTAATTTATTGATTTGTCTATATACGTAACAATATTATTTCACATATTAGTTATTTAATTCGTTGTAATATTTGTTTTGATCTTCATGATATTATTTAACATGCCATGCATATTAATTAATGTATACAAATATAATCTCACAGGTCTTGTAACAAAATGGTATTTTGGATGTAAAAGTTGTGGACCTTCTCTGAAAGCTAGATGGTCCAAGGACCTATGAAAGCCAGTGTATGATTGCTCCAGGGTATTCCTACCAGAAGAACACCCTTACAGAAGAGCAGCATCTGCTTTCAATGGTAAATGAGAGAGAACCCAAATGCCTCCAATAATGACACCAACTAAATGGCTTAGAGCATATTAGAGAGAGAAGGAAAAGGAGTTCATAGAAATATTCGATTAAAATGGGGAGCCTATGTTCGTTATTCCAGATTTCTTCAACACCTATGTTGAGAAATTGCCCATTGGGATGAAAAGGAAATCTATCTTTTATGACCTCCCATATTGGGAGCATCTTAATATTACCCACTTATTAGATCCCATGCATATATTTAAAAATGTTTCATCTTCTTTATGGAGGCACATATCATCGAAACAAAGTGACACATTGGCTGTTAGGAAAGATCTTATTACTTTAAAAACTAAAAAGAAACATTGGCCAAGACGATTAGAAGTACGGGATCAGAGGCAGGCGTTGGTCCCTCTAATTCATGGTTTTTCAAAGAAGGTGATGTCCCATGGATTTAAAAAAAATATGATATATATTTGGGAAATGAAGTTATAATGGGTGTGAGGGTGCCAACTTCATACGGGTCTTTATTACGGCGCTGCTTCACTGTGGATGACCATTTGTTGGGGTTGAAATCGCATGGCCATTTGAATCTTCTAAGAGTACGTATAATGTCAAAAACATGATTTTATTATTTTTTATATTAATAAATTTTATCCCATGCATGGATCATAAAACATAACTAATTTTGTACATTATTGCATGTGTTTATAACTTTGCAGTGTCATTATCCTTTGTTCGTGTGTGGGTGTCTGAAACATGAATTCCCTCAAGACCTAGGATGTGCCATATCTAAATTATCTACATTTGTACGTTGGAACACGTCAAAGGAGATTCATGTGGATAGCATTCCACGGTGGTGTCAAGAGATAGTTGAGATTGTTTGTATGTTTGAGAAGGAACTACCGACGAGTTTCATGGACTTACATGTTCATCTTCTAATCCACCTAGTAGATGAGGTTGAATTAGTTGGGGTGGTTTCTTGTCGTTGCTGTTCTTCTTAGAGAGGTACATGAAGAAATTGAAAGGTTTTGTTCGACAAAGGGAAAAACCCAAGGGGTCTATGGCAAAGGGGTACATATCGTATGAGTCTTTCTATTATGCTAGTGAGTACATCGACAACATACCAGGTGCGGTGATTTGGGACGATGAAAGGGATGAAGACAAAAGAGAAGGGGAGTTGCTCCAAACGAGTGGAAAAAAGCGCTTGATAAAGAGTAAGCGACTTATAATTTTTCAAATTTACAAAAAGTAATTAATTATATTCATGTTGAACTTCGATATAATGTATATTTTTATCTCTAAGTACTATATAATGTTGGTTTGATTTCATCAGCGAATGCAGAAATTGAAGCAATCAATAAATTTGTTCTTTACAATTCTGAAGCGGCACAACCGTGGGTCGCATTGTACGAACAAAATAGGATGAAATGGGATAGTGACAAGAAAGAATTCAGACGGTTGAATGGTAGAAGTGTGCTTTATCTCGATCATTTAAAAGAAAATATGGCAAAAATATGCCCCAACAGTTGGATTACTGACCAATTCAGAGAGAAATACGGTGCTACCGGTCGTTACCCGCGTGCTGAAGAGGATGCGTTAAACGTTAAAATTGCAATTACAATTTTAGAATTTTACATATATACAATTACAATTTTACAAATTAAAAAATTACAATTACAATCACAATTTTACAAATTTACATATATACCATTTCAATTATAATTTTAGAATTTTACATACAATATATTAGAATTATAAATATTACAATTTTACAATATCATGATCATTTAGTATTAAATTAATTAATAAACATCACGTTCATGATAACCATCGTACAAACATCATATTTGACTAAAAAAAACATTCAAAATCTCTAACATCATTGTGATCATGATCATCTAACAAAACACAATTAACATTATATATTAACATCATCACAACACAAACATAAAATATGCATCTCATGTCAAATAACTCATGTTATCATCACTAACACATCTATCTGCAATCTGCACATTAAATGAACATATCTAACATGACCTAACAATATACACATCATGATGATCACCAAAAAGTGAATTAAGTACAACTGCAACATGAACATAAAATACTTGGACCATATATATATAACTTAATAATGTTAAAAATATACAACCGTAATATAAATGTCATGGATCAGCTGGTGGTAGTACAACATCAATATCAGTACTAGTGGATACTTGCTTAGTCAATGGTGCAACCTCGATGGTCGATGGTCCAGCCTGCTCCTGATCATGAGTACTGATGGATGCTGCATGCTGCTGACTGGACGTGGCCGATGGTCCAGCCTCATCTCCATGATGACTGCTGCTGGATGCTAGTGGAGGCTCATGCTAATCTGATGCGGCACGAGGTGAACGACCATGAGATGAAGAGTTGTTGCTCGTGGACTGTCCATCACCTGTTGCGTCTCGACCATGCCTATAACATTCAACGGTCCTCGTCAGTCACGTAAAAGCTGTCGTAACTCCTACGACATGCCGCATCATGCTGTACATGTCACGCGACATGCCTATCCACATATGTAATAACCTATCATCGACCTCTATGTATTTTTAATGAGCGGGCCTGATGCTTGCCTCAACAATCAATGCACTGAGTTGGTCACCCAACTCCATTTGGTATCTAGCATCAAGTACTCGACCGTGCCTAGCACCGGCCTCCTGATGATCCTCGGCATCTGGCATGCCCTGATCATCATCAGGATCCACACCAACATCATGTGGTACTGGTGCCGACATCTCCTCGCCATCAAAAGAGCCAATATATGCAAAATATATACAAGTACACAACAATAATTAGACAATTTCATTACACAATTTAATAAAAACAAGTTAAAGAACATGCTAGAATAAATTTAAATATATAAAACAGTAATATTACCTCTATCATCTGGCGGCTTATCAGCTGTGAAGAGGATGTTGGCATACCCTCACCAATCCAAACCCAAGTAAGGATATGGGACCATAACAAAGGGATGCTCATTAACAATGGCTAGAAACTCCAGTGCATCCTGCGACATCCTCGTGAAAAACTCAGTGTCGCCCCTCTTGGGCATCATCTGCCCCCACATGTGCATACATGCCTCAAACGTCGTCCTAAAAGGCTGCCGAAGAAAATTAGGCCTCGTCTCTGGAAACCTCTCAAAAAATAAATAAAAAAGCTCTGAAGCAAAAGGGAAGTTCACCCGCCCTTGTGCATGAGCACGACATCTATTTAAGGCTGTACAGAACTGCCGTAAAAAAATGGCAGACCACCTGACAAGTCGTGGCTCCTGTTCTAAATAATCGACATAATATAGAAGCAGGAAACTAATGCGTTGCATGTCACTGGTGTTGGGTGAAATGGTCGAAATGATAAGTGAGAGACACTACACCTCCCCCCTACCAAATGCACCAATACGTAACTGACCTCCAGCAACCCGAAACTTTGCAGGAGACAATACATTTTCTCCAATGTATCTCTGGGAGTAAACTAACTGACTCCCTGCTACACAGCCAACCGAAACCTTTGGGAATGAGGGAAAATCCACCCCTCAACTTGATAGCCCTGTAATGAAGTATATATCCTCCTCAGTGGGTGTGTACCATTGGTTGATACTAATTTGTAAAGCCTGTTGCTGGGAATTCCACCTTCGGATAAGATGTCTAAAAAACAAACTATGGCCCTTTAGGGAAGTAGCCTCCTCATAGAACTTGAGGAGGCCTACCTGCCTTAGGAGCCCCTGTGTAGTTGCTGTAATAGGGTGAGGGTACACATCTCTCTCCCTCTCCCGTGCCTCCCACAGGCGAACCATGTTATACTGCTCTACTTGTTGTTGTTGTTGTTCCCCCTCTTCTCTCCTTTTACGTCTATGAATGATTGACATATTAAACACAATTTTTTTATTAAATGAGACATGTATTTAGAAATATGGATATATAATATTTTTTTTGAAAACAAAATAAAAAATAGTCGGTGCGCCACAAACACAGTCACGCACCAGTTTCGGTACATCTTTCTATGGAGCGCATCGGCCTCAGTGCACCTAATAAGATTAAGTGCCCCGAGGATGGTGCTCTAGAAGAATTTATAGCACACCGTTGACTATGTACGGTGTCAGGAGGGCGGTACGCTGATGAAACTCTATGCCCAAGGGCATATAGTTAAGTCAGCAGACCGACCTCCTGCCATCGTGACATAGTTAACGGTGCGACCTATTGCGAGGCCGCATTGTTGACCCAGGCGAAATGAGAAAAGCCGTGTGCTGACAAAGAAATCCGTCTTGGGCCTGCGATTTTGGTCAATGCACCGCATCGCAGCTATTCCAATAGGTCAACTGTGCGGCCGAATAACCGACCGCACTAGACTTTTAATTTTTTTTTTTTAAATAACATGGTACGCCTTCGGTACCGCCCCAAAACCGGTGTGGATATCGTTAGCACTGGTTTACCAGGTCACACCATTGACAATGTGGAATAGCGGCAACATGGTGCGTTGATAAAATTACCAGCCCCGGGGCGGATAATTTAGTCAACGCACCGTGTTGCATCTATTCCACATTGTCAACGGTGCGGCCTAGTAAATGACCGCACCGCACCTTTTAAAATTTTAAAAAATAACACGATGCACCTATCGGTATCGCCTCGAAATTGGTGCAGATACCATTAGCATCGGCTGCGGTGCAGCCTATAAATTTATAGGTAGCACCGCAAATCGGCGTGAGCCGAATGGATCGAGCGCACGGCGCGACAATTTTTTTTTTTTTTTTCCTTTTAAATGGTTAATTTTAAGGTTATTTGAAATTCTAATCCGCTAAAAGGCTTAATTATGGAAAAAAAAGAAAAATACCTGTACATTTGCTCGTCGAGGAGGCATACTGGCTGTATAATTTGAAAAAGAAAATTTTTCCACCGTTTTGCAAAATTCAAGCTGGATATTGGTGGGCAATGCACAACAGCAGTGCATGCAATGAGTGCAATGGGAGCACTGATGTCAAGCAACTCAGACAAGGATAAATTGCACCGGTGCTTGAGAGCTCTGTAGCACTGACAAAAGTGAAAAATGTGGTTTTTTGGCTGTAATTTTTTTTTTTAAAATTTAACCCTGTTCCGTTGCACGAGATTTTATAGGCACACCGGTGCGTTCGCTTCCTTCCACACCGAGCAGTTTCTGTTTCGCGCGATTTTTATGAGGCATCGGTGCAAAAGGTTTGTAAAGCACCGGTGCGCTACAGTAAAACAACGCACCGGGAGGGTGTGTACGGAGCACACAGTTTCCTGTGTGCCAATGTTTTGTGCGATTTTTTGGCCATAATGTTTTTTTATTTAACCCCCTTCCGGTGCGCCGGGTTTTATGGACGTACCTGTGCGTTTTCTTCATTCCGCGCCAGACCGTTTCTGTTTTCACCCGCTTTCTATGAGGCATTGGTGCGGCTGTAACACACCGGGGCGCTACAAAAATAAAACGCACCAGGCGGGTGTGTATAGAGTGCACGATGTCTGGTGTGCCAATGTTTTCTGCGGTTTTTTGGCCGTAATTTCTTTTTATTTAACCCCTTTCTGGTGCGCGAGGTTTATGGGCGCACCAGTGCGTTTTTGTTATTCCACGCCAGATGGTTTTTGTTTTCGCGTGCTTTTTATGAGGCACCGGTGCAGATTCTTTGTAAAGCACCAGGGCGCTACAGTAATAACATGCACTGGGCGGGTGTGTACGGAGCGCACGGTGTCTGGTGTTCTAATGTTTTGGGCAGTTTTTTGGCCGTAATTTTTTTTATTTAACCCCATTCCGGTGCGCGGTGTTTATGGGTGCATTGGTGGGTTTTCGTCATTCTGCACTGGGCAGTTTATGTTTTCGTGCGCTTTTTATGAGGCATCGGTGCGGATGTGTTATAAATTACCAGTGCGCTACAAAAATTAAACGCACCAGGCGAGTTTGTACAGAGCGCATGGTGTCCGGTGTGCCAATGTTTTTTGCACATCGATGCTTTCTCGTGTTGAATGCATCGGTGCATTTTACAGTGGTAAGCGCACCGTACAAAATACATCCGCAAACACCTCCGCCCGCCAACCTCCTCTAGTAACCTCCGCTAGAAATGGATGTCTGGGATATTTTTATAAGGGGTTCCTCAAAAACATCTACTAGAGGGTCTTTTCCTTGTAGTGTGAGCTGACATAGCAATCAATCTATCTGGCTTGGGCGGCGAATCTGAAATCAACGTCGCCGATTGTTTGGGTTGAACGTTCCTTAGATTTTGGTACTCCTTCTGATCCTTTTCCTCAATGTTCTTGACAGTTGAGACAATTTTGGAAGCTATGATTTCAGAATGAGAACCATTGGAAGATTATCATCATCGTCCCCATCTTCCTGATTATGAAGAAAACCATCTTAGTGAACTATATCACCCATTAATAAAAAAATTCTTTTCGAATTATTTACCTATTAATGCAACCAATTCCGAGCGAAATCTGTCAAATATTGAAGAAACCATTTCTATCGATATTTTTACCAAACCTGGCGTTGTATAAAATATTTATGTCGGTGTATCTTGTTCTCCATCAGAACTTGAATCATATTGCTCTCTATTTCATGAATTTCGTGATGTATTTGCTTGGTCTTACGAGGAAATTCCAGGCATAGATACTAGTATCGTTGAACACACTATTAATATGTATCTTGATGTCAAACCAGTGTGTCAACGCCTTCGTCTTTTACATCCAAAGAAGGCTGCTACCATCAAAGCAGAAGTTGAAATTTTTTTGCATGCTAGTTTCATTTAGCCTGTTCCACTAACTGAGTGGGTTTCCAATATCGTTCCTGTCATGAGAAAATAGGGAATCATTAGAGTGTGCGTCGATTATCGGGACGTCAACATTGCTTATCCAAAAGACAACTATCCTACTCCCTTTATCGACCAGATTATTGATGATTGTGCTGGATGCAAAATATTTTCTTTCATGGATGGATTTTTTGGCTACAATCAAATCAATATCCGCCCAGAGGATCAACAGAAGAAAACATTCATCTGTCCTTGGGGAACATTCGCTTATAGGAAACTTCCGTTTGGTTTAAAGAACACTAGGGCAACCTTTCAGAGAGCAATGGATTATGCTTTCAATGACATCAAGCACATCGTTCAACCCTATCTAGATGATTTACCTGCGCATTCACAAAATCAGACTGATCACCCGATGCATTTGAGAGCCATCTTTTTACGATGCCGACACTACAAAATTCGCCTCAATCCACATAAATGCGTGTTTTGTGTTGGTTCTAGTCGTTTGCTTGGATTTTTCGTCTCCAAAGAAGGAATTCGAATCGACCCATTGAAGGTTCAGGCCATTCTTGATTTGCCTGTGCCATCAAATTTACTTCAAATACAGAAAATTCAAGGAAAGGCTAACTTCCTAAGGAGGTTCATACCCAACTAGCTGAAATGGCTAAAGGATTTACTAGGCTTTTGAAAAAAGGGGTTCCCTTCCATTGGGACCAAGTTGCGCAAGCTTATTTTGATGTTGTTAAGGATACTCTTGTCCAGGCGTCATTATTGTATCCCCCTAATTATCAAAATGATTATTTCCTATATATCGCCGCGGCAGAAACAGCCATTGCTATGGTATTGGTCCAAGTAGATGATGGGATAGAACATCCAATATATTATTTGAGTCGTAATCTCAATGATATGGAAGTTAAGTATTCATATGTAGAAAAGCTTGCCTTGGCCGCTGTTCAAGCTGTCCAAATATTTCGCCACTATATCCTGCTCTAAAAAACTACCATCATTTCATATTGCAACCCCATGACTTATATCTTATCACGTCAATTTCTAGGGGGAAAATATTCAAAATGGATTGTCATTTTGTAGGAATTTGATTTGGAATTCATCAAATCCAAGTCAAATAAGTCTTTAGTTGTAATATTCCCAAATTTTCACATTACATTTGGAATATTAGAGTCCTTGATTTTATTAATGAATTAAGTAAATAAAAGGGTGGAGGGAACCACAATCCTAAATAAGAATAAATATCCACTTTGTGTGTGTGAATGTGGATTAATCTAGAATAGACCCGCAAAAAGGGGTAGTTGAGAAACTACTAATGTGAATGAGATTAGAGATCCTGTCTCATTTAATGAGAAGATCATGGAGGGTTGATTGAGTCAAATAAGATCTTGAAGATGTCAAACAGAGGGTCATTGAGCATTAATGATCAAGTGGTGGAGGATCATGTGCAAATGAAGCACACATGATGGAAGAGGTGTGCATTGCACTTAGACTGTTTGGTTGATTTGGTCAAACAACGTTGTCCCACTTGGAGGATCTTGTCCACATGAGGTAGCGCAGTTGAGATTAGGGCCAAGGCTTGGGGTGGCTCAATAATTATAAAGGAGATGAAGGAAAAGGAAAAAGGCATCTTGGATTATTTTGATGTATGATCTTTTAGATCTGGAATTGTCAAGTGACATTCCAATGCAATCTTGGGCTGTTTAGCAGAGATTGCAGGTGCTGTTTAGCACGGGGTGTTCCCGGGCGGGAATCCCTCCTCTTTATTTCAGTGATCTCTAAGGAAGAGGTTTGTACTTCATTATAAATTAGGCCTTAAGTGCTATTTCCATTTCCTACTTTCTGCAGAACATTCATATTCAGAGAATTGTGTTTTTATGAAGATCAATTTGGAAGGTAGAAGTTGTCTTCAGTACTTCAGCTAGAGAAAAAGGCGAGGGATTATTCCCATCATTTGGGCTTATATTGCATCACTCCCAGAGCTACATTTCAGATCTGGCATCAGGCCAAAAGTTATTGATCTACTAGCAGCAGTATTCTCTCCAAGAACAATGTTGTCCATATTGCAGATCTGAAAGGAGGAAGGAAGTTGCTAGTATTTCAGCTAGCAATCCAGTGGAGGATCATTCCTTCACATTTCCATCAGTCTTACCGTTAGCCTGTATCTTATTGCAGCATTTTGTAGTAGGCAGAAGGCCTCTCTTTCTCTCACAACACAGTTTTTAGAGGCAGTTGTGTTGCAGCAGCTGCAATCATCTTTTGGAGGATTGAGAAGCTAGATCTAGAGCTCCTAGCTCATAGATCTAAGGAAGGGATCAACCCTTCAAGCATAGATCTGATCTTAGCACATATTTCAGCCATCTATTCTTCAGATCTAGTTTTAGATCTGTATTTCCTAGCAGATCAAGGATCAAACCCTGGGGAGGTGATTTTTCCAAAGTTGCAGATCTGGAAAATCCTTTCTGGGTTATCTTTGGAATCCATCACAGTGGCCAGATATTGAATCTTGGCATCATCAGAGCTCTAGTTTTGAGTAGATCTGCATTTCTCTTTTCAGCCTGCAACTCCATGTTTATATTCTGTTGAAGGGACAGGGCAGTATTTGCTGCAGAGCCTCAACAATTACGCTGTACCTGCTTCAAACATGTTTTCTAGGTGATCTTACCTCATCTTTTTGGCTAGATGTACCTATATCTTGTACTTGTGTAACTGATTCTTCTCCAATATAATAAAATGGCTCAGCTCTTTCTGCATATTCTGATTTGTACTTAGATTTATTGTTTATCTTGCTGTAAGTTCTTATATTGTGTGAAGTATTGCTGCATGTTCCCATTTTGGGATACTACAGTGGTATCAAAGCATGATCTTTGGCTCAGCTTGTGGACAGTTCATATTTTTACATTGAAATAATAACAGATAGATGAGATCTATCATAGAGAATGAAAAATCTGTCACTCCTTTCTTCATATCCATGCAAGATCTCTCCAAGGAGGTCAATCAAATGAAGGAGGAAGAATAGAGAGAAGATCCAAGAAGGAGATCTGATGAGGAAAGCACTTCGTATCAGCAGCAAAGAAGATCGGAGAATCCTAGATCTCCTCATAGATCTACTATGCCCACTTTCTTTGAAGAAAGTGAGAGGCATAGAAGTGAAGAAAGACATGAACCTGAGACTCAGAAGACTGTCAGTCTATATCTTGAAGAGTACAAAGCACAATCTAGAGCTTTCAAGGAAAAACTAACTCTCCAACAATTCTTCCAGATAAAAGAAGAAAGAGGATCCTATAGCAGCAATAGAAGTAAGAGGCATAATAGATTCTATCTGCCTACATTTGATGGATCTTCCTCAATCAATGTCAAGGCTTGGAGGAGGGAGTTAGATTCATTTTTCAAGCTACATCCTGTGGTTGAAGAAGAGGCTGTTCAAATTGTAGCACTTCATCTCTTAGATGAAGCAGAAGATTGGTGGTTTGGGCACCTAGAGCATGCAAAGGTGACCAAGTATTCAGATTTATTTCACAAGTTAAGAAAGGGGTTTGATGAGGAGGGGTCACTACTTTCACCACCTGCTGCAGAAGTACTTGTATCTGGAGAAGAGACACTTGCATCTTTGCAAAGTAGTCTCGAGTTCATGACTCATGGAGTCCCATGCAGGGATCAGGAGGTGCATGAGGAAGAGGAGGAGGATACCAACGCTAGTACACTTGAAGAAGAGAGGCCATCACTCTTACCAGTAGTTGGAGATACTATTATCCCAGTTGGAGGAACTCTTGTGTTCTATCAAGAGGTTCCCACATATCAGTTGATCCAAGGTATGCATAAAATTTTAGCACATATTGTTTCAAGATCAATGCATGACCAAGGATTAGAACAAAATGCTGATTTGAAGCAAAAACATATCACAACGCAGAGGACCCTTGATCTAATCAAGGAGGATACTGAAGACTATCCCTGTTCATCATTGTTGAGCTACATTCAACCCCTTGGGTTGAGAGGTAGAGTTTCAGAAAATGGGATTAGAATTATCCTATGTACTATGATTGATTGTGAGATCAATGTTGTAACTTGCTTTGAGACAGTGCATGTATCACCCTGCAAATCTACAGTGCTGTCACTTAGTAGCTGTGACAAAGAAAGGGCTTCATCATTCTTGGAACATTCTGGAGGTAGCTTCACTCATGAAGAAATTGAAGCAGAGATGATAAATGGTAGACATCTTGAAATGAGAAACCTTTTCTCCTTTCTAGATGACCCTTTCTCAATGAGCCCCTCACTGCTCAAAGAGAAACTTCTACTTGCATTAAATCCAAAACTTCTTTGGTTTTGGAGGGCCTTTTATGGAGAGAGAATCTAATTGAGAGATCTCATTAGAGATGCATTTCAACATTTCATGAAATGCAAAAGTCTTCAACAGTTTGGGAAGCATGGCATTCTACAAAGGGAGGATGCCATGATTATGCAATACCTCATTCATCACCCCCATGGGAGTGAATGGGTAAGGATGATAAGCCAGGGGTATCAACACCACTTGAAGATTTTTTTAGGCTAGCCTACTTGGTTACACTGGTTTCCATTGGGAGATTGCTGTCACTCTCCAAAGGCACCTATTTTTCTGATCCATGCCTTGAAAAACATGTATGAAATGGAGAAGGAGGCATGGCTGCGCTGACTGATCTTGGGTGAGTATGGATACCACCCAATAGCTCATCATTTTCTGAATCATGCCTTGTTTTTCAATGATAAATTGCAGCAAGGGAAGGCATGTTCATTTTTGTTTCACTTGAGGAAGTTTGGCCACCACATGACATCTCCAATGTCTATGTGTTTTGTATTATGTAACACTTGGCATAATGATCTCATGATGTGCATTGATGATGTTTCTTTGTATGGGGCTGATGTGGCATCTCACATGTCCATTAGTGTGCTTTTGCTTCATAATGCACATGAGGAGGAGATAAAGCAACAAGATCTCTTGTTGCTTGGATTGCTTTTGGGGAAGTTTGGCTTGTCCATCTTACATAGAGGAGATGGAGGATGGCAGCAAAGGGCCTTACTCCGATGGTTATTGTTAGGAGAATATGGTTTGACATCTTTGTCTACCCATATTACTTCTTCCCTTCTTCTTTTTCATAACCTTGGAATGATGGAGTTTGGGTCCAACAAGGCCAACAAGGCTAAGTATGGGAGCAAATCAATGCTCAATCTAGTTCATGAAACATGGGATGGAGGAGAGGATGGAAAGAGCTACTATATCTTATGTTTCTCATGTATTGTTGATAATGTTGGACATCATATGGTTGTCACTTGGTGCTTCATGATGGAAGGAGGACATCTAACCAAACAGTTGGAGGTCATTCTTTATGTTTTTGAAAGACAACTTTGGAACCAAACATACATAACCTATTGCAGCAAATGGAGGAGGACTTCCTTATGTGGATGCCATATGGAGGAGAATAGATGGCTTTGCATCTACTTTTGGAGTTGCTTGAGGACAAGCAACATTTTTCCCGGGGGGGGGGGGGACTGTAATATTCCCAAATTTTCACATTACATTTGGAATATTAGAGTCCTTGATTTTCTTAATGAATTAAGTAAATAAAAGGGTGGAGGGACCCAAAATCCTTAATAAGAATAAATATCCACTTTGTGTGTGTGAATGTGGATTAATCTAGAATAGATTTGCAAAAAGGGGTAGTTGAGCAACTACTAATGTGAATGAGATTGGAGATCCTGTCTCATTTAATGAGAAGATCATGGAGGGTTGATTGAGTCAACTAAGATCTTGAAGATGTCAAACAGAGGGTCATTGAGCATTAATGATCAAGTGGTGGAGGATCATGTGCAAATGAAGCACACATGATGGAAGAGGTGTGCATTGCACCTAGACTGTTTGGTTGATTTGGTTAAACAACGCTGTCCCACTTGGATGATCTTGTCCACATGAGGCAGCGCAGTTGAGATTAGGGCCAAGGCTTGGGGTGGCTCAATCATTATAAAGGAGATGAAGGCAAAGGAAAAAGGCATCTTGGATTATTTTGATGTATGATCTTTTAGATCTGGAATTGTCAAGTGACATTCCACTACAATCTTGGGCTGTTTAACAGAGATTGCAGGTGTTGTTTAACACAGGGTTTTCCCGGGCAGGAATCCCTCCTATTTCTTTCAGCGATATCTAAGGAAGAGTTTGTACTTCATTATACATTAGGCTTTAAGTGCCATTTACATTTCCTACTTTTTGCAGAACATTCATATTCAGAAAACTGCGTTTTTCTGAAGATCGGTTTGGAAGGTAGAAGTTGTCTTCAGTAATTCAGCTGGAGAACAAGGTGAGGGATTATTCCCATTACCTGGGCTTATATTGCAGCACTCCCAGAGCCACATTGCATATCTGGCATTAGGCCAAAAGTTATTGACCTCCTAGTAGCAATATTCTCTCCAAGAATAATGTTGTCCATATTGCAAATCTGAAAGGAGGAAGGAAGTTGCTAGTATTTCAGCTAGCAATCCAGTGGAGGATCATTCCTTCACATTTCCATCAGTATTACCATCAGCTTGGATCTTATTGCATCATTTTTCAGTAGGAATAAGGCCTCTCTTTCCATCACAATGCAATTTTTAGAGGCAGTTGTGTTGTAGCAACTGCAATCATCTTTTGCAGGATTGAGAAGCTAGATCTAGAGCTCCTAGCTCATAGATCTGAGGAAGGGATCAACCCTTCAAGCATAGATCTGATATGAGCACATATTTCAACCATATATTCTTTAGATCTAGCTTTAGATCTGTATTTCCCAGCAGATCAAGGATCAAACCCTGGGGAGGTGATTTTTCCAAAGTTGCAGATCTGGAAAATCCTTTCTGGGTTATCTTTGGAATCCATCACAGTGGCCAGATCTTGAATCTTGGCATCATCAGAGCTCTAGTTTTGAGTAGATCTACATTTATCTTTTCAGCCTACAACTCCATGTTTATATTCTGCTGAAGGGACATGGAAGTATTTGCTGCAGAGCCTCAACAGTCACGCTGTACCTGCTTCACACATGTTTTCTAGGTGATCTTAGCTCATCTTTTTGGCTAGATATACCTATATCTTGTACTTGTGTAACTGATTCTTCTCCAATATAGTAAAATGGCTCATATCTTTCTTCATATTCTGATGTACTTAGATTTATTGTTTATCTTGTTGTAAGTTCTTATATTGTGTGAAGTATTGCTGCATGTTCCCATTTTGGGATATTACATTAGTTTTGGCTGAGCTTCTCTGTGACCTTCCCTCTGATAGTACTGCAACTACGTCGGATCCATCAATTCCTGACGAGTCTCTGTTTCTGATCGGATCATCTCATCCTTGGTATGGTGATTTCATCATTTATCTCCAAACTCAAAATTTTCAGCATAATACCTCTCGCTTTGAACATCAACGTATTCGATACCAAGCCAAAGATTATTTGATAGTTGGTGATACCATTTATCGTCGTGGTGTTGATACGATTTTAAGAAGGTGCCTCACCCATGAGGAGGCCGAAAAGGTTTTAAGTGATTGTCATGCTAGGGCTTGTGGTGGAAATTTATCAGGATACGCTACCGCGTAGAAGATACTCCGCGCTGGTTACTTTTGGCCAACCATATTTCGCGACTGCATTATCGCGGTCAGAAGTTGTCATGCGTGCCAGATATTTGATCATAAAATCTGCAAACCACCAGCGCTAATGCATGCTGTTGTCTCTGTGGGACCATTTTCGAAATGGGGTATTGACTTCATGACCTGTAACCCTCGTTCGTCTGGGGGGCATGGTTACATTATTGTCGCAGTAGACTACTTTACCAAATGGGCCAAAGAGATGCCTACATTCAACAACACAAGACAAAAAACTGCATTATTTTCCTTTAATCATGTTATTGCATGGTTTGGGGTCCCACAGGCTATAGTTACAGATCATGGGAAGCATTTTCGCAACCACATGATGGCTGAATTGACTGCCAAGTTAGGATTGTCACATGATAATTCTACTCCTTATTATCCACAATAAAATGGACAAGTTGAGGCTATCAACAAGATTCTTAAATGTATGCTTCAGCGAATGATAGGAGTTCGTAAAAGAAACTGGCATTTGATCCTGTACTCCACCTTATGGGCGTATCGAACCTCGGTGAGAAACAAAACTGGATTTACTCCTTTTCAATTGGTGTATGGTCTGGAAGCTATCTTACCTATTCAATGTGAAATACCGTTGTTAAAACTCGCAATCGACTTGTTACCTTACACCTCAGAAAAATAAGCGCGTCTCCTTAACCTCATCCATCTTTATGAAATGCGTCGTGAAGCCCAATTGGCCAACGAAGCGCATAAGAGACGTATAAAGGCGAAATATGACAAAAATGTGCAGCCTCACATTTTCTCAAAGGGCGACTTGGTCCTTCTTTATGATCAAGAAGCTGATGTAATAGGTACAGGGAAATTTGAGCCATTATGACATGGCCCCTATATTTTCAAAAGAGTTCTTGCTAAGGGTGCCTATGAGTTGGTTGATTACGATGGAATTCCATTGGCGCAGCCTAGAAATGGGTTGCAGATGAAACGTTACTATGGTTAATCATGAGCATGGTAATATTTTATATTATAATATATATATATGTTGTTGATTTACATTCACTATCTTAGTTTGATTTTAGAGTTTTCTTGACGTTAATAATCCGCTTTACATTTCATCGCAGATGTCTGAATCTTCGGAACCATTTGTTGGATATGCTGATAGTGTTAGTCGTAGTACGTAGAATCTATCCTATGTAGCATGGGCCATTTTTGCTCCGAACAACGAGTTAGTGAGTTTTCAAGGTATTTGTATTGGTAGATCGATGGAAAATATCGCTGAGTATAGCGCGTTGATTGAAATTCTCTTTTATGCCATTTCATTTGGTATTAACCGCATAATCATAAGGTTAGACTCACAACTTGTGGTATTACAACTTACTAGTGTTTATACTGTTAGAAATCCAACACTGCATCATTTGTTCCTAAGAGTTTAGCTTTTGGAAAGACACTTTGATTTTATTCAATATAAACACATTTCCAGAAATTTGAACACATTAACTGATTCATTGGCTAATCAAGTTTTAGACAGACATTTGCAACATATGTAAATAAAACATTCACATCATTGAATAAGATTACAAAATAAACGTAGGAAAACACTGAGATCATATAGATAGATAGTTATAGGTTTTTACAAAAATTTGTGCCCAAGACACATTGGTCATATGACCTCAAATGTATGAAAAATGTCAAAAGTAAACTAGTGGTGCTCATGGTAACATGCTATAGATCTAGCTATCCTACGCAGTAACCGCATCCAAAGGTTAGGAAGCCCAATAGTGTGTCACTGTAGTCGCATCGGTAACCCTTCGATCCGGCAATCCGGAATCTCAAAGGTCAACCTCTCTATGTGCTGCTGAAGCTTAGACATAGTCTTAGCCATATCAAGATCCTGAAGGACTGCTCTCCCGACAACACTCTCTGCTGACACATATGCTTCACGCTCTGGTTCCTCTACTGGTTGAACACGACCAACATCTAAATCACATCAAACATTTAGTTTAGTCTTGGGAAAACATCAAAATACAAAAACATTGTATAAACCTTAGAAAAAATCAAAACATGGTCAAAACATTCTTACCTATTGCACCCCATTGAGCACCTTCTGGTAATGCTAAATCTTGATCTCCTCGAAAATAAACGCCTGCGTATGCATACTCATCGATGGCGAAAATCTGTTGCCTGAACCAGGCAAAGAACGCAGTCACGAACACAATGGTCGATTGGCATGCATGCCTACCCATGAGTTCTACCCATCTCTGCATCCGCGAATCTCTAGGATTAGACACATCCAGTGTCACATGTTGTGGCTGCATCAGGGGAATGCGTTCTAAGGAAAAAGATATGAGGATTGAACCATAACTGAAATTATTCTTCCTTACTCCCTTTTCTTTGTTTAGTTGTTCTTTTATCTAAGAAAGTACAACTTCAGACTAGTTGAAGACTATTGGCTCCATACACTCAAGTGCATACTGCATATACGATCTATTCGCTACATGTAGTGTAACGGTGCCGACAAGTTTTACGATCGTGAAAATGATAGTTATCAAAGGAAAATATCTAACATCCTGGATGTTTATCTTTCCATCTTTGATTGGTTGTGCCCCTAGATAGCAATGTTGCAAAACATAATCTCTCACTGTCTCTCCTCCAAGAATAGACCCTGAGAGTGAAATAAGCAAGCCTCTCCTCGACAAACCTGTGAGAAAGTATACATCCTCAATTGTTATGGGAACCACTTGGTTCTTAATATGAAATGCCTCGATAGCTAGATCCCATGCTCTAACTAAGAACTCCAAGAGTTCTATTTGTTGCCTGATCCCTAACAACCGGAAGTACTTTAGCAGTCCACAATTTCTTTGCACTCTTACTGTGCCTAGATCTTTTAGGGAAATCATATCTTGTTCTTCATGTACTCTTTCCCTCCATGTAATCATCACTATAATATGATGGAAACCTGAAATGCAACCATAAGAACCATTAGATTCCATTCAATGCAAAAAATTGGGCAAAAATTGGGAATAATGCAAAAAACAAAAATCTAGATTGCGCCCAACACAGTCCCTAACAAGAGACAGTGCATTGTGTATGCAAGCAGCCTTCAATTTACTTGCTATGCAACTCAGGTTTCGACATCCAAGGGTGCGTTGCCCTCTTTTGTGGCAGAATTTACCCTAGGGACCTCAAAACCTTAAAAAATTGCAGAAATTGGAAATGAAATGATTACTGAAGGAAAGAGGAGGTTCATGGCACTAACCTAGATCAAACGGCAATGAAATCCATCCATAGAAACGATCGCAATCAGCAGCTAAAGTTCGGGGGCAAAATCAGGTTCAAAGCTCCAAAATGCAAATGGTAACTTTGGAATGGTAAAAATGAATAGTAAAAATACTTTTAATAGTCATTACATTGTTTGCAAATTATATTTATTGCTATGACTATAGTTTTATTATGTTTTTTATCATGAAACACGTATTTTTAATCCATTTGATGTTGTTCTGAATAGGCTTTACAACTGATGAACGGATTAATCGTGTAGATTTATTCAAGAATGATTTGACCACAAAGCATACTTTTTCTCCTTATTTTTCAAGCTTTGTTAAAAACAAAAAAGTATTTGAAGCGCACTTTTATCTCTTTTTCAAGATTTGATAACAGTGAAAAAGGAATCCCTGGAGTCTTCTTTCAGCTCTTTTCAGACTCTGATAATATGAAAATATTGCTAAGCACTTGTCTTTTCGAGCTCGTAAAAGTAAATGAATTGATATCTGCTTAGTATAAGTTTAACCCTTTTCTGGACTGAGATAGATTATTTACAAAAAAGGAATACCTTGGTTAAACATGACCAAAGAGGTTCTCTCAGATATTATTTTACACTTTTTCAGATCTGAGTGACAAATTTACGAAAAAGTACTTATGGAGTTTTATTTTGTCTTCTTTTTCAAACTATCTAAATATGAAAAAGGACCGGGCTATCACTGTCGTTAAGTTCGTTAAAACATAAAATAGCGTCAGGCTTGTCGATCATGACAAGAATCAAGTTTCATTCATCGCTAGAATCGTTAAATTATTAAATAGCGATACTTTATTCACCCGAAGGTTTGAATTATAGATCAATAATATGTTATCCTCCTCAAGCTTGTTAAAAAATAAAGAGGTAATGGTCGACAAATGACTGGGGAAAATTTGGGAAAGTGAGCAGAAATTTTTACGGTAGCAGGTTGCTCTTGAACATGCCACTTCACTCCATCACTGTGACTATTTAGGTTCGGTAATCTTCTTGACGGTTCATTCATACCTATAGTTCATCATACCTTCACTTCAGTTTTGGGTCAATGCTGGCAACTCATCTCAGTGTCGTCGATATGTTCAAGATAAGTCATCCAGTGATAACTCATCCTTCTGCAATACTCATAAAGCTTCATTCTCATGACCATCATCACTGAAAATTGCTATATCAAGTCATACCTTTGTCTCTGAAATCAATAACTCCAGTTTCACAATAAGGTGGCTTCCTGTTGACGACAAATCATTATGCAGGAAGTTCACTTAGAAAAATCAGATTACAGTACCATTAGGCTTGTTACAGCATCGACAAGATCCTTGCTTCTGGAATTTTGACCAAAATATTTTGTTTGGCGTTCAACATCAAATCATCTGTTCATGCCTTACAAAATTTACTGCAGTACCCTTTGGGCCATTGATATTAATGGTGGTTCTCTCGCATTTGTTAACAACTCACATTATTAGTTGGTAATCAAATGATGTCTTACCATGTTCGACTAAAAATCATATATTCGCATGGCTAGACTTGTACCCGAATGTTCGAGTGAATGAGATAAGAAGACCCCACATCTAGTTTCATCCATCCGGGCTGCCATTTTAGGATTGTTGTACACATCATCTGTATGGTGACCTTACATACAGTTCGTCATCCGAACTGGGCCTATATCTGTAGGCATGTCTGCATTGGGAAACATTCCAATAAAGATGAATTTATAAATTATGTACATGTTATTAGATTGTTTATGTGCTGAACATGGGAATTCCTACCCTCAGCAATTATGATCAAAGAGGATATATCATGATGTAATGTATAGTAAGATTGATGCAGGTCGCCACTCCGCTTCATCTCCAGCCCAACACAGTGTAAAGCATCTCAATCAAAATATTGTTATTATTATTCTGACTTCATGCTTTAGGGGGCAAATTGTTATAGGTCAATTTGGGCGCCATTCCCAATGCCCTGGTTAACTGGGAATCATCTCCAGGACCGATGAATAAGGGTCTATCATTCCCTATCATTTCAATTGATACATGCCCTAATACAAAGAACAAGACAAATCATACATGACTTTCATCTGCAAAGGTTTCCAAGATTTGAAGTTTATAATATATCATATGAGAGCTCATCAACTCTGCCTATAAAGGGAATAAGTGCGTTGCATATGCAGGTAGCCCCATTCAAGGCTGCTCTGCAAAGCACTTCCCGACAGTCACAGGTGCGTTGGTCACATTGGGAGCGAAATTCTCATTTTTTTGGAATCTCCACTTGGCCAATGGCTTCTGGAAGAGTTCACATGTGTCAAACTTCGAATCCATGTGTTCATTTGACATCTACAATATTGGGAACATGTCTTGCCTATTATTGGAAAGTCATTGATTGTAAAAATACCTTCAGCTCCTCTATAAATTGAGCACCTATCTTAGTGTTTGATAAGGAAGAATTTGAGTAGAGAAATGCTGGTGGAATTTCAATTGAGGAGTTGATTTGAGTGACATATTGCTGGAGATATTTGCATTGTGATGAGGCTGAGATGCTGCTGGAGATGGTGACACTAAATCAATCACTGGGTTGTAACCTCCCCTTCTATCCATTAATAAATATTGCTACTGACTTTCCCACATATGTATCTGTATAAGCTCATGTTTTCCATATTATGAATTCTTATCTGATGTATATGGTTTATGTTTCATTGATTTAACTAAATAACTTAAATAGACATCTGTATTATTGCTATCTTTTGTTGTTTAGTGTTCATCTTTGCAGGAAATATTTTCGGACATCTAGCTTGGATTTGAAGCTACAACAAGAGTGACAGAAGAATAATAGGAAGTGCTTGGACTTCAAGTAGGTTTCTTGATCTATTCTGTGTGTCTATTTACAGTTAGGAAAACTAGTCACAAAGTATTTAACCTATTGTTCTAGATAAGCACCTGTCTAGGGAATAATGTTTTATCCGTAATCCATAATTCCACATAACATATACTCTTTTACTTAAGTTATTAGTTTTCTTCTTCATAAAACAACTACCAATGCATAAACCATAAAGAGGCAAGAGACACAAAATATAAGTTATCGTCCAGGGCCAAAACCTCCTACTTTTTGAGAGGAAAACCCGAATAATTCTTCGTCTTATATATATTCCAATTGATGAATACAAAGACCAATACCCTTGACATATTTTCCTCTCCAAGACCAAGACACAAGTTCCCTTAATGATAGTCAAACTTATGCTCCTTCCTTTGTCTCGGCTCCTTTTTCACTTTGACCTCCTTCTACTTCAACCTTCGACCTCCTTGAATTAGGTCTGCAATTCTAACAAGACCTTTTTCTTGTGCCTTTCCTTTGCTTAGGATGGAGTCTCCTACTAGCTTGACTCAAACTTCCCTTATTACTTAAAATTCTTTCAACTCCAACCTTCTGCTCCTTCCTAAGGAATATTTTTCTTCTCGGCTCCTGCTACTGCAATAGATCCTTTGCTACCTCATGTGTGTAGAGGATATAAACCTAAAAACATACCATAATAGAACTCAGATTATACTCTTTATCCTTCACTTGATAATAAGCCTTACTCGTTGTACTTCACACCTTGTACTTCAGACTATATAATCGCCGAAATATGCTTTGAAATTATATGTCTAAATGAAATCCACATTGCCCTATTTATAGTTGTTGGAGCTTGTAATAAGCCGACATGACTTGGAGATGATTCGATATGTCTTCTGGAGAGACATTATTATTTCTTTTGCAACCGACTTGAAGGAGGTGACTTTGTCTTGGTCTTGGAGGGATTTCTAACTTATTTAAGGAATTATATAAATATATAACATGCCCAAGAAGGGTATTTCATACATGACATAGACTCAAACTGAATTTTATGACAAATCCTAAAGGCTCACAATGGGAACCATCACTAAAATAAAATTCCTTGCTCATGAAACCTATGAGACAATCATTACAATACTTATATTTTTCTTCTTTTTTCATCAATTACATAAAATCATAGTTACTCATGTCATTATGAATACCAAAACTAGTTACACTTTTCAAAAATGCCCTCCTCGAGAGCACTCTTTTCACTCAAAGAGATGCGCCCTCTTTGAGCATACTCCTTCGACCCGAAGAGATGCACCATCCTTGAGAGCACTCCTTCGACCCAAAGAGATGCACCCTCTTTGAGAGCACTCCTTTTACTAGAAGAGATGCACCCTCCTCGAGAGCACTCCTTCAACTCGAAGGAATGCACCCTCTTTCTTTCCCTTGAGAACACATCGCACTTGGGAAGCCCGAAGCCTTCCCCTTCATCCTTCAGAATTACGCCATGCACCTTGTCTTGATTTTCCTCCTCTCTTGAGTGTATGAGCACATGCCGAAGCCACAAAGACTTTCCCCTTCATCCCTTCAGCCTTTCAAAGTGTACTAATGCATCTAGAAGCCCCTTTGACCCTTTTGAGCGCACCAAAAAGGAATAAAATAAAATATGCATAAAACTTGGTAGATTAGGAGATTTTAAGGTTGATAATTTCTCATAATGGGTTATTGGTGAAACAAGTATTCCAGGGACCTCATGACAAGCACACACGAGGAAGATCAAGAAAAGATGATAAACAAAGGAAACATGAAAATAGCCAAGAAAACACATGAAAATTGATGATTTAAGCACCCCAATGATTCTAATATTGAAGAACCTTTGGAGGGTGAAAGTGCCACAATAAAAAGATAAAAAAATAGAAAAGATAAAGTGGAAGCCGTGTCACCACTAGAGAAAGTCCATGTCATCAGTCATTATCAGTCCTAATCATCAAAGATAGTGACATGTCAAGTCTCATCATATGATGACGTGGAAGTCATGATGTAGTATTGTAATCATTGTAAAAGACAAATAAGTGGAAGTCCAAGAGTCATATGTGGAACATGAAGAGTCACATAGTCATGTATGGACAAAGATTGTATAGAAGTCCAAAAGTCATTTAGAATTTCAAGAATTGTTCAGAAGTCCAAAGGACACACTAGGAGTCCAAGAGTCATGGGGTAATCCAAGGGTCATGAGGATATGAAAGTTCATTCATCTTGTTATAAAAGAAGCCTAATAACTCAAGCAAGAGGCTTTTGGAGGCTTAATATTTTCAGAGCTAGTCTTGGCTTCTCTACTTGGCATAGGAGAGAAAAATATTCTTTGGAGAAGAAAGAAGTGACTTAATGTTCCACTATTGGAACTAGTGTTCACCATTTTAATTGTTGTAATTGGATCTTTCACCTTATAATTGAAGCTCTATGACCCAACACATTTTCATGCATGTATCGCAAATGTTTTAGGACTATTATTGGGATGTGTACGTTATATGTTGTGTTCATATGTACTGGAGAAACTTTACTATTTCGGTGGCTTCGGTACTTATATTGTTGAATGTGTGTTGTATTTGCCTTAATATCATTGTGTGAACTATTTGACTAATGAATATTTTCATGCTCTTGTGTGCCTCTTCTAGGATAGTACTGTTACTTTCATCTTAGAGATTCATGTTTTATCTCCCCTCGTGAAGGTTTCATTCTACATCTTGCAATTTGTGCTTTAAAATGTCATCTTACTTGCTTATTCAAGGTTTATGTATATAATCTCTTATGTTATCCATTGAAACCAAGGCAAACCTTTGTGTTATGGTGGTTGGGATGATACTCTAGATGGGGCTCCTACTCCAAACTGTGTGAGGTCTAATTGGGACTTCTCATCGGGGAGACCCCCTGTATGTTGGCGGTATCCAACACCATCAACAATATAAGAACCCTCAAAATTATCAAATAAATTTAATCATCCAACATTCTGCAATTTATTTTTTACTTTTGGATAAGTAACCAGGAACTTCACTCCTTCTGGTTCATAGCGGATTACGACACCCATGGTTCTAAGGTAAAAATTGCCTCAAAATCACACTTCAATAGTTGTTACAAGGAATGGTGAGAGGCGAATGAAATGGTTTGGTGAAATGAACGAGGAGGGTGACAGATAATAATAGAGAAAGGGTTAAGATAGGGCTGTGTGGTAGTAGTAAAATAGGACTCTCCCATAATAATTTCTCATCATCGCTTTATTAAAAACTCTTGAGTTGTGATATAAGTTTTGATATTGCATTTTCCGAAAGGAATAAGGAGTCTTAAGGGTTTATGAAGTGAGGTGGTAAAATATTGATTTATTTAGGCCATCATTAGAATTTGAGGCTTCTCATAATCCTTTTTCTTTAAAATAATGGTAAATCAATCCATGTGTACATCTCAAATCCTATAGTTAAACTTTAATAAATTCACCAATTATATATGATATTTACCTTTCATATTACCTCACATTTGTGCCTTTGACATTGATTTTATTTGCAAGTCTAAAGGAAATGCTTGTATGCTCCTTAGAATAAATTAGCTACATAATGTTTCACTAGCTACGAGATGTTACCAGTCTTAGAGATTTACTTAAAATTCTTCAAGGATGCTTGTTGCTACAGATGTTGACGATGTCTATGAGATCTTATTAAAAGAGAAAACAATTCTTCAAACTGATTAGTTTGAACTATTATTTACAAAGGGAAAATAGGAAATCCAAGTTACTAAGAGTCTTGGTTTTCAACTATGATTTCTTGCATAGTTTATGCCAACAATGTTGGTTTTCATAACTATGCATTTTTATTTTTATTTTCATTTTTTTTATAATTTTTTTATTCATTCATTTTATTTATTTATTATAGAAAATAAATCAAATATTTTTTTTGTGGTAGAGGAGAATAATCCCCTTTTCCTGCCAATTTCAAATCAAAAATTTTCTGCAGACTTTAAACAAATGCTTCTCTTGTCAAGGGCTTGTGACATAGTTTTAATTTATGCCCATTTATGAGAAAAGTGATTCCTTCTTCATCAATGGTCTTAAGACTTACTACTCCCATGTAAAAAATAATTTCTATCTCATAGGGGCCTAACCAATGTGTTTGGAATTTCCCTTGAAAATCTTTAAATTTGGGGCTAAAGAGAAGGGCCCAATCACTTGGTTTGAATATTTTGACCTTGATAAACTTGTCATGTGATATTTTCCTTTGTTGTTGAATTATGCTTGTCCTTTGAATGCCATCTTGTCTAATATCATCTAATTCATCTGGTTGTGTTAATTTTTGCTTTTGAGTCTGAGAGAGATCTAGCCCCAATTTTGTTGTATTATTGTATGTCTCCACTTGGAATTCAATAGGAAGTAGAATTTTCTCTCCATAAACATGCTCATAAGGAGTATGTCTAGTGGCATTTCTCATGTAGTCTGGTATGCCAAGAGTGCTTCTGGAAGTCTAACTGCCCAATCTCTTTTATGTAGATGCACAGTCTTGGTCAGCATGACTTCAAGAGATTTATTTGTGGATTCGTCTTGTCCATTAGATTTTTGATTACGTGGAGTGTATTTGTGATGCTTGATCTTGTATTGCTCCATGATATTATGCACGAGCTTGGATGTAAATTGTGCACACTGATCTGTCACAATTTCTCTTGGTACACCAAAATGAGTGAAAATATTCTCAAAAAGAAATGTAACAACAACATCTTCAGTATAAAAATTTAGTACCCATTTAGTAACATAATCAATGCAAACAAGTATGTAATTTTCTTGATTGGATGGAGGATTAATGGGTCCAACAAAATCTAGAGCCCATTTCTCAAAAGTTTTAATTTGGAAGCTCAAGGACAAATTCCCTCCTTTGGAAAACCTTCCTCATCTAGAGAAGACCCTCTTTTCCATTGGAAGAATTTAACTTGGTCAAGGAAAAATATTATTTTTAATGGAAAACCCACAAGTACACAAAAGTACAAGTCGACCTAAAGGAAAAATTGGTTCTCGAAAGAAACATATAAATACACCTCAATGTCACCTCATTTCGACACCATCATCTCACATCTTATTCTTCTCTTGGAGGTTCAATTTTTTTAAAAAAATGAAGTTATTTTTTACGCGTGTGAGGAGGAGAGAGAAAAAATTTGATTGATCTGAATTCTGCCTTTGACCAACGTTGAATTTTTGGAGTTTGGAATTATTTTGAATTGGTTTGACTTGAGATTTTTCATTTTTTTTGGAGGTTGAATTATTTGGAAAGGAGGATGAAATTTTCTGGGCACTTTGACCTTGTTTGACTGCACTTTGACCAACATTCAAGGGAAATTTTTTTGACAGTTGACCAAGCTCTTTTGGAGGCCTGTTGACCATTGAAATTTTGGTACTACTACAACTGTTGTTGAATTTGACCAAAAATTCAAATTTGAATTGTTGACCAGATTTGACTATTGGGCTCATCTTTTGGATATTGATTAGTTGTTTCTGTTGCTTAAAAACTTTGACTCTTGATAAATGAATTGGAACATTGTAATCTCTTTGTTGAACATATGATGACAATCTAATAGAAGAGTAATTTGAAAGGGTTTTCCCCCTTATGGGGTTTTTCCCTAGTCTTTGAACAAATCTTGTGTCTCTTGTTACTTCTATTGATTGTATTCTATTGTTCATTACATTTATTATTCTATCTACAATTTCTATTTATCATTAGAAGATTAAATTTGATTGATAATTGAAGAAAATATTTGGCTAAGTGATAGTACTAAGCATATAATAGTGGGAAATTAACATGGCATCATAGCTTAGGTGAAGAAAATCCCAAGGAATCAAGAGACACGAGCAATCATCTTCGGAAGAAGCTAAAGGGGCCTATATTACTTGGTCAATATGTATACCTTTTACTTCAAGGATACATAGAATCTGGGTGACTCATCAAACTTTTCTACTTGGAAGATCAGGTTGGAAGTTATACTGGATGATAATGATGTTTCATAATATGTGGAAGAAAAATTACCTGAGCCACCGGAAAATGATCCTACTACTACCAAGTCCAAATATAAGAAATGTGAGCTCAAAGCCAAGAATATTATTAATGATTATTTTAAATATCATTTGATTACTTATGTTGTAAAATTAAACAATTCTAAGGATATATTTGATAAGTTGGTTTTGATGTATGAGGTCAACAATTGGAATCACATCCTATCCTCAAAGAATCAACTTAGGTACATAGAGATGAAAAAGGGGGAATCTGCACAATCCTTTGTCATGAGGATATCCCAATTAAGGGATCAATTGTAGACTATTGATGAGCCTATATCTGATAGAGAGCTGGTGTTGGTCACTCTTCAAGGTATTCCCCCTATTTGGGAAACCTTCATTACTACTATAATAAACAATGAAAAGTTTCCAACATTTGATGAGTTCGTTGGAAAATGTACTCAAGAAGAATCCAAAATTCTCTCCATATGGACGATTCAAAAGCATGAACAAGGAGAGCCCTCTACATTTGTTTCTCGAGACAAGAAAAGGGAAGGAAGAGGAGGACCATCTAATTCAAGAAATCCTGCTCCAACATCTAGGGACTCTAATAGAATATTAATAAGGGATAAGGACATGTCAAAGATTTAATTATATGATTGTCATAGGTATGGTCACTATGCTCAAGATTTTCTGAAAAATAGGAATGATCCAAGATCCAACTACAACAATAATTGTGGCTTCAACAACAACAAGTTCAATGATAGAAGAAGAGGAGATGATAGATGAAGAGGTGATGATGGAAGAAGAAGAGATGATAGAAGAATAATAAATGCTCATGACGATCGTGAAGAAGACCATTGTCCTCAAATTAGGTCAAGGAAATACATGTATGGAAATAATACAACTGCTACTCAATATGAATATATTCTTATTTATGCTCTTTCTAGTTCTTCTCCTCCATATTTATGTGATAGTTGGTTGGTAGATAATGGTTCTTTTAGACATTTATTTGGGTACAAGGAAGTACTCTCTAATCTGGTTGAGAGGGAGACCAATCTAAATATTATAATTGAAGACATGAAATTCACATATCCTGTGAAGGGATTTGGTTCTGTTAAATTTCATTTGTACTATGGGAAATACGTTCTTCTTCATGATGTTATGTATGTTTCGGGATTAAAGAACAACTTGGTGTCTATATCTTCCTTGGAAGATAAAGGTATGAGAGTCTCTTCATAAGAGAAAAGTTGCTCACCTGGCCTATTGAATCTCGCATGAGAGATGATTTCACATTGGAATCTAGAGTTGAATAACTCTATAGATTTAATGGAAGATCACTGCAAGCAATGGTTCATGATAGCAATCATCAAAGTGAGTTATGGCATCGAATATTTTCTCATCTACATTATGAATATCTTCTCAATGTTAAAAGGATGGTTTCTAGAATGCCGGATTTTCAATCTAGCCATGATGGAGTATGTCTAGGATGTTCCAATGGAAAGAAGTTTGGAGGACCATTCCCCTGCAACAAAAATAGGACCGGTGATATCCTAAAACTCATTAATTTTGACTTCTGTGTACCCATGCATGTGCACTCCCTCGGTTGTTACCTTTATTATATAATCTCTGTTGTTGAGTTTTCTAGGAAAACATGGATATTCTATTTAAATCACAAAGATGAAGCATTTGATATGTTCCAGGATTTCAAGGCATTGATAGAAAATAAAATAGGGAAAAGGATCAAGGTATTGAGGTTTGACAATGGTGGATAATATACTTCAAATGTGTTCGTTGAATTTTTCAAGAAGACTAGAATTAAGAAGGAAACTATTTTTCCCTATTATAACATAGAGCATAATGGTGTGGCTAAAAAAAAAGAATAGGTCCATCATGGAAGCTTCCCAAGCCATGTTGCATGATCAAAATTTGCCAAATTTTCTTTGGGTATAAGCCTCTAATACAATGATCTATATTCAAAATAAGTTTCCTCATCAAGCCCTAGGTGACAAAAATCCCGAAGAAGTTTTCACAGGTTTGATGCCTAATGTTGGGTATTTAAGGATATTATGCTGCCTCGTGTACTTCCATGTGCCAAAGGACAAGAGGAACAAGTTAGAATCCACTAGAAAGAAATTTATGTTTGTTGGATATTGTGAAAATTCTAAAGCCTTTAGAATATATATATATAGTCAAAGGAAAATCGAGTGTAGAAGAGATGTGACTTTCAATGAAGGTGTTGCCCTTGGAAAAGCAAGGGACCTTCCTTTGCATCCTCCTGTTGAGAAGAAGGATGATGAAATGGACCTACTAGAAGGCCCTTCTGTGCTGGAATTTAAGCCTGATATTGTTGATGATCCCATGGAGCCTATGGACCCCTTGGATCCTCTTCCATGTGATCCCCTTGTTGGGAAGATACCCCTTTGGCTTTGTGATACATTACAAGATGTTGTAATACATATATTTGCTAGAGGAACTTTTAGAGAGAAAGAATCCATCACAGTACCAGGGATACATTGTAACTATGCACACTATCATCTAGGTTGAGCCTCCAAATTTTGAAGAAGTAGTGAAAGTGAAAGTTTGGAAGGATGTCATGGCCGAAGAGTATGAGTCTATTATGAAGAATGATGTGTGGGATGCTGTTTCGAGACCTAAAGGAAAGTTTTTTTGTGACCTTGAAGTGGCTATACAAGACCGAGCATGGATATGATTGAAGTATAGAGAAAGGTTTGTGGCTAGAGGGTTCTCCTGGAAAGAGCAAGATTATGACGATATATTTTCACTTGTTTCCCACTATACCAATATTAGATCTGTTGTTTCCCTTGTTGCTAGTTAAGGATGGAACCTTCACCAGATGGATGTGAAGACTACATTTCTTCTTGGCATTCTACAGGAAGAAGTATTTGTTGAGAAACCACTGGGATCTGAAGTTCAAGATAGGAGGATGTTGAATTTCCATGATCTTGGGTCTAGGATAGAATATTAAAATCTCCAATGCTACCAAATCAAGAATATCAACGATACTACTTTGCATAATGAAATATAAACAATAGTAAATCACACATGCACAATTTTTTTTTTTTACATTTTTCAACCCAAATTTGTTATATTAAAAAACATATAATACAACAATCTAGGGCTCGCTTACTAGGGATAATGGCCCTCAATCATCCACTAGTACAAGATACAAACTAGGGCTTGGTGTCAGTACATCGATGACCAATCTACCCTTAACAAGATACTCTAACCTATTGGCTGTCGCATGCTCTCTCAACTCCTCTCGGTCGTACCCTGTACCTGCCTGGTCCTTCGACTCCCAATCTGCAGCTCCTGCCTCTTTCAATGTTCCAAGTCCATCTGGCCACTGAACCTCAGTTGTAAATATTCTCTCTCATTGTTCCTTATTCAATCAAGGGCACAACACATCGAAACTCCTGACAAGTTGTTCATTGCTCCACTAGTGAACAACTTTCAATCTTCCCATTGCTGCTCCTCAGCTACTCAGGGTCTTTAGCCCACTATGGTATTCTTGTGCAACTCCGATGAAGACAAACATAGGGCATGAAGGGATTCCACCTATCACTACAAGATTTCCATATCCCACATTGAACACATTTGAGGAGGACTTACCAACATCTGCTGTAGAAGTCCTTCGCCACACAAAATTCTAGGGTTTCTCAATTTCTCCTATGGTTTTTCAACCCTTGAGCTTAATACTATGCCACTCTAGCAACCATCTAATTCCATGAAGATGATGCACAACAGCCTCCAACTTGGGCACTATCACGCTGTCCTCCACTAGACCATAAATGCAGAATCCACATTCACACTTTTTCCACTGTCATGCTTCCCTCCAATAGTCCACTAGTGACCAATTATCATTGTAGCATCTGCTCCTAGTTAGGGTATTCAATACCTAGGAATCCCTTCCACATGGCTACTAACAGACTCTTCAACTAGTCCTCTCCTAGGAAACCATCAAGAGAACATCTGCAACATGCTGCTGCTGTTATCTTGCCAAGGGATGCAAGCACACTATTGTAGTATCCTCCAAAAATCATACAATATTCCTCCAAGATCTATGCTCCTTGTCCAAAAACATCAGCCCATTCAATCATCAAATCACATCATCAAGATACCATATACAACCATATTGTTGTTTCCCTCTTTCCCTCGATTTATGTGCACGTATATGACTAGTTAGGGTACACAAAAACCCTAAACCACAACTCTAGAACCATTTTTTCCCTTTTCAAACGTTTCACCTAGTTTGTTGTCCTTTCATTGACTTTCAAGACACCTTGGATACCTCCACAAGGTTCTTAAATATCTCGGATTGCTACCACACTTTAGGGCTGCTTCAAAGAACAAGGAAATCACTTGTTGAAGTTGTCCCTACCTTTGTTTACCTTTGATGGACATTTTAGATGTTGCAAACTAGAGAGAGGATCCTCCACAAAGCCTCACGTCCCTCAAACCTCATCCAAAAAACTTTTTTTTGCTACAGCTCCCCACGTCTACCTATAACAGAGGTTACCACACACAACCAAGCATAGAAAACAACCCACACACACCTTGTTTTGCTGCGGCCTACCTTTTCTAGAGTCATGCTTCAATACGCTGGATTCTGGGATTATTTCCATCCCTCAAAAAATCCACATCCCCTCACAATTGTGATCTAGGGATACGACCTTCAATCCAGTTCTGTGGTTCCCTTTAATTATAATAACCATCCACCAAAACACCTCAATGCAGCCCAAACAAGTCAAGAACCTCCCTTAAGACTGTGCCTTAATGCTAGGTTATTTTGGCATCCAAACAATCAAAAAGGGGCCTTATCTAAGCCTCTTATCCTTTGTTAGAATCAGCCTTAACCTGCGGCCCCAAAACAAAAGTATTCTCCTCCTCTTTTCCTTAATGTGATTTCCTCTCTTGTGCTCCAATGTCCTCACACAATGACTCACATCACTCTCATTTTATAGGATACAAAAGGGCTCCAAAAAATTATTCCAAAAGGGCTTGCCAACTATCATAAGGTTACTAAAACACCAAGTCGACCTTAACTTTGTGTCACAAGCCAACACAATATCTTCAAAAATTTATAACTCAACAACAACAACTAGGAATTGGACGATTCTCGATGTGTTGGATTCGTCTCGACATCTACTATCACCCTCATCCATCACATGTCGCAACCTCGTCACGGTTTTGGCCAAAACACCGATGGGTACAAAACCCCAGGCTTGGGTTTCAAGCCCAAAAGGAGACTTGTGGAGCTCCATCATCCAAACCCTCAATCCTCAAGGCTTGGAGTAACTCCCAAGCTACTAATTTTTCAATATTGTTCTATGCTGTATCAATTACTTTAACCCAATTTTCTTTTCATTAACAATGCATCCAAATATATACAGTGTAAATAACCATAAATAATAACTGAAGATAGAACAATGCATGCAATGAAAAAGAAGACAACAACACAACCATAAGAGACAAAAAATTGGTCCAAGACCAGGGAAAAACCCCACTATAGGGGAAACCATTTCAAATATTCTTCCTCAATGATGCCAATACATATATGCAGTGTAAATAAATAGATCAGATCTATAGATATGCAGATCTAAAATATCAAAATCACAGATCCTATGGATCACCAAAACCAAGTGATCTCAGCTACCTAGTTTTAGATCTAGATCTATAATGCTATCAATGACTGTTCTGAAGCGACTGTGACTGCGTGAAGGATGAATGATGATGCTACACAAGAAACTGAATGTGATCCAAATCATATCTTCCCAGTAAATATCTTAAGCGTGACCTTAAGACTGTTTTCCCATAGCTGAAGCACCCATAACCGCGACCTAAGAGTTTTGTGCCCGTGGTTGAGGGTCTGATCAACCCTGAACCCTAGTTGTGTCCCGAAGACTAATTTCCCTTGACTTTACCAGCTCAACCGCGACCTTGACACGACCTGCACACGATTATGGATAATATTAACTGCTACCTGCCCATGGTTATGGATTAGAATACCTAGATCGAATGCGAGACCTTGCCTGTGATCCCAATCCTTTGCGCGAGCTCATTCTGAGGTACTTGTGCGATCCAAAACAGAAAATACTAACCAAATACCAAAGTAGCATAAAGATGATCTCATGAAAAAATGTTTGCAAATGAAATTGTGGTCGCTTCTATTTATAACTTTGTGAGGGACCGCTTGGGGCTTTGACCAAGTTCACATGCAGTTAGGTCAACCCATAAAATAGTAAAGTAATTCATTACTTAACTTCTGCTTAATCGATTGGGGCGATATATAGGTTGATTTTGGTCCTGTCGAAAAGAGGAATCTAATGCAAACATAATCTTAACCATATGAGCTGTCCAATGTGGAATTTGACTCTAGTTGTTAAAAATCAAGACTTCCTCTCAACTAGGAAGAATTCCACTTGGTAATCTCCGCTTGTAGATATTTACATCAAAGTGTCATTACAGCTCAAATCCATGTGCTGAAACTTTCTCGAATCTAGAAGAAGAATAATTAGGGAGCAATAGTTTCCATCCATACCTAGTAACCTGATCATACAACACATAGGAGAGCACATCTCTGACCATGGGTCCTCATCAGGGAGCTCAGTCTCATACTAGAATCACGAAAGGGGAGAAAATTTAAACCCAATATTTTCATCTACCAATCTTCCCATCACTGAATCTCATCAGCCAAGTGGTAGAACACCTGCATCATAATCAACATGGGTTGTACACCCCAAGTACACTCTTAACTCATTTTCCAAACGAGGTGCAGTATTCCCATCAAGCCTTTCTTCAGGGTATGATGCCAACTGGGGTATACTCTGCATAGAACAAATAAGGGAGAAACATCTCCGACCCTATGAAGATAGGGGAGAAACATCTCAACCCTAGGTCACAGATTGGAAAATTCCATATTGTCCAGAGTTCCCTGAAACCCAGGAGCCCTACTTCTCAATTCCTCACCTAGAGAGCTCAAGTGGGGTAGGAAGAGCTTGCTCAATGTCCTCTATTAATGCTGCCCCTTATCTAGAGGGGCTACATCCGTCAGTCCAATATTTTCTCTGAAGACCAAGAACTTTCTTTTCGGAAGTGCCTTGGTGAGAATATCTATAATCTACTCTTCAATCGATATGTGGTGTAGTCTAACAACTCCTCTTTGCACCATGTCATGGATGAAGTGATATCGAATATTGATATGCTTAGACTTGTCATGAAATACAAGATTATATGCCAAACAGATCTCGCTCTTGTTGTCACAATATATCACTGTGGTATCTAAGAATTGACCAAAGAGATCACCTAAAAGGTTCCTCAAGTACACAACTTCAATACTAGCCGTGCTAGCAACAATGCATTCTACTTCTGCTGTGCTCAAAGTTACCGAATTTTGATTCCTGCTCATCCAGAATATCATGGCAGAACCAAGAATGCAACAACATCCATATGTACTTTTCTTGTCGATGAAATTACCTGCCCATTTAGCATGAATGTATCCATGAAGTTTGATATCTCCAGCAGAATATCCCAGAACAAGTGTGATTTACCCCTGTAAGTATCTCAATACATGTTTAACCACAATCCAATGTGCATGAAGGGGCTCAGTCATAAATTGAATCAATGTGTTAACTACATAACATATATCTGGACGGGTGTTCACAAGGAACATCAGAGCCCCAATTAGCTATATGTACTCGGATTGATTTTCCATATCAGGTCCAACTGCTTTTGCACACAACTTCTTGAAGTTCATCTCCATCAGAGTAGTCATCGGTTTGCACTCGGTCATACCAAAACTTTCTAGCAACTTGACTACATACTTTCCAAGTGAGAGAAATACCTCACCGGATCTTTGCCAGACCTCAAGGCCCAAAAAGTAATGCATGAGACAAAGGTATTTCATCTCAAATTCAGAGGCTAATTTCATCTTACATTTGACCATCAACGGTTCACTTCCTGTTAAGAATAGATCATCAACATATAGAACCAATATTAGTCGAAAACCTTAGACAACCTTAAAATAGAGGTTGGGATCAACATTGCTTCTTGTGAACCCAGTTTCATTAGATAGCTATCAATGCGAGCATACCAAGCTCAGGGAGCTTGCTTCAATCCGTACAATGATTTATTCAACCTACAAACATGCGTTCTATGATCTTCCACTTCAAATCCCTATGCTTGTTCCACATATACTTATTCCTGTAACATACCATGGAGGAAAGTGAACTTTACAACCATTTGATGAAGGGTCCATCCGTGAACAACAACAAGGGAAAATATCAAATGGATAGTTGTATATCGAGCCACAGGAGAAAATATTTCATCATAATCTAATCCCTCTTTCTGAGAGAAACTGCAAGCTATGAACCTCGCTTTGTATTTCTCAATGCTGCCATCGATTCCATGCTTGATCTTAAATAACCATTTTGAAGTCACAACAAACTTCCCATGCGGTCTCGACACAACATCCCATACATCATTTTTCACAAGAGATTTATATTCCTCGGCCATAACATCTTTCCAAACATGTTCTTTGACAACTTCTTCAGATGAGGATGGTTAGGCCTGAATCATGGTGCTCTTAGCATCTAAATATACCTGATACCTGCAAGGTTCCTTTCTTTCTCTGAATGATCGACGAACGAGAATACTTCTTTCAATGTCCTATAGAGTGTTGCAAAGCCAAAGTGGTCTTTTATTTATATGAGGATTAATGGGAGGTGGATATAGAGGATCCATATAGGCTCCATGGGAGTATCAATATCATCTGACTCTGGCATAGAAGGACCATCTATAATGTCCTTGTCATCATCATCTTACTTGGAAGGAAGAGGAAGATATCTAGCTTTACTAAGTGCAACATTTTAATCAAAGGTTACATCTCTGCAAATTTCAACCTTACTTTGATCGGAAATGTATATTCTGTAAGCCTTAGAGTTTTCACAGTAACCCATAAACATACCTTTCCTACTTGTATCTTCCAGCTTATTTCTTTTTTATTTCGGCACATGAAAGAATACTGGACATCCAAAAATGCGAAGATGCTTGATCTCGGGTTTGTTACTTGTAAACATGTCTTCTGGAGTCTTGTTTCTCAATGCTTGATGATGCACCTAGTTTTGAGAATACACAACAGCATGTGTGGCTTCAACCCACAAAAACTTTGGTACCATCTGATCATGAAGCATGGCACGAGCAACTTCCATTATCGATTGGTTCTTCCTTTCAGCTAAGCCATTCTGTTTAGGTGTATAATTCACAATTGTTTCCTTCTTGATCCCTTTTTTCTTGCATAATGCTATGAATTCTTTTGACATGAATTCTCCTCCGTTTTCGGACATGAAAACTTTGATTCTTTTCCTTGACTAATTTTTGACAAAAGCTTTGAATTCCTAGAATATTTCGAAGGCTTCATCCTTGTGCTTGAGGTAGTACAACCATGTATTTATTGAGAAATCGTCAATGAAGACGATGTAATAGAGACGACCACCAACCGAGTGTACAGGCATCAAACCACACAAATCTCAATGAATGAGCTGGAGGATGTCAGTTGTTTTGTTCGTACTGGAGTGAAATGGTCCCCTTATTTTATTTCCGCTTACGCAACCTTGAAAAAATCCATCATGCTGAGCTTGAATATCAGGAATACCTGATACCAGTATCTTCAATTTGGAAAGAGCATCATAGTGTAGATGAGCTAGCTCACGGTGTTGTAATACACTGAGATGACTGGTGTTGTGAACCAATGATAGAAGTGGCCTTCTTGCAACTTTGTAGAGTCCCTCAAATCTCAGTCCTAATGTGAATGCATCATTCATATGTGAATCAACCTGGCAGGTTAAGACATTTCCATTGATGAAGGCAACCCTCATCCCTTTATATTCTAATGCCGATATAGAAATAAAATTCCTCAGAAGTCCTGGTACATACATAACATCATTCAACAATACCAATTCCCTGGAGTTCAACTAAAACTTGACAGATCCAAATACTTTTACAGGATGAGTGGAGTTATCTCCAAGAATAATTTTCAACTTGGTCTCTCTCTCTTCCAGATTAGAGAGGACTTATTTGTATCTAGGGAAGTGATGAGTGGCCCTACTATCAACCAACCAACTATCCCACGAATTTGGTGGAGAAGAACTAGTAAGTGCAGAAATCATAATGTATTCAGTTTTATTCATAACATTGATTTCATACTTGGGAGCCCTTGACTTCTTGTGAGAGTGACGTCCTTCTTACCAATATATTCTCCTTTCGTATTTTCTGTCGCAACTGTACCTTTTATTGTGTCTTCTTCTTTTATCATTGTAGTTGATTCTGGTGTTGTATTGTGGCCTCTTTATCTTATCGGGACAGTCACGTGCATAGTGACCTTTCTTGTGGTAGTTTTAGCATTCAATATGGGCGAGTGACCAATCATTCCTTCCTTTTGAGATTTTAGGAGGAGGTATTCTGGAAAGGTGACATATGCATCAGGCTCTCCTTCTTCATGCTTATGAATCCTCCCTCTTGCTATAATTCTAAATTATTCTTGAGTGAGCTTTCCAACAATCTCATAAAATGATAGAAGGATGTTGCTGTTACTGATAGTAGTGATGAATGTTTCCCAAACAAAAGTAAGACCTATAAGAGTCATGACAGCCAGCTCTCTTTCGACTACATTCTCTCCAACCCTTTGCAGATGATCTCTAAGACGAGAGATCCTCATAATGCAAGACTAAAAAGTTTCACCTTTGTTCATATTCACTTCCTTGAGTTGATATTTCAATTTGATGATCTCATTTAGGTTATTCACTTCATACACGACGTATATATTGTCATACATGTATTTAGATTTTATTAAATTACCAACATATGCAAGTAAATGATCTTGTAAACCATCAACTACGATTTGTTTTGATTTGGAAACACATTTATTATATTTGTTCCTCACGGTGGCACAAGCATCTTCTGGAGGCCCAAGCATCCTTCCTTGAATGTATTCCATCACATCGTCATTGTCAGCAATGATCTCCAATCTGACTTTCCATGCAACAAAATTAGATGCATCACCTAGTTTCTCGTGCTCCTTGAAGGTAGCGGAAGACATATTGACCTTGGCTTGTATATATGATTTCTGATAATGAGGGCTTCAATGCTTATCTTATCTTTGGATTTTCCTTCACCTTAGCTATGATACCATGTTAATTTTTCAATATTGTTCTATGTTGTATCATTTACTTTAGCCCAATTTTATTTTCATTAATAGTGCATCCAAATAAAAGTAGTGTAAATAACCATAAAATGTAACTGAATATATAACAATGCATGCAGTGACAAAGAAGACAACAACACAACCATAAGATACAACAGATTTGTCCAAGACTAGGGAAAAAACTCCACTGTGGGGGAAACCCTTTCAAATCTTATTCGTCAATAGATCATCATAAAACGTTTTCAACAGAGAGTAAAATGAGCCCAATACATATATGCAATGGAAATAAACATCAGAAATATAGATCTGCAGATCTACAATATCAAAAGCATGGATCCGATGTATCACCAAAACCAAGTGATCTCAGCTGCCCAATTCTAGATCTAGATCCATAATGTTGTCAATGATTGTTCTGAAGTGTCTGTGACTGTGTGACGGATGAATGATGACTCTGCACAATAAACTGACAATGATGATTGATCCAAATCAGAACTTCCCATTAAATCTCTTAATCATGGCCTTAATACTGTCTGCCTACGGCTGAAGCACCCATAACCACAACTTAAGCGTTCTGTGCTCACGACTGAGGGTCTGATCAACCCTGAACCCTAGCCGCACCCTAAAGATTGACTACCCGTGGCTTTACCAGCTCAAAAATGACCTTGACATGATCTGCCCGTGGTTATGGCTAAGCTCAACCACTACCTACCCGCGATTATGGTCCATAATACCCATATCGGATGCGAGACCCTGCCTCTGATCTCGATACTTCATGCGAGCTCCTTATGATGTACCTGTGCGAGCTAAAACAGAAAATACGAACCAAATACCAAAGTAGCATGAAGACGATCTCATGAGAGAATGTGTGCAAATGACCTTGGGGTCACTTCTATTTATAGCTTTGTGAGAGACCGCTTGGGGCTTTAAGCGAATCCACATGCAGTTAGGCCGACCCATAAAATAATAAAATAATTCATAACTTAACTTCCGCTTAACCGATTGGGGCGATTAATAGGTCTATTTTGGTCCTCTCGAAAATATGAATATAATGAAAACATAATATTAACCATATGTGTTGTACAATGTGGAATTTGACTCTAGTTGCTAAAAATTAACAACTTGTGGAGCTCCTTTCTCCAAACCCTCGATCCTCAAGGCTTGGAGTACCTCCCAAGCTACAAAAATCAATATAAGACTCATGTTTGTAGGTTGAAGGAAGAAATATATGGTTTGAAGCAAGTCCACAGAGCCTGGTATGTTCATATTGATAGTTACCTGGTGAATCTTAGATTCATGAGAAGTAATGTTGACTTGAACCTCTACTTCAAAGTGGTCCACGATGTTTTGACGATCTATTTTTAACAGGTAGTGAGCCTATGATGCTCGAGTGTAAGAGGGATTTGGCCTATGATTTTGAAATGAAATATGTTGGTTTGATGCATTACTTCCTAGGATTATAAGTGTGGAAAAAGCCGAGATAGATTTTCCTTTCTCAAGAAAAATATGTTGTGAAATCGTTGGAAATATTTGGAATGGTAGAATGCAAGTCATTGGACTCAAGAAATTATGTGGAGATGATACTTGACTTGATTTCTTGAATCATTCTAAGTATCAACAATTAATTGGGGCATTTACGTTCCTTGTGACCACCCATCCATACATATGTTTTACGGTCAATACTTTGAGATAATTCATGATAGAGCCCCTTCATGCACACTAGGTTGCTGCCAAGCATGTGCTGAGATATTTGCATGGGAAGATTAACTTACACTTGAGATATACTTCCATATATGTATGATTGCATGGATATACTGATGTTAATTGGGCTGGAAATGTTATTGATAGGAAAATCACTTTAGGATGTTGTTTTAGTCTTGGATCTAACATGATATCTTGGATGAGCAAGAAGCATAAGTATATTGCCCTTAGTACTGTCGAGGTGAGTATATTGCTGCTAGCATGGAAAGTTGTGAGGTTGTATGGTTGAGGAAGCTCTTTGGAGAGCTGTTTGAGCAGGTTCTAGATATGAAGATGATAATATTGTGACAACAAGAGTGAGATCCGATTAACATAGAATATTGTGTTTCACGACAAGTTCGAGCATATTGAGATCATGTATCACTATATTCGAGACATGGTGGAGAGAAGAGAAATGAGACTCCATCACATTTCTTCTAAAAAATAGATAACAAACATAATCACCAAGTATTTTTTGAAGGGGAAGTTCTTGGTCTTTAGAGAGTAGCTTGTACTGATGGATGTGACCCTCCTGGGTAAGGGGCCCGACTAATCAAGGAAACTGAGCTATGATCTCCCCCCTTGTTTGAGCCCATAGGGAGAGGAATTGAGCTTGAGATCTCTTTGGGTTGAGGGGTATCTGGGCAATAGGATGGTTTTGATCCTTACCCTTTGTGATAAGTAGTATCTCAACTATTCTTACCATAGGGTGTGTGTGATCCTTTTCATTTATGGCAAGTTGGGTGTCTCCCCCTATCATGATTGGACTAGACATAGTATACCCCAATATTCATCCTACCCACAAGTTGGGCTTGTTAGGATTGTTCCTTCCCATCTGTCCAATGGGTTGAGATGAATTGATATGTTTGTGATCCTTGCCTCTCATGGAAATTGGTATCTCGCTCCAGAGATGGGATGCAAGTGTTATATCACCTGAATCTTGAGGGTAAATGTGGGAACATAAAAAAATGATGGGATGGATGTGATCCTTAACTTCTAAGTATCTCTCCCATTGTCACTGGACAATAGGATGGATGTCATATTTACCTCTCATAGCAAGTTGTATATCACATGTTGTCATAAGACAATAGGAAAGTTGTGATCCTTTCTTGGTAAGTTGTATCTCGTATATTTTCATTAGATAGAGGGTGGTAGCTTGATCTCCCCAATGATGTCAAATTATTCTCCTTTAGAGATGAGAAGATATGAGATCTGACCTAATTTGAGATGACGAGACTTTTGATGTAGTCAAAATTTTCTCCCTAGCTAAGAGGGAATGTTAATTTTTCATCTAAGGGAAAAATTCCCTGGACCTTTGGACAACCTTCCTCATCCAAAGAAGACCCTCTTTTCCCTTGAAATAATTTAATTTGGTCAAGGAAAATTATTATTTTTAATGGAAAACCCATAAGTACAAAAAAGTGCAGGTCAACCTAAAGGACAAATTAGGTCTCCAAAGAAGCATATAAATACACCTCAATGTCGCCTCATTTGGACATCATCATATACATATTTTCTTCTCTTGTAGGTTCAACTTGTTTTGAAAATTGTAGATCTCTTTCACACGTTCCAGGAGGAGAGATAAGATCTTTTATTAAGACGAATTTTTCCTTTGACCAACGTTGAATTTTTGGAGTTTGGGATTGGTTTGATTTGAGATTTTGCATTTTTTTTGGAGGCCGAATTATTTGGTAAAGAGGATGAAATTTTCTAGGCACTTTGCCTTTGTTGACTATAGATATGCAACTAGGGATTTAGCATACTCAAATATTAAGTTTCACTGAATTTGAAGGATTATTTTGGGACTGTTTTGACTTCACTTTGAACAACATTCAAGGCAACATTTTTTGATAGTTGAATGAGCTCTTTCAGATGCACGTTGACATTTGACCATTTGGGACTGCTACAACTCTTTTTGACTTTGACCAAAATTTTAGATTTGACTTGTTGACCATATTTGGCTATTGGGCCCATCTTTTGGATATTGATTGGTTGGTTTTTTTTGTTAGTCAAAGGTTTGACTTTGACTCTTGATTAATGAATTGGAGCATTGCAGTCTTGTTGGAAATAATGAGAGGGGGTGTGAATTAGTATTTCTTTCAATTATAGCATTAGTTAATCTTCAATTATTATCAGTGTTTGTGCAATGATAACAGCAAACAAAAGGAACACAAATGCACATAGTTTTTAAGGTGGAAACCCACTCCGAGACAAAAACCACCTAATGATTTTATAATAATCCTTTAATATTAAACTCCAATTGAAAATAAAGCTCCAATTTCATAGAATCTAGAAAAAACATTCTTCTCCAGCTCCCACTAGATGGACACTCCAACGCCCGAGATTCTTCAGTAGTCAACTGAATGGATGCCCCAACACCTAATGAGCTACAACTCACCCTAGCACCACCCTAGCACCCTATAGAATAATAAAAGAAGAATGGACTCCCATACCAGGGAAAATGGTCCACTTTACAATGATATAGAATGATGTAGAAGAAGAGTACACACTAGACCATAACCCCAACTATGACCATATTTGGCTATTGGGTCCATCTTTTAGATATTGACTGGTTGGTTTTGTTGGTTAGTCAAAGGTTTGAATTTGAATCTTGATTAATGAATTGGAGCATTGCAGTCTCTCTACTAATTTTTTTATGAAAATCTAATAGAATAAGAATTTAAAGTTTTCCCCCTTGTGAGGTTTTTCCTTGATCTTTGACCAAATCATGTGTCTCTTATTACTACTCTTGATTGTCTTCTATGTTCGTTGCATTTATTGTTCTATCTACAATTTATATTTATCATCGGAAGAGTAAATTTGATTGATAATTAAAGAAAATATTGGGCTAAGTGATTATAATAATCATAGAACAATGGAAAATTAACAAAAGGCTCTATTAATACTTGTGGTTGTAGAGGCACTTCATCCGATTGGATAGGTTTCCCCATCCTCTGAGAATTATCACATATTTTGACATATTCTTTTGAATATTTGAAAAGAGAAGGCCAATAATATCCCGAAAGAAGTGCTTTTCATACATTTTGTCTGTCGGCAAAATTTCCTCCATAAGGTTCACCATGAAATGCTTTAAGTATTTTAGGTACCTCATCTTCTTGAACACATCTTCTAATGATCAAATCATCTCTTGTTCGATATAGTTCTCCTTCTATCCAAGAATAAGGTGCATTGGATTTCATAACTCTTTGTTTTTATTTTGTTGATATCTGAGGAGGAAAATTTCCTATAGCCAAATAATTAGCGATATCTACAAACCAATAAGTTTTAGTAGATCGCAAAAAGATATTCATTAGAAAAATTACCCATTACAGGAATATTAGTACAATCATTTTGCATCCTAGAAAGGAAATCAACGACCATGTTTTCTTTTCCTAGCCTATCTAAAATGGTAATATTAAATTCCTGCGATAGTAAAATCCATTAGATATTAGTTTATTCATAAGATATTTAATAACATAATGATAAGTGTGAATAAAGGTCTCGTATCTAGTGATGTAGTGTCTAAACTTGTTGATTGCATGAACAACTGCTAAGAACTACTTTTCTGTGACTGTATAATTTAACTCTACAAGAGTTAAATTTTTACTTGTATAATATATAACATAAGGATTTAAGTGTTTTTGTCCTAACACAACCCCTAAATCTATATCCGAATATGAAATGGAAGGGACCAATTTGGCCCTCTTAAAATGGGTGCTTCAAAAATTTTATGTTTCAACAATTCAAAATATTTTTGATAATCATAATCCCAATGAAATTCACAATCTTTGGTGAGTAATTTGAAAAGTGGTGAAGCAAGCTTTGTGAAGTTTCTATAAATGTTCAATAGTAACCTATGAATCCAAGAAAACTTCAAACATCCATTTGGAATTTAGGCACTAAAAGTTTGAAGATGATTTCAACTTTTGATGAATCCACTTTGATTCTAGAGCCTGAAATATAATGACCCAAAACAATTCCTTCATTAAACATCATAAATCATTTTTCATTACTTAATGAAAGATTAACTTCTTTACATCTAGCAAGGATTTTTTCGAATTTTTTTAAAGCTTCTTCAAAAGTATCCCCATAAACAATAAAATCATCCATATACACTTCTACACAATCATGGATAAAGTTAGAAAAGATACCTAATACTTCTCTTTGAAATGTAGCAAGTGCATTGCAAATCTAAAGGGAAGTACTCAATAAGCATATGTACCCCATGGGCATGTAAAAATTGTCTTATCTTGTTCTTCAGGTGCAATTTGAATTTGATTGTATCCGCTGAAACCATTAAGAAAAGGGAAATATTTCTTTCATGCTAGTGTATCTAAAACTTGATCAATGAAAAGTAATGTTAAATGATCTTTTATATTTTCTTTATTCATTTTTTTTATAATCTATGCAAACTCCTCACTTTCGATTTTTATTTGGCACAATAAACAAGGGTGAAACCCATTGGCTATCTGAAATTGGGTAAATAAAGTTCACATTGAGAAATTTATATATTTCTTCTTTAAAAATCTCCCTCAGATTAGGATTCATCCTTCTCTGGGGTTGTCTTACATGTTTGACAATCTCTTGTATGTAAATATGATGCATGCATGTATTTGGATTGATTCCTTTCATGTCTGTATATTCCCATGAAAATGCAGAGGAATGTTTTTGTAACATTTTAATGAGTTATTATTTTTGAAATTCCTCGAGGTTATTATTGATATCTAATGTTTTTCCTAGGTTAATCTCTATAAGAGTATTGCCAAAATTTTCCATTGACTTTAATGATAGTTTGGATAGTCGAGACGAAAAGTCATCAATACTACAATTTTATTGAAAACTTTGATCTAACATATGCACACAATAATTTTACTGACGATATTGAAGAAAATCATGATTATTCATTAGATTCATTAATTGATTTTACTCAACATTTTGTGATATAGTTAAAACTGGTTGAATATTTTCATAATCTTCATTATCATATTCAATCTATTCTTCATTCTCTATTTTAGTTATTACTCTCACTGGTGGATGATCCATATTGGATGATTCTATTATTTTTCATTCATATCGTTGCTTTTAGAGTTGAAAAAAGTGGAGGAATAAAATCTCATAACCATTTTCACCGATGGGACACAGTTTGGCAAATTGGGGTCTGAAACCTTTCGGTAGCGTTTTGAGGCATCAATCGAATTTTTTTTGGGGGTAAAAGTTTGCTGCTTTAGGGTAACATATTTTTCCCATATTTTAAACATAAATACCTTTCCAATGGCATACTAATCACATTCGAGAGGATGTCATGTCAGCCCCCATTATTTATGAAAAATGTGTTAGCCACGTGATTATGATGTAAAAGACTCTAGAAGAGTCTATATTGTAACTGCGGTTAAGATTTGAGGTAGTCAAACATAACCAATAGTAGGCTATCGGGTTGTGTTATAACATGACCACTAGGAGAAAAAGAAGTTCCATTCTTTCAAGTGCATTTGGTCCATAGTTGAGAAAAAATAGCAAAGAGGGATAGGAGGTAGAGCACAAAGATAGGATTCATGCATTGTAGTAGCCCAAGGACACATGCCATACTTATGTGTACTCATAGCCATATTTCCATTTAGAGAAAGAGAGCGGAGCAACCTCACATTCCAACAAGGTTTTTCTCTCAAGAGGGTTTCCTAGGTCATATCATGTGTCAAATGTCTAAGTGTGAGATTTGATTTTGATGTTCTCTATTTTCTACGTAATTTTAAATTCACATGCATGCACTATAAACAACAAATCTACATATCCATAAATATAATAAAAATGTAATAGTGTAGAATTTTGGATTTTAAATATAATTTTATCATAATTGTTGTTACAGACTATCTAGTGGAATATCAATGGTAGTTTACGAATCATATTAGTATCAGAGCAGGTTTATTTGGGTGTATTGTGTATATCTTCATGGAATCTATATCGGCTAGGCCAAAATACATAAAACCCTAATCATGGCTGATAAATTTGTGAATAACCCTCACGATCTTGTAGAGGAGAGGTTTTCGCGTTTAGAAAAACAAGTTGTTGATATAAATCGTAATGTAAATATCTTCATGACAATGCTAAGGAACAAGCTTGGGATATTTAGAGAAGATGGAGGTTCAAATGCATAGGAAAAATTAGAAGGGGGATCAAGAGATATAATGTTCCTTTTTCTGGTGTTCCTTATGACATGGTTAGGATGGATTTTCATAGTTGGGGGAAGACAGGTCACAGGCGCAGGTTGGTGTTATCTACGAGATCAGAGTATTTTTGAGGGGTTCTGAGGAGTTTGTATGAGGTCCAATGGCATTCTCTTGGTATATTCGATCATCTACACAATTTTACTTTCGTTTCGATGCATTCCGACAACTTTCAAAAAACAAAGTTATTATTGGGCCTGACTCAATTACTTACCCTTAAGGTGACATTCCGAGAAGAATACTTGACATAACACCTTACTGTAATAAATCATTGGAACCAGAATGAGAAGATCTACAAGATGGGATGGTTAGATGTGAGTTTCAGTGACCTGAGGAGATATAGTGGTCAATTTACCACTTTCCCGCATTAAAAAGAATATTTTAATTGAATTAAAAGAGGGAAAAGTGCTCCATGCTTAAAATAACAATACAATAGGAGGTTCTAGAGGGGCCCATCAAATCTATAAAAGAGGAGGAGGAGGCCATTGGAGGACACCTTGGATTTGATATTTCTTCTTGCATGAGAGGTTTGGAACTCAGTTCTCTACTTCCTTGGTAGCCCAAAGATGGAAACCCTCGGGTGATTTAGTGAGATTGGGCGAACACCCATCTCCCATTGGTGAATTCATCCAGAATTCATACGAGAGATTAGTGGTGGAAGTTCAGTTCAGTTCTAGTGGAGGGTCCGTGCAACAATGGAGCAGATCCTTGAGGCCAATTCTATCTCAACTATCTCAAGTATTTTGTTATTTCAGCATGTAAAACCCCAGTTTATATATTATAATAAAAGTTGAGATTATTTCTTTTCATTGTATGATTGAATTGCATGCATTATCTTGTCTTATTTTACATGTAAATCTTCTCGAAATTGAATGGTAATTTTATGGAAAATTTTTGGATGAATTAGTTTTCTACAAAATATGCAAGATATCCCGCTTGATACATTACAGTGGTATCAAAGCTCTTGTTCCTACGAGCCTAAAGTTTTTATTGCAGATCAACTTCAAAAAAAGTTCAAGGGTTTTATTTTGAAGAAATTAGAATTTTCTCACTCATTTTTGACAATTCTAGAAAATTTTTATTCCTCCTAATTTTTCTACTACTTAATTACCGTGCGACAAATTTGACCATTACATTTAACGGGGCGTCCATCATCAAATTATTAAAAGCGACATATATCAAATAATTTTTTTTCAATGGCAGTTATACTTGTGGGACAAACTATTCATTTTGTAAGCCCGTAGCCATGACTCATAAGGAAGCTTGGTCAAATAAATTTGATAATTGTGAGAAAAACTATTCATTTTGTAAGCCGGTAGTCATGACTCATAAGGAAGTTTGGTCAAATAAATTTGAGCCATAGTTTATTACGTGGCCGAAGCTAGAGAATCATAGTTTCTGTGAAAGTCGTGTTAAATTTTCCATATGTGGCCATTTATTTTGACGAAATTTGAGCCATAGTTTATTACGTGGCCGAAGCTAGAGAATCATAGTTTCTGTGAAAGTCGTGTTAAATTTTCCATATGTGGCCATTTATTTTGACAAAGTATAAATCGCGTGGCCTTAAAATTTTCAAAGTTCCAATCGCCAAAGAGTCAGCGACTGATTAGTCCAGTGTATTGAAGCTACAGTTTGGGTAATCGATTGATCCATCATTCTTGCATAGATCTCGAGTTTCCCTTTTACTGTTGATTGAAGGCAACTCGCGTTGAGTCAAAAACTGAAGTCGCGTTGCTGCTAGTTGTGCGTGTTAGTGTACTGCGTGGGGGTCGTATCTCCATTATTTTGGCCGCATTCTTCCTTGGTATTAGAGTCACCATATTCGCACTCCTAAAGCTCGATTCCACATCGAGAAATGAATTATGAATTATCTCCCTGCCATTCTGGAAAGGTTATGTTCTGAGAGAGTTCGAGTTACAAAATTGCGAGGCATATACCCCTGCAAATATGTTGTTGAACGTGCATGGCTTATTTCTGAGCATCTTCTGGTACAGTACAAAGATCAAGAGCAATGAGGTTCGATAATCTGAGATGTTCCAACATACAGAGAAGGGTGCATGTGAAATTATTCCTGTGACTGTATCGGCTCCGCTATTTACTGAAGGCACATCTTCTTCTAGTCGATTGTGCATTAAGGAGGTTGGAATTCTAGGAATTCTTAAATTTGTGAGCCTATTTTCTGGTGGATTCGACAACAAAGTGTTCCCATTCTCTATTCTTCAGATCAAGTGTGCTGCTCTATCAAGTTCTCTAAAATTCGTTTCTCACTATGTTTTATTTTACAGTGAATTAAATAGATGATATGCCAAAGATTCACCGTCCGATACATTTGTACCAACGTTGCCTTTGCTTTGAGTTTATAATCATACCTTAACATTAGAGAGCACTACCATTATCACTGAAATTTTTATTTGAGTTGAATAAAATAAATTACACCAAATACACTCAAAAAATCATTGGTCTAAACCATAGAGGATATACTAAACAAATTGAGAAGATCAACCACATAAATTCATTCCTTGAACCACCATGCATCTTTAGACCTTGAGAACAGAAAAAGAAAAACTGAACAATAGACCTTTGTTAAAAAGGATCTATGTTGTTCTTCCAAAAAAACCACCAAGAGATGTGTAGAAGGGGCAGGAGATAGGACACAAAATATTTTCACTTGGGACAAAATTGAAATACATGAGGGTCACAGTGAAATCCCTTTTCAAACTATATGAATTAGATGCACTTCTTTCTGAAGTGAACCAATTAGAGGGGAAGAAGTTGTTGTGGGATTTGAAACCCTCCATGCTAGCTTTAACACAACCTAAGTTTTTGGACTACCCTTATGAAGGGGTCACACTTCCGATTGCCTCTTGTCTTAGTAGCATCATGACGCTAATGACCCCTATAGCTCCTTATAATGATGATGTTATGAGGAAATTCTTCAAGCTGATGGTAGAAACTTTGCGAGAATTGGATAACAATGAGGGTCCTACATTTGGGAAGAAGTTTCAAGTTCTAAAAATTATGGCCATGTCCATGGGTTCATACGAGTATGCCTCTGAGGAGCATGAGTCATGTAGATTTGTTGATAACATGCCAAATTTATATGATGAGCAGTTAGTGGACCTTATGGGAGACATTTAGGATGGTGTGTCACCAATGATGAGTCAGCATGAGCAGCATATGGTGGAGCATGAGTCAGTTGAGGAACATGATCCACACAATATGCATGATGAGCCTTTTGGGGAGGGCCAGTTGGAGGTTCATATTGAGCCTGTGATGGAGGAGGATGGGAAACCACCCTCAGGTTCAACCATTGACGAGGAGCAGACATATGTACAAACATCTAGCATGGTGGCAATATTTGCATAGATTTGTCCTCAGGAGGTGTTGGAGATTGACAGGGTAGTTTTGCAAGAGGGTAGTAGATGACAGAAGCATGGAGTTTCCGATCAGAGGAGTGAGGAGATGTTGGAGATGGTGATGCATCCATCTTTGGGCCGATCCATTGATGAGGTGTAGGTAGATGCACAAGCAGCTGGAAGAGCTACAATACTTTCAGGGGGCATCCCTTTCTAGGAGTACATAGATAGGGCTTGCAACATAGTTTGGCCAGTTGTACCCATTACAAGGAGAGAGGTAGGGTTTTCTTGATGGATATCGTTGAATCACCAGGCAAGGTTGCATGAGTGGGGCACGGTGTAGCATATGGGACTTATCACATATACAGGTTCTTATGAATCTGATCCTTCCCACAATATGGATTGGTGAGAGATCATGAGCTGGTATCCTTTTGATGGAGTATCTGTTGAATGATAACGGAGAATCCTTAATTAGTGTGAGTTGATTCACGAAACCTTACGATAGGAATTAGTTTCTATTTCTTAGGGTATGGTTCTAACTTCCCTATATCGATGTATGCTATATGATGTTTGAGTTGTATTGAGAATGTAGAGCGTTCTGCAGAGCCAGACTCTCTTAGTTCAGACTCTCTTTCGTAGAGCTGGCCAGTGGGTTTTTTTTATTATCAATTCAACATCACATTTTATCATGGTATTAGAGCTCTAGGGTCGAATCATAGCCGGAGTTGTGATCCATGCGAGTATCCAGGTGGTAGAGGAGAAACCCTTGATGATTGAGTGAATTTTTTTTTCTCAGGCTTTAAGTGGATCCGTGTGGGTTTTGGAATAACAATCACGTCGATTGTCGCATTTACTACAGTAACACTCGCGCCGATGGCACAAAAATGAGCAGAACAAAGGCACTGACAAGAGGGAGACATAATGGGTTTTGTTTCCGGCATGATCATCACGGAAATTGGGTCAGTAAGTGTGCCGAGGAGATCTGAAGAAGATCTGAGCCAATGGACACCACTGATGAACAAATAAATCCGGTGAAAGGTCACTGATGAAGGGATCCGGTGAAATTTTGTCGATGAAGGAAGAGATCTGAAGCAGATCTTGCTGGTGTAGAGGATTCGAAAGCCTGTCGCACAACGTGCAAAACAACCTATTGAATTGATCGCAGATAAGGTAGATTTGTATTGTAACATTGCTTTCTGTAAAGATCTGGGTAGATCTATCATTTTTTTTCCTATGAATTATTTTTTGAATCATCAAGATGAATAATCAAATAATTGAAACATACTTGAATGAGAGTAACAAACTCGATGGTTCCAATTACTCTAATTGGAAGTTCAAGATGCAGACTGTGCTAGAAGCGCAAAGTTCTTGGACAATTGCAAATGGGGATGAGCCGAAGCCAGCAGCAGGAGCCCTAACAACTCAAGACTCGGAAAAGAGAGAGGGAAAAGCAAAGACATTGCTGAAGATGTCAGTGAAAGACTACATCATACTGCATATCGGAGAATGCAAATCAGCAAGTGAGATTTAGACAGTGTTGAAGGATTTGAATGAGATCGAGAATACAAATCGTCTTCTGTTTTTGAAGAGCAAGATTCTATCCATAAATATGGAGGAGAATGAAACAATTGCTTATTTCATATCGCGGATCAAGGATCTGAAGAACAAATTGGTAGATATCAATGAGATTATAGCAGATGCAGATTTGATCACGATTACCATGAATGATATGACTGATGATTACCAAATGTTTATCATTGGGATAAGTGCGAGAAAGAAAATCCCGAAATTTGAATAACTGACAGGAATATTAATGCAAGAAGAAGAAAGAAGATTGACTCTAAAACCCCAAAGTGTAGATCTCACGTTAATGGCAAAGAAGAAATTCTTCAAAGCAAAAGGAAATCCATCACAGAAAAACAAAGGAAATCCACAGAAATGACCGAATCAAGCTCAAGGTATGTATCCAAATAGAAACGACTCTATAATAAAATGTTTTTATTGCGGAAAATCGGTCATATGGCTAAGAAGTGTAGGAAGAAGAAATTTCATGAAGAACAATAGAGGAAAAAAAGACATGCAGGTCATTTCGCAGATGATGACCATGTTTAGGACTTCAGATTGTTCATGGCAAACTTTGTTGAAAATGTTGAAGTAGACATCTGGTATGTGGATTCGGGAGCATCCACACATATGGTAGGAACAGACAATGGTTCAGATATTTTAAGGAAATCAACAACGGAGCATAAATATACCTTGGTGCTGATAGAAGTCATCAGATCAAAGGGTGCGGGAAAATTTCTGTTATTTTACCTGATGGTAATGTTAGATATATTCATAATGTAATGTATGTACCCGAAGTTACAAAGAATCTGATTTCTATATCCATGATTGGAGATCAAGATCTCAAGGTAGAATTTTTTAAATCTAACTGTTATATTAAATATTTGTTGGATGGGGTGAAGACTATTGCTTTAGGATTTTCAAACTAGTGGTATGTACAAATTGGATGTGAGGACATCACCAGATTGAGCTTTGACAACATCAAGTTTGACTACAGAAGAGCTATGGCACCAGAGACTTGTTCATATTAACTTCAATGATTTGCTGTTACTTCAGAAAAAGGAAATGGTAAGAGATCTTCCTACATTAAAACAAGTGCATAATGATTGTGATGCTTGTGTGTTAGGAAATATGCATAGAGAAGAATTCCTCGTTCGAGTAGAAAAGAAAAAGAGAGATATACTTGAATTAGTGCACACCGACCTATGTGGACCCATGCAAACAAAGTCATTAGGAGGTGCACTATATTTTCTACTATTTGTTGATGACTGCACAAAGTTTTCTTGGGTATATTTTATGAGTAAGAAAAGTCACACATTTGAATACTTTAAGCAATTTAGATATATGATAGAGAAGCAAACATGGAAGCACATAAAAATTCTCCGCTCTGATCAAGGGGGAGAATACAGGAAGGAGGAAATTACCAAGTATTGTAAAGACCATGGAATATTACAACAATTCACAGTACCCCATACTCCTCAGAAGAACAGAGTAGCAAAAAGAAAGAACAAAACATTGGTGAAGTGTGCTAGGAGCATGTTGAAAGGTAAGGATCTTTTGAAGGGTTTTTTGGCTGAAGCATTGAATACTGCAGTTTACTTGAAAAATAGGAGTCCTACAAGAAGTCTCGAGTTTAAAAATCCTTTTGAAGCATTATATGGATTTAAGCTTGCAGTAAAACATTTAAGAGTATTTGGGTCTAAAGCATTTTCCCACATTCCAAAGGAAGACAGAAGAAAACTAGATTCAAAAGCCATCAGATGTGCCTTTGTAGGGTATTGTTCACAATTTAAATCTTATAGATTATTTAATCCCTCTACTCACAAGATATTTGTTAGTAGAGATGTCATGTTCCATGAGCAGGTTTCTGATGAATTTGATAAAAGCAATGAGGAATGGGATATTCCGTTCTTGGTGGAAAGAAGTGAAGAAACATGTAATAGCCATGAGGAGCAGCAAAAGGCAGAAGCAGAAAGTTCAGATACAACAATCAAGCCGAGTCCTTTAAAGGAAACTCATAACAGGTTGGAAGCTACACCAACACTCAGAAGATCAGGTAGGCAGATTCAATTGCCTGCTAGATATAGGGAGAATGCCTTTATAACTAGTATGATGAATGTTGTTGAAACTTCTAGTTATAGAGAAGAAAATCAATGTAGTGAATGGAAAGAAAATATGGAATAGGAATATGAATCTATTCTAAAAAATAACACTTGGGAGCTGGTTGAACTACCTGAAGGGAAACAAACCATAGGATGTAAATGGTTGTATAAACCCAAGATTAATGCAGATGGAACCATATATAAATTAAAAACTAGATTGGTAGCAAAGGAGTATTCACAAAAACAAGGTATTGACTATGAGGAAACCTTTGCCCTCGTAGCTAAACTAAACACTATAAGAATGATGATTGCCTTAGCTGCTAAGAAACATTGGATGATTCACCAACTAGATGTAAAATCTGCATTTTTAAATGGGGAATTGAAAGAGGAGGTTTATTTAGAGCAACCTGAGGGGTTTATCCAGAAAGGGAAAGAACATTTAGTCTGTAGATTAAAGAAAGCTCTATATGGACTAAAATAAGCACCCAGGTCATGGTATGAAAATATTGATTCATTTTTTCTGCAACACAGTTACAACATAAGTAAAAACGACCCTAATCTGTATACCATGAAAGATGAAAAGGGGCACATAGTGTTGATTTCTTTGTATGTAGATGATCTAATTATTATAGGTGATGCTATTGATATGATCAAAGAAATCAAGTAAAAAATGTCACAAATGTTCGAAATGAAAGACCTTGGTGAATTAGGAAACTGTTTGGGTCTTGAGATCTGGAGAGATTCAGGACAAAATTTTCTATCCCACGGTAAGTATGTCAGAGGTATATTGGAAAGATTCAGGATGGATCAATGTAAGGATGTAGCAGTACTGATACAACAGAACATTAAAATTCAGTGTGAGGATGGTTCTAAAGAGGCAGATGTGACACTTTATTGACAGTTGGTTGGGAGTCTAATCTACTTAACCACTACCAGACCAGATTTGGCTTATGTAGTTAGTGTGCTAAGTCAATTCATGTCCAAGCCACTTGAGAGTCATTGGAATGTAGCGAAAGGTGTTTTAAGGTATCTACAAGGAATTGTAGATTATGGTATTATTTATATTGATCCTTTTGATGTTAGATTGACAAGATTTACAGATTCTCACTGGGCTGGAAATGTAGACAACCGAAGATCCATAACAGGCTATGTATTCAGCATTGGATCCGGGGTGATTACATGGAGCAGTAAGAAACAAAACACAGTTTCCTTGTCTTTAGCAGAATCAAAGTATCAAGCTATGTGCGTAGCAACATGTGAGGCTGTTTGGTTGCGGAGACTTATCCAGGATGCCGAGGAAGAACATAAAGATGCAACAACAATCAGATGTGACAATCAGAGCTCAATAAAACTTGCTAATAATCAGTTGTTTCACAAGAACACTAAAGACATTGATACACAATTCCACTTTGTCAGGGAGAAAGTTCAATCTAAAGAAATCCATCTTGTATATTGTAAAACATGTGATAATTTTGCTGACATTTTCACTAAGCCTCTTGGAAAAATTAAGTTTGAAATGTTTAGGGAGATGTTAGGAATATTTGTGAACCCCTTCTCCATTAAGGGGGAGTGTTGAAAGATAATGGAGAATCCTTAATTAGTGTGAGTTGGTTCACGAAACCTTAGGATAGGAATTAGTTTCTATTTATTAGGGTATGGTTCTAACTTCCCTATATCCATGCATGCTATATAATGTTTGAGTTGTATTTAGAATGTAGAGCATTCTGCACAGCCAGACTCTCCTGGTTCAGACTCTCTTTCGTAGAGATGAATAGTGGGTTTTTTATTTTATCAATTCAACATCACATTTTATCATGGTATCTAAGCTCCAGGGTCGAATCATAGCCGGAGTGCTGTGATCCCTGCGAGTATCCAGGTGGCAGAGGAGAAGCCCTTGATGACTGAGTGAATTTTGTTTTTTCTTAGGCTTTAAGCAGATCAACGCGGGTTTTGGAGTAATAGTCCCACTGATCGTTGCGTTTACTACAGTAATAGTCGCAACGATGGCGTGAAACTAAGGGGTATGTTCAAGCTGGGTTGACACAGAGGCAGAGCATCAACCAATGGTTCGTATGGGATCTGGGCATTGGGTCTTAGTTGTGTTGGGACACCATAATGGTCCACAGGTTTGGATTGCTTGAGGGAAAGAAATCTTGGGGAGAGAGGATTTGTAAAGTTCCTTTTTTCTGGTGTTCCTTATGACATGGTTAGGATGGAATTTCAAAGTTGGGGGCAGACATGTCACATGCACAGGTTTGTGTCATCTGTGGGCCCATGGGATTTTGGAGGGGTTCTGAGGAGTTTTTATGAGGTCTGATGGCATTCACTTGGTATATTCCATCATCCGCACAATTTTCCTTTCGTCGAGTGCATTATGACAACTTAAAAAAAATAGAGTTATTATTGGACCTGACTCAATTAATTACTCTTAAGGTGGCATTCCAGGAGGAATACTTGACATAACACCTTAGTGTAATAGTTCATTGGAACCGAAACATGAATATATACAAGATGGGATGGTTAGATGTGAGTTTCATTGACCCGAGGAGACATAGTGGCCAATTTTCCCTTTTCCTACATTAAAAAGAATATTTTAATTGAAATAAAATAGGGAAAAGTTCTCCATGATTAAAATAATAATAGAAAAGAAAGTTCTAGAGGGGTCCATCATATCTATAAAAGAGGAGGAGGAGGCCATTGGAGGAAATCTTGGATTTGATATTTCTTCTTGCATGAGAGGTTGGGAACTCAATTCTCTACTTCCTTGGTAACCTCAATACATAAACCATCATATGGTTTAGTGAGATTGGGCGAGTACCCATTTCCCCTTGGTGAATTCATCTAGAATTCACAGGAGATATTAGTAATGGAAGTTTAGGTCGGTTTTGGTGGAGGGCTCGTGCAACATTGGAGCAGATCCTTGAGGCCAGTTCTATCTCAACTATTTTGTTATTTCAACTTGTAAAACCGTAATTTATATATTATAATAAAAGCTGAGATTATTTTTGCTCATTGTACAATTGAATTGCATGCATTCTCTTATCCTATTTTACATGGAAATCTTCTGGAAATTGAATGGTATTTTTATGGAAAAATTTTGGTTGAATTAGTTTTATGAAAAACTGGCAAGATATCCCGCTTTGGACATTACAGGAGATCAGGAAGAAATAAATAACTAATCGAATAAAGAACCTAGAAAAGATCAACCCAGTTTGAGGGTCGTGAACCAATCATATATCCTATTTAAAATGGAAGCAAAGGTCGATATCAAGCCGTACCATGAAAAGATCAACGCTTTTAAGCTAAATCACTAGTTGTAACAGCTAGAAGTGTATTTGAGCGTCCATCAAATTGAGGAAGAAAAAAATATTTCATTTGCACAACCGAAATTAGAGGGTCATGCCATAACTTGGTGGGAGAGCCACATGAAGGCCCTGAGGTTGGAGAGAGAGACACAAGTGACTAAATGAAAGGACTTAAAAAATCTCATTAAGTTATAGTTTTACCCTATTGGTTATGTAGAGGACCAGTGGATCTGATGGCACTACTTTAGTAAAAAGTCGGGGCAAAGTGTACATGAGTATACTATTGAGATAAAAAATATGTCCATATTGCTGGGTATCTCCCCAAAGAACCTAGATGTACTCCTCAAGTAGTTGAGGGGTCTACATCACCATATATGACAACAAGTGATGTTTTTCAAGACCAAATTAGTGGACAAGGCCTATTGTAGTGTCCCTTATTAGTGAGATAGCTTTGATGACACTTAGAGATGGTGATTTTGATATAATATTATGTATGAAAGACTTATGTACATGCTTATATGCTATGACCTGGTTTGGGTCACTTGGTTGTTGTGTGCTTATGATAATATCTATGGTTGCATGCACAAGGATTGATTTTGGTTAAGAGAATATTAGCGATGTTTTGTCTTTTGGTATCCTATTTTGGACATAGGTGTATGACGTGAATGGTGATTTAGAATTGAGACACAGATCCATGGACGATCATAGTTATGTGGAACATATGGTTAATTATGATTTATGGATGATACATGATTTGTATGATTATATGTGCATAATCTCGTACTAAGCATGATGTGGCAGGGGACTTGGTCATTGCCAACAGGGATGCTCAAGTTATAAATGATTGCGGAAGTCATTTCTCCAAAACCAAAATGACTGTGGGAGTCATGCACAATATTTGGTAAAATTTGAATAAGTTAATTATGAAATTCATTTGATTGATTTGATCATTGAGATTGTGATGTGTGCAGGTCTTGGAAGAAGACCTTACCAACGAACCATCAAATGGGTATAAGCTCACAATCAGTACCTTAAGGTGAAACGTGGAGTTTCAAAGCAGAATAGATGAGAAGCCATGGAAATTAGGGCGCAGAGTCCTAAATCCATGAAATATAAAGACGTGGAGTCTTGGATATATGATAAAAGGATTAGGACGCGGAGTCCTAAATCCATGAAATATAAAGACGTGGAGTCTTGAATCTATAATGAAATGTTTGGGGCGCGGAGTCCTGAATATTTAAAAAAAAAAAGATCAAGGTGCGGAATCTTGGATCTTTAGAGTAGATCAGGGCGCGGAGTCCTCAATCTACTAAGGCACAAAGATGCATACAATAGGGGTGCGGAATCCCTATTATCCAGAAGAAAAATACCACTCATGGGCAACTCGTAGATGAATTTCCTTAATAATCTAATTCCTAACAATTTTGGAGTGACTTTCTAAAAATAGAAAGTCATGTCTACCAGTTCAAGTATGACTTTCCAAAAATAGTAAATCACCTCCAATCAATGGGTAAACAAGTATACTTCAAGGAAAATCACTTAAATTATGATTAATCAATTATAATAGTTCAATCTCGGCTTAATCCTCAATATTATTAATATTATTAATATTATTATTATCTTTTATGAGACTATGATATTATTATTAAAAGGAAATTATATCTCCTCAATCACTTCACTCTCCTTCATGACTCTCATGGTTCTATGTAACTCTCTCTATTTTAAATATTACATTACACTCTCTTTTATGCACCCATCAAAGAATGGCATATTCCTCTTACACTCATTAAATATATGTCATAAAATATTCCTACACTCATTAAATATGTGTCATAAAATATTCCTCTTACACTTACTTTAATGCATATGTTACACTCTCCTTAAATAAGGCATGCATACCTCTCCTTAATGGCATAAGTTACACTCCTCTAAAAGGAATACAATGCATGCATATTAATCCTCCTTTATGACATGAATTTTTTGCTCCTCCTATATATGAGTCTCATGTGTTCTCATTTGGGGGGAGAAGGGGTAATGCCAAGAGTGGAAGAGACTTGAGGAATATTGTGAAAGGGAGAGATATGGAGAGTATCCAATTACTTCCAAAAAAAAAAAAATCTGAATTTCTTACTAATCTACTAAGTATCTATTGAGGTTGAACATGAGTGGTATTTAGAGGAAGTGAAATCTATCTTCATGAGTTTTCCTTGCATCTCTCTCTCTATTGCTGTATTTTGGTACTGGTTGTGAGCTTTTACAGCTTGGGGGTTCCAGGGGGAGGAGTTCTCCCTGGATATGGTTGGGTGGAAAACCGGATGGTTCAAATGAGTTGGTTAAGGAATCAAAGGTGGATCATATTCTCAACTATTGGAGCTGAATATCTCTTCAGGTATAATTTCCATTGTCCTAAAATTATAGTATAGATTTAGCATAAAATAAAAGGTAGACATTTAAATTGTTGTAAGCATCTAATTTTGGTTTAGGCTTATGTTATCTAAAATATTATTGATTAGTTAAAAATGAAGAGTAGATTAATCTATATGTATGGATGTTTAGATCTCAATATTGGAGTTATTATTGGTGTAGTTTATGGTACTAATATTGGTATTGTAGCATTTGAAAAAGGAAAACCAAATATTGTTGAAGGTAATTGCAATAAATTTATTCCAAAGGACTTGGGTAAGTATTTCATGATTTATGGTTTTGTTTCAAATAATTAATAGATGCATGTTTTATAAATGGTTTTAGGATAGTTTGCAAAGTGTTTGACAAAATTTGTGAATGAGTAATGTTATCAATTTATTTATGCATGAATAAGGGCTAACTTGCAGCTTATATCAAAAGTAAGAAAATGGACATGTATCCAAAATATACTTGGAGGAATTACAGAATCAACCCTTAAAAGAAAATGCAAAAACAATGGCAACTAAAATATAGTTTGGAAGATCAAATGCTTGAGGTAAGTTGGAGATAAATTTCAGTTATGGCTTATGTTTCATATTCTTATTAATAATTCAATGCTTTGTTATTCAAGTTGTTGTAATAGTACTATCAGAATTTTGATAGAAAGCCTTGATGGCTGTAGCATTCAGGGCTGCCATGTGTTTGTCAAATTGTAACAATTGGTTCAAAAAGCTTGTCAAATCATATGAATTAGCTTGTGGATGGTAAAATGTTTTAAGGACTCATATGGTGGATTTAGAAATGTTTGATTTCAATGAGCATATCTTAGTAGCATAAATTTGGGTTGTTTTTCCTCATGTAGAGGTGTAGTTGTAAGTTTTCATTCCATATGTTTGACAAAAGTCATAAATGAAGCATGTAGGCTATAAATTTTGTTGTTTTCAAGAATCGCATTTCTAGGCATTTTGAATTCGATTCAGCCCAACATCAGGGGGTATCCGTGCCTAATGGTCATGTAACCCCTAATTTCATTCCAAAAAAATACTTTTCAGAACCCAGATCGGAAATCTGGGCGATTTGGCAGATTGCTGCTCTGAGTTATGTACGCCTGTTGTTGAGTCTTTGCTGAAAAACTAAGATTATTTAGTCTCTGTTTTAAGATGGAAACATTTACAGTTTAAATTCTGAATTTTATGAGATAAATATGTTGAAGAATAATCTTAAATTCATTGTTGCTAAGTATTTGACAAAATGCCTCAATGACTTTTAATTACGTGCTTGCAAAGTGTTTGTCATAAGGGTTGAATGAGTGTAGAGTGCATGTCTGCAAAGTGTTTGTCAAAAATCGTGAATGGCTGTAGCTTTTGTGCATATAAATTGTTAGTGTAAAATTCTTAGTTACTCTTGTGTTTTTATGTTACTATAAATTTTAAATAAACTATTTAATGGGTGTAGCTTCCTATGTCTGCAAGTTTTTGGTATGAATGTGAAAATGAATTTAATAATTTGTTGAAGTGTGACTAAGACAGTTGTTTCTTGTATTATCTAAAGCTTTCAAAATAAAAAGGGCCTTTTGTTGGAAACAATTTTACAGTGACTAATTCTTTAGGATTTTGTGCAAATGAGTATTAGTGATTATGTGACATCTACTTCTCTATCTTACTGATGGTGGGTAAGGTGGGACCTTACACCTATGTACATGCACAATAGCTGGAGAACATAGGTATGAAGAAAACATAATCAAATGGATCAAAGAAAAAGGAGAAAAAATGCATTTCGGGGAAGAAGAAGGAAAAAGGGGAAAAAGATAAAAATATGAAAACCACAACACAATAGTGCAAGGATCCCAACAACCACTGCAACCACTACAACATTGAAAACCATATAAAAGATAAGTGTTGGAAGTTGCATCCATATATTAATCTTAAGAACAAAAAGAAATATAATAAGAAGAAGAATCTCATGGCCATTTATTTGAGCAATCAATTTCAAAGCAGCTGAGACATGGGTGAGAAGATTGCTTTTACATTAGCGTAGAAGGAGGTGAATCTAAGTACCCTTTATCAACAAGAAGAGAAAGAAATGAATAAACTCTTCCATATAAAGATACAAGTCCAGAAGACCAAGATTGATGCTCTGTTTGACTCAAGATCGCATGCAAATCTCATTGCAGCAGTGTTCGTCAAGAAATTGGGACTAGAAGTTCATGATAATCCAATCCCATGTCCACTCGGATGGGTAAATAAGGATGCAGAGCCGGAGGTAAGAAAACATGGCGAAATTGGATTTTCCATTCGTGTTTATTTTATTCATGATGTAGAACTAGATGTGGTTCCCATTGATGCATGTGGAGTCATGTTTGGGAGTCCCTACATGTACATGCAAGATGAAATATTCATGTGTAGAGACAACCAATATTAGTTGATCATGGATAGAAAATCATTCCCCATCAATGCACATAAGGGAAAGTAAAAAATATCACGAGTACGTGCCAACCAATCCAAGAAATTGATCAGCTCCAACAAGAAGTATGTTTTATTGTTTTTAAGAGAAAATCATCTTGTAGAAGGGTTAGTATGAGCTAAGGCATTCATATATGGGTGTACTAAGAAACAAAAACAACAACTAGAAGATTTTCTACATGCATTCAAATATGTGTTCCGAGAGCCTAAAGGTTTATCACTTAAGAGGGAAGAGGGGAACGAGATACAACTATCATCGTACTCCCCATTACCAAACATTGGGTTGTACATGCAACCTATTATAGAAGAAAGCGAGGCAAAGAAAAAATTGCAGTATCTACTAGAACATGGTGTCATTTGATTAATTACATCACCATGTGGGTCACACATCATCATTGTTCCAAAGAAGGATGGGGCTTGGCGGATGTGTATAGATGATAGGGCATGAACAAAATCATGCTCAAGAATAGGTACTCTCTGCCTAAGATAGATGATATGTTGGATTAGTTGCAACAAGAAAAATACTTCACCAAGCTAGACTTAAAGTATGGATATCACTAGGTTCCGATTAGAGGAGAAGATACCTAGAAGACTACCTTCAAAACTATGCAAGGTTTGTATGCGTGGTTAGTCATGTCATTTTTCCTATGTAATGCACCAACTATGCTTATGAGATTAATGAATTATGTACTGCACCCTTTTGTAGATTCATTTGTTATTGTCTATATGGATGATATAATGGTATATAGTGCTACATGGGAGGAACACATCTCACATTTGACGCAGTTGCTGGAGACATTAAAGAAGCACCGACTGCTAGAAAATCCCAAGAAGTGTGAGTTGCACAACAATATTTGGTGTATCTGGGGTATGTGAAAGGTGGAGGAGAGCTACAGAAATATTCTACCGAGATGGAGACCATCATGAAATGGCTGGTGCGTACTAATTTTCCTAAGGCTAGGAGTTTCATTAGGGCAACAAAGTACCTAAAGGATTTCACAAACTCATTTTTAGTGGTAGCAACACCACTCCACACCATAACAAGAAATGGAAAGAGTTTCCAGTGGGAAAAGGGTCAACAAAGGGCTTTCGAGGAGCTAAATAATAAGACTAGTCAAGCACTAGTTCTAGAATTACAAAACTTACAACAACCCTTTTAAGTGGAGATAGATGCAAATGGGTATGTTATGGGAGTGATATTTATGTAGGGAGGGAGGCCTATATGTTAACATTTTGAAGTATTTCATGGGGTATTTCTTAACTACCCTACCTACAACAAGGAAATATATGCCCTGGTGCAAGCTATGAAGAAGTAGAAGCATAATCTGATTGGAAAGGAGACAATAATCCACATATATCACCTAGAATTACAAATGGATGGGATTTCTACACCAACTTCATTTGGTGATCAAGTACATGATGGGAAACACAAACAAGTTGTCCGACATGCTTTCAACGACACCCACATCAAATATCAGAGCTCTGGGGACTCTTATGCACATGGATCCATTCACCCATGATGCATATAGACAGAGGCATATTTAGAGGATGAGGACTTCAAGGAGGTGTTTCACTAGTTTCAGAGTCAGATTCATATGCATGACGACGACAACACCATTGAATACCATCTCCAATATGGGTTGATATATAGGCCCAGATAAGCTATGTATTCCTAAAGGTGAGAAATTTCTACTCATTAGAGAGGCTCACACCTCTAAGGTTGCAAGGAACTTTGGTGTAGGTAATACCGTGGCCTACTTGCAAAAGTATGTGTATTGGCCCAAGATGCAAGAGTAGGTAGCTAGGTTCATAATAGGATGCATGATTTGTTGTACCAACAAGCCTACCAATAGGAAACATGGCCTATATCATCCATGACATGTACCACTTGTCCTTGGGAAAGCATTTCCATGGACTTTATGGGAGGTTTCCCAAAAAACAGGAAGGGACATGACTACTTGTTCATGGTAGTTGACAGGTTCAACAAGATGCGAGTTCTGATGCCCTGTAAGAAGAACATCAATGGAAAAGAAGCAACAAACTTGTTCTTTGGACAGGTCTGGGTGCACTTTGGGATACAAAGGAGCATCATTTTAGGCAAGGATGCAATATTTATCAGTGCATTTTAGACTACATTGTGGGAGAAGATGGACACGAAGTTGAAAATATATAAAACATTCCATACACAAACAAATGAGAAAACATAAGTAGTCAAAAATAATTTAGTAAAACTTCTTAGGGGATACAACCAAAAGAATACAAAGGAATCAGATGAAAATATGGTATATATACAACATTTTTACAACATAGAAATCCACATTTTATAGGAAAGTCTCTATTTGAAACCCATTTTTGATATTTTCCGCCTTCACCTTTGGACATTTCATACAGGAAACAAGCAAGAGTGAGGGAATATCTTATAGGATATGCATTAAGGGATAATTTTTTTAAAGAGAAGGTCAGGTAGATCCATATACAGGGACAAGAGACACTACATAAGTCATAGGATAAATATAAAGCCACACATGATCAACATCGAACAAGGAAATCATTTAAGGTGGGAGACAGAGTATGGCTACAATTAAACAAGGAGAGACTACATGGGCCTGGTAAGAAAATCAAGGCTATGAGGTATGGTCCCTTCGATATACTGGAAAATGTGAGTGATAATGCCTATTGACTTAGTTTACCAACATATATGCACATTTACTTAGTTGTGAATGTAGAGAATTTGAAACTCTATGAGCCTTCCATGCTAGATCAAGAAGAGGAACATGTCCTACCTTTTGTGGAGGATTTGGTACCAGATGCTCAAGCAAAGTTTACAGAAGACACAATTTTTTCAGAATAGGTCCAAAACTACAAGATTGGGGCAGCATGAACTTTGACAGATTGGGTTGAAAGGAAAAATTCCAGGCAAAGCTAAATGGTACAGTAGAGAGAAGGTGGAGGAAAAATTTCCTCACCTCATTCAGTATAATATTTTGGGGACCAAAATCCTCCCAAAATGAGGAGGTGTGATACAAATCATATAATTATATTGTTTTTCATCCTTATCAATGCTTTTAGAGTGGAAAAAGTGGAGGAATCAACTCTCTTGACCATTTTTACCGGCGTGACCCAATTTGGAAAATTGGGGTCTGAAACTTTCCGAGAGCATTGTGAGGCATCAAACGACATTTTTTGGAGGTAAAATTTTCCGCTTTAGCGTAGCACATTTTTTTTCCTATTCTATACACAAAGACCTTTTCAATGGTGCATGAATTGTGTCAATCAGAGTATGTATCTCAGAAGTTGACCTTCATGTTTTCACCACCATAACTCGAGAGAATGGCACATAGGCCCCCATTATTCTTGAAAAAGGGGCTAGCCATGTGATTATGATGTAGAGAAATATATAAGATTATATATTGTAACTTTTCTTAATAATTGAGGTAGTCAAACCTAAGCACTAGTAGGCTATGAGGTTGTGTTATAATTATGCCACTAGGAGGAAAATGGGTTCCATTATTTCAAGTGCATTTGTTCCATATCTAAGGAAAAATAACAAAGAGAGGTAGGAGGTAAATCACACAAAGGTGATTCGTGAACTGTAGTATCCCACAGGCTACATGCTATACTTCTTTTTAGTCACAATAATATTTCAATTTAGAGAAAGAAAGTAGAGCGACCTCACATTCCAACCAAATTTTTATCCCGAAAGGGTTTCATAGGTCATATTGTGTGTAAAATGTGTATGTGTGTGAGATATGATTTCAATGTTCTCTATTTTATACATAATTTTAAATTCACATGCATGAACTATTCATAATAAATCTACAAATCCAGAAATATTATAAAATTGTAATAGTGTATAATTTTAGATTTTAAATATAATTTTATAGAATATGTTGTGATGAACTGTCTAGTGGAATATCCATGGTAGTTTATGGATCATATTGGTACCAGAGTAAGTTTATTTGGGTGTATTGTGGATATTTATAGTGGCTCTATATTAGTTGAGCCAAAATTCATAAAACCCTAATCATAGTTGATGAATTTGTGAATAACCCTCACGATCCTGTAGAGGAGAGGTTTTCGTGGTTGGAAAAACAAGTCATTGACATAAATCATAATGCAAATCTCCTCATGGCAGCCTTAAGAAATAAGATTGGGATATTTGGAGAAGATGGGTTTCAAATGCAGAGGGAAAATAAGAAGGGGGATCAAGAGATTGAGAAGAAATGAAGAACCAACCAAATAAAGAACACATAAAAGATCAACCTAGTTCGAGTGTCGTGAATAAATCACAAACCCTATTTAAAATGGAAGCAAAGGTCGATATCAAGACAAAACATGGTGATATCGATGCTTTGATGCTAAATCATAGGTTTCAACGACTAGAGTTTTATTTTAGTGTCCATCAAATTGAGGAAGAACGAAAAAAATAATTTGCGTGGCTGAAATTAGAGGGTCATGCCCTAACTTGGTGGGAGAGCCACACAAAGACCTTGAGGTTGGAGGGAGAGCCTTTAGTGACTAAGTGGGAGGACTTAAAAACCCTCATTAAGTCACAATTTTAGCCTATTGGGTATCTAGAGGACCAATGGATCGAGTGGCACTACTTCAGGAAAAAGCCAAGGAAAAGTGTGCAGGAGTATACCACCAAGTTAAAAAAGATGACTATAATGCTGGGTATCTCTGAAAATAACCCATATTTACTCCTCAAGTAGGTCGGGGTCTACCACCATCTACAATATCAAGTGATGTTGTTCAAGCCCAAATTCAGTGGATGAGGCTTGTGTACATGCATAGTACATGGAGAATATAGGCTTGAAGAAAGCGTAATCAAGTGGATCAAAGAAAAAGGAGAAACAACACACTTATAATTGTTGTAAAATGTAACTATTTTTGTTCTTCATAATTGTTAATGTACTCAAATCATTATGTTTATCTTATGTTACACGAAAATGAAGAAATACAAATATTATTTTTAAGCATGGGTTTCATGCTTCATCTTGATGGTCATCTAAGTCAAGGATGTTCTTCATGCTTCTAGGGTTTTTCACGTTAAAATAATATTTTTCTTGAGTCAAGAAAGTGATTTTTAATTGAATAAGACCCTATTGGGCAAGTTTTAACATGCAAACGATATTGATTTTGATTCTAGAAATTTCTATCAGCCTCCAAGCACAAGTTGGCCCTGACAGTGACAAATTTTCCTAAAGAAGGGTATTCGACCCCATAGACAGCCTATAAGTAGAAGAAAAATCGACCTCATTTGATCACCAATTTGATCTCTCAAGAAGTTTGATCTAAAGCTAGAAACATTGAGGAATCTTGAGCGAAGGACAAGAAAGCAAGGAGAAATCAAGAAGAACAAGAAATATCTACTTTTGGGTCAGTTTCTCTCACACAAGTGAAAATTTTAGGGTTTCTACAACTACTCCAGGGCCGAAGTTGCAGCTTGAAGCTAGAAGTTGGTTGGAGCAGGATTGATTCTTGTTGTTTTGGTTGATCTCTAACCTAATTGGAAGATATCCTTGGAGGGCTGACTTGGTCCTTGGAGGAGGACTTGGTCTAGGGTTTGAGTCTTTGTTTTCTCATTTGAAGCATATTATATAAGAAGAGAAGAGATCTTCTAGGTTTTCCCCTTGGAGAGGTTTTGGCCTATCTTGGAGCCTAATACTTGTGTTGTTAAATTTTCAGATTGTTCTATGTTGTATCAATTACTTTAGCCCAATTCAATACTTCAATTAGAAATATTTTCAATTACAATTAGTCTTTCCATTCATCAACAGTAATTGAAGATAGAAAAATAAATGTGGTGAGAAAGGAGACAATCAACACATCAACAAGAGATGCCAGATTTGGTAAAAAGACAAGGGAAACACCCACTATGGGGAAAACCCTTTGAAATTATTCATCTATTATATTGTCATAAAATGTTCAACAAAGGGTAAAATGATCCAAATACAATATCATAAACAATAAAACCGAATAACATTCAGAAACTGGTTTACAATGTTAGAATATATCAGAGACGACTTCATTTATACTTCGGTCAGTTGTGGAAAACTTCGGTTGACGGTCAACTTTAGTCAAACCCCTAGTTACTCCCTTCAGGTTGACATGCATGCGACTTTAGCCCTTAGTATCTCCCTTAGCCTTATCATGCGTACGAATGTGGTCGAAATAGCCCAGTGTCATGTGTGCGAATGGGAAATAGAAACGCTAACTCGTGTGAGCTTTAGACCCGAAACTTTAGACCCCTGTGTAAGCTTTCATCCATCGATCTTGTGCGAACTAAATCAGATAGAAGAGAAGAAGTTGATTGGATGATGTGATGTCCAAATGAGCTCTAGATCACTTGTATTTATATGCTTCCATGGGTGTCCAACAATGTCCATTTGATGTTGAGGCCAACTTGACCACATGTGCATGTGTGGGTAAAAAAATTCAAAAACCAACTTCTGCTTGTCCAAATGGCGTGATATTTAGGTCCATTTGGGTACTCTCAAAAATAGGAATTCAATGAAATCATCATCTCCATCAAAGAATTTGTTCAAAATGGAATTTTATTGTATTTGTATAATTTTGTGATGTTCCCAATTAGCCATAGCTACTTGGAACATTATAATTACTCCATTTTTGAAATAAGAAGTAAGAAACACAATAAAATCTATCCTAGTGTGAAAAGGGATTGAGATAGGAGGATAAAATAAAGCCCCTTGAGTGTGAAGAGGAGCAAAAGCAAGGAGCTACTATAGTTGACCAAGTCAACCAGTGCTGTAAAAAGGGAGGGAAAGCCTCTAGGGCAGCGTAGTTTTGAAGGAGAAAGCTTCTCAAAGAAGCTACATCACCAATGTGTGGGGCTCGGGATGGAGAAGATCACTTGGAATAAAAAGGAAGGAATGGAAGAAAGGGGATTCATTCATTCATACTTCTTGTTTCAGTCTTATGACTGATTGAAATCTTCAGCTGTTTAGCCGGAGTTGCAGCACTGTTTAGTGCAAGGGTTCTCATGCGAGAATTCTGGTTCCATTGTTGTTGCAGATTGATTGGGAGATTCAAGGAGGAGGTCTCGAGTTCCATTCTCATTAGATATCTTGAGGAATCCATCCTCTAACTTGGACTGCGTAGTCACTCTCAGTCAGTGCATTATTTCTGCAGTAGCTACAGTAGCTGGGGTTAGATCTACCCATTTGAGCTTATTTCAGGAGAGGAGGAGGTGATTCCCACTCCAGGAGTTCTATTGAGGAAGGTCTTGAGCATATTTTTGTATTGTGTATTATTCCTTTAGCATATCATATATTTATTAATACATAGTTTCTGGGTACAACGTTATTTTCTGCAGTGCTGTACATTGTGTTGCTATTTTGTCGGAAACCCTTACCGGGAGGTCCCAATGTGTTTGTAAAAGAGGTCAATCCTCTCATTTCTGATCTTATAATGAACGGAATCTCTAGATATATGTTATTCCATCTATTTCTATAGTTTACATAATAAGAATAACTTTTTTGCTGCCTCCGGCATTTCTATTTTATGATGTACTGGGGTTATGATGCCTTTTTCTACATTTGAGTTGGGGAGATATGTTTATTATAGCTAGAGTTATTTTTTTATGATGCCATTATATATTTAAGTCATACACAACATATTATTGAGGATCCAAGCCCTGGACTGCATTATTCTTGCACTGGTTCACTTATACAATGTCCTCACTGGAGATATTGCTGAAATTCTTGAAAAGGAATATTACAAATTTTAATACTCCCTCTCAACTAGGGAGGATTCCACCTGTATTTATTGTCACCATATTATTTCCCATCTATGCTCAAATCCATCTGATGAAACATTCTCAAATAAAAAGAAGAAGAATCATCGAGGAGAAAAATATACTACCCTCTATCCATTAGGATACTACCCGGAAACTAAATGAGTGGGATACTACCCAAAAAATATCTGTGAGTGGGCTACTACCCAAGAATATAATTTAGTGGGATACTATCTAGAAAATCGTGGGGGAGCCACTACTACGATCCCATATCGAGCAATAGGTGATTTAGGGGAGCTATTACTCAACCCATCATTTTTTCTACCAATATTCCGAAAAATGAATATAAGAGTTATGTGGTAGAACACCTGCATCATAATCTAGCTTGGACGAGATACCTGACTTACCAAGAGATAAGGACCACACTTCTCCAAGCCTCCTCAACCATTGGCCAAAAGGAGAAGGATAATTCCAGCAAGCCCAACTTGTGTATATGATGCCAACTGGGGTATACTCTGCAAAGACCAAGATAGGGTGAGCTACTACTCCAACCCTATGGGTAAAGGATAGGGGTGATTCCCTATTTTCCAGAGTTCCCTCTACCCCATGAGTCCTCTATCTTAATTCCTCACCCTAGGAGCTCAAACAAGGGGGAAGAGTTGGCGTAATGTCCTCGATAAATGATGACCCTTATTAGGATGGGTCGCATCCATCAGTCCAAGTTTCTCTCTGAAGACCAAAATTCCCTTTCAAAAAAGCCTTGGTGAGTATATTTGCAATATTTTCATCTGTCGATATGTGATGGAATCGAACAGATCTTCTCTGCACCATGTCTCAAATGAAGTGACATCGGATATCTACGTGCTTGGACTTGTCATGAAACACATGATTCTCTACCAGATGGATCCCACTCTTGTTTTCGCAATATATCATTGTAGTGTCTAGGACCTGCTCAAATAGCTCTCAGAAGAGATTCCTCAACCAAATTTCTTTGTAGCTAGACATGCTAACGGAAATATACTCCGCCTCAACGATACTCAATGCTACAGAATTTTTCTTCTTACTCATCCAATATATCATGGAAGATCCAAGACTAAAACAACATCTAGACGTACTCTTTCTATTGATAACAATTCATGCTTAGTCAACATAGGTGTATCCATGAAGTCAAACATCTTCGGAAAAATATCTCAGAACAAATGTGATCATCCCATGAAAATACTAAAAATGTGTTTGGAAGCGGTCCAATGTGCATGGGGAGGCTTGGTCATGAATTGAATCAACGTGTTCATTGCATAACATATGTCTGGAAGAGTGCTCACTAGGAACATCAAAGCCCCAATCAATTGTCGATATTGAGATGGATTCGAAAAATCGGGTCCTGTAGCTTCTACCCATAACTTCTTGAAGTTCATTTCCATCTGTGTGGGTAATGAATTATAGTCTTTCATTCCAAATCTCTCCAATAATTTCACAATATATTTCCCTTCCGAAAGGAAAATCTCATTGGGCCTTTGCCACACCTCAAGACCTAGAAAGTAGTGCACGTGTCCAAGTTCCTTAATCTAGAATTCAGAGGCTAGTTCCCTCTTACATTTGATAATTAAGGGCTCATTACCTGTCAAGAATAGATCACCAACATATAAAACCAAAATCAACGGCATACCTTGGAATACCTTGAAGTAGAGTTTGGGATCAACATTGCTTATTATGAATCCCAACTTCACCAAATAACTATATATGCATGCGTACCATGCTACGGGGGCTTGATTCAAACCAAAAAAAGCCTTCTTCAATATATGAATGTGTGTCTTTTGGTCCTCTACTTCAAATCCCTGTGGTTTCTCAACATATAGTTCCTCCTGTAATATACCATGAAGAAATGTCATCTTCACATCCATCTGATGAAGATTCAATCCTTGACTTGCGGAAAGGTAAACTATCGAACAAATGGTCATATATCATGCCACAGGTGCAAATATATCATTATAATATTATCCCTCTTTCTGTGAAAATCCTCGAGCCGCGAACCTTGCCTTGTATTTCTCAATGTTGCCATTGACTCCATGCTTGATTTTGAATATCCATTTTGAAGTCACCACAAATTTCCCCTTCAATCTCAGCACAAATTTCCATACATCATTCTTCATGATTGATTCATATTCTTTTCCCATAGAATCTTTCCAAATTTGTTCTTTTACGACTTCTTCGAATGTGGGAGTTTCGGCTTGAATCATAGTGCTCATGGCTACAAGATATCCTTGGTACTTACATGGCTTTTTCCTTTCTCGAAATGATATTAAAACGAGCACATGTATCTCAACATCCTGTAGAGTGTCACAGAGCCAAAGTGGTATCTTCCTAGTAGGTAAATCACTTGGAGGAGGATCCAAGGGATCCATAGGCTCCATGGGATCATTAAGAATATCTGTCTCAGATTCAGGCATGAAAGGACCATCCAAAATATCCATATATTTATCCTTCTTCTTAGGAGGTGGAGGAAGGTCCCTTTATTTTACAAGAGTGAAATATTCATCAAATGTAACATCCATGCTAACATCAACCTTTATTTGACCAGGAATATATATTCTAAAAGATTTATAATTTTCACATTATCCAAAAAACGTACCTTTTCTTCCAGTGGCTTCGAGCTTGTTTCTTTTATCCTTTGACACATGAAAGTATACGAGGAAGCCAAAGATATGGAGATGAATCACATCAGGCTTGACACCTGTGAAAAATTCTTCGGGTGTTTCGTTGTCTAATGCTTGATAAGGCACCTTGTTTTGAACATATTTAGCAACATTTTTTACTTCTCACCATAGGAACTTTGGTAACTTTTGATCATGGATCATGGCACAAGCGACTTCTACAATAGAGATGTTCTTACTTTCAACTAATACATTTTGTTTGGGAGTATATGGTGCAGTTGTATCCTTCTTAATACCTTCCTTCTTGCAAAAATCAATGAACTAATTTGAGGTGTACTCTCCACCATTGTCAAACCTGAATATCTTGATTTTCGATCAAAACTTTGAACTCCTTGAAATTTTCGAATGCTTCATACTTATGCTCCAGATAATATATCCATGTCTTTCTCGAAAATTCATCAATGAAGGTGATATAATGGAGATGGTTACCAAGAGAATGTATAGGCATAATACCACTCAAGTCAGAATAAATGAGACAGAGGATGTCATCTGTCTTGTTCTTGCTTGAGGGGAATCATCCCCTTGTTTTTTTCACACTGGAAAATCCTAGACATACTCCATCATGTTGAGCTTGAACCTTCAGAATCCTTGAGACCAATTTCTCCAAATTTTGAAGAGCATCATAATGTAGATGGGCCAATCTTTGGTGCCATATCTCACCTAGATGATTAGTATCATGGACCAATGATAGGAGTGGTATTATAGTAACCTTGTAGAGTCCTTCATATCTTGATCCCAATGTGAATGCATCTCTCATAGATGATCCAACAATCCAAGTAAGAACCTTTCCCTTGATGAAGGAAACCATCATCCCTTTATATTCCAAAGCGGAGATTAATACCAATTTCTTCTCCAACCCAGACACATACATTACATCATGGAGCAAAATAGTTTCTCACGAATTAAAATGAAATTTGACAAAACAAAACCTTTAACGAGATAAGTGGATTTGTCTCCAAGAATGATTTTCAAATTTGACTCCCTCTGTACCAAGTTAGAGATAACTTCCCTATAACCAAAGAAGTGATGAGTGGCCCCACTATCAACCGACCAACTATCCCATGAATCTGGAGGAGATGAACTAGTAAGAGCGAAAATGATAATATATTCAAATTGATTCACAACATTACTTTTATACCTGGAGAATATTGACTTCTTTTGTGAACGAAGATCTTCTTCATGATCACTTGAAACATATATTCTTCTTCTTTCATCTATTCCATTGCAGTCATTCCTTCGGTCATCTCTCCTTCTTTGATCATTGAACATGTTTTTGTTGCTTCTAGTATTATGACACGGTCCATTGTTCTTCTCGGGGAAATGTCGAGCATAATGACCCTTCTTGTGACAATTCTAGCATTCAATATGTGAGTATTATTTTATTTTATTTTTATTTCGAGGAGGAGGCTTCCTTGAATTTGATGGACCTCCCTTCAGTTTCTTCTTCTTCTTATCTGAGTTATGAATGCAGTGGGCTCTCCCTTTTCATGCTTTTGAATCCTTCCCCTTGATATCATCCTTGATTTTTCTTGAGTGAGATTTCCAACAATTTCCAACATTTTTTTTTCTTATGGTAGTGATGAAGGTTTCCCAAAGAGGAGGCAAACCTCTTAGAGTTACAATCACCAATTCCCTATCAGATATAGATTCCCGAATATTAACAATTGATATATAAGATGAGATATCCTCATCATGGAGGATTCCATAGACTCTCCTTTGTTCATCTTTGTGTCCTTGAGTTGATATTTCAAGGAGATGACTTCATTCAAATTTTTGACCTCATACATGCTTGTTATCTTATCATACATGTCCTTGTAGCTTCTCAAGTTTCCAACATATGAAAGTAAATTTCCTTGTAAAACATAAACTATAATTTTCTTTTCTTTATTCTCACCTTTGTTTTGCTTACTCTTGAATGCAACGGAGGAATTTTGTGGAGGCTCAGGTACTTTTCCTTGAATGTAATCCAAAAAATCATTGTTGGCAGCTATGATTTCCAACCTAACTTTCCATGCAACAAAATTGGATGAGTCACACAACTTCTCATTTTCCTTGAAGATGGTTGACATCTTGATTTGACTAGATCAACTCTTTCAACTTTTCGAAAGATGATTTCTTCAATCCTTGTCTCCTCTTGGGCTTTTCCTTCACCTTAGCTCTGATACCATGTTAAATTTTTAGATTGTTCTATGCTGTATCAATTACTTTATGCCAATTCAATACTTAAATTAGCAATATTTTCAATTACAATTAGTCCTTCCATTCATCAACAGTAATTGAAGATAGAACAATAAATGCAGTGAAAAAGGAGACAATCAACACATCAACAAGAGACGCCAGATTTGGTCAAAGGCCAGGGATTAACACACTATGGGGAAAACCAATTGAAACTGTTCTTCTATTATATTGTCATAAAATGTTTAATAGGGAGTAGAATGCGACCAATACAATATAATCAATAATACAACCCAATAACATTCAGAAACCAGTTTCCAGTGTCATAATATATTAGAGACAACTTCATTAAGACGTCGGTCAGCTGCAGAAAACTTCGGTCGAAGGTAAACTTTAGTCAAACCCCCAGTCATTCCCTTCAGGTTGACATGTGTTCGAATTTATCTCCCAATTTATCCCTTAGCCTTAGAATGCATGCAAATATGGTTGAAATAGCCGAGTGTCATGCGTGTGACCGGGAAAAAGAAACCCTAACTTGTGCGAGATTCTGACCTGAAACTTAGGACCCTTGTGTGAGATTTCGTCCTTCAATCTTGTCCGAATTAAATCAGATATAAGAGAAGAAGATTATTGGATGATGTGATGTCAAAATGAGCTCTAGATCACTTGAATTTATAGGCTTCCAGGGGTGTTCAACAATGTCCATTTGATGTTGAAGCCGACTTGATCAAATGTGCATGTGGTACATAAATTAAAAAAACCAGCTTATTCTTGTCCAAACAGGGTGATATTTAGGTCAATTTTGGTCCTCTCGAAAAGAGGAATTCAATGCAATCATCATATCCATCAAAGAAGCTATCAAAAGTGGAATTTGACTGTAGTTGCATAATTTTAACATGTTTCCATTGTCTCTACTATTTTTTTTCTTGGTAAATTTTTGATGAAAATATCTAATAAAACATAAGAAGATAAATAAAGTTGACAAGAAATTGTTAAGGTTAAGGAAAATTTTAATTAATATTTTCCCTACTGTATTCTCCAACATGGTATCAGAGTTAAGGTGAACAAGATAAGGCAATTGGAATATCACCTTTAAGAGATTTCTTATCAAGGGGAATCATTTACAAAATGACACAAGATAATAAGAAGAATATCTACTAGGAAGAGTACTAAATCAAGCTTTCATTGTAGAAGATCTCATCATAAAGCCTTAAAGAAAGGAAGGTCAAGTTCTTATTTATGTTTCTCTAGTGCATCATTTTGAAGAAGAGGAAGCATCAAGGAATATTGGGATCATCATTCACTCTTTGAATTTGTTCAAATACACCATTGTTGAAGGTATCATTGAAGTCTCCTTGAAGGTCTCGAAAGCATCAATATAGTTGGAGACATCATTTAAATGGAGGACTCTTGGTTGACAAGTAAGTATTATATTGTCCTCTACGTCTCCATCTACAAAACATATGGCTACATTTTGTAAGTAAATCAACAATATCGTAGGATAAACAAATTTTCTAGCATGGAATAAGAGGATTGACTTGGCACTTATAGAAAATCAAGTCATGGAATATGTTATTGGCGAAGTCGCTAAACCAAGAAAAGGAAAGACTCAAGAATTAGAAAAATACAAGAAGGGAGAAGTAAGAGCACAAAGGATTATTATTGAATCCGTTAAATATAATCTTGTTCCCTTTATTATTGATTTGAAGACATCCAAGGCTATGTATGATAAGTTGGTAAAGTTGTACTCTATAAGTAAATCAGGTTAAAAGATTTCCTTGAGGAATCAAATGTATTAGAACAAGATAAACATTTCTCACTAAAATTCGCCAATGGAAGACACATTGATGTGTATATATATATATATAGTCAATAATAGATGATGATTACAAGCTCTTGGGCGATTCTCCTTTATAGGAGTTGATTGGCCACAAGGGTAAAACACACGTCTTTTGACATAAGTACCCTTTCGTAATTAATTGGGAAACTTAATTTAATTAATTTATTAATAAGAATATTTATTAATTATCATTTTATTATTTCATATATATATATTTTATTCATAAAATTGCCTCTCCCTTAAAATGCTTTGTCCTCAAAGCATAGGAAATGTTGGGTGTTGTTGGCGAAAATGTTCAGTCTCCCACAATGAGTCTTCTTCTGGTAGTCTTTTCCATTTGATAAGGATTTATTTAATAGTCTTGGATTGTAGTACCTTATCGCTGGTAGCGAGCATGCCTTCGGGTTCTAATATGACCCTTCCTTCTTCGTCAGTCTCAGATATCTCTATCTAAGTTGTTTAATTTTGACCCAATACCTTTTTGATGCTTGATACATGAAATGTGTTATGAATTTGAAAATGGTCTCGTAGCTTTAATCCATAAGACACACTATTTTTATTTTTGATTATTTGGTATTGTCCATAATAATTAGGAGATAAATTATTTTTCCTTGTTGTTTTAATGATAACTACTTATAGGGTTGAAGTCTGACGAAAACCCAATCTCCTTCTTCGAATTCTCTTTCGGTGCAGTGTTGGTTGGCTTGTTGCTTCATTTTATTGCGTGCCATTGTTAAATTTTATTTTAACAAGTTAATAACTATTTGGTTTTCTTCTAAGTGGTTCTTTACTGCTTGAACCTTATAATTGTGTAGCGCAAAATCCTTCCACTTGGGTGGTTCATAGCCATATAAGGCTTGGAAGCGAGTCATTTTAATTGAAGTATAATAGGTGGTATTGTACCACCATTCTGCTAGGTATAGCCACTGAGCCTATTTGTTTTGTTTGTTTGTGACGAAACAACGGAGATATGTTTCAAAAAAATTATTTAAAACTTTAGTTTGACCATATGTCTCGGGGTGATAAGCCAAAATCATGTTGAGAGATATTGCTGTTTGGTGGCAGAAATATTTCCAAAATTTTCTTTTAAATTTTGTGTCTCTATCACTGACAATAACCCTATCAAAACCATGTAGTTTGTAATTTTTTTTACAAAACACTTCTGCAATTTTCTTGGTTGTGTCAATTTTTATGATTAACATGAAGTGGGGATATTTGGTGAGTCTATCCACTACGATAAATATCTTTTCCTTACCATCAGACATAGGTAGTCCTTCAATGAAATCCATTGAGATTTCCTCCCATTTTTTATTTGGAATGTGTAAAGGATGTAGTAAGCCAGGAGTTGGAATATTTTCACCCTTATTTCTCTAACAAACATCACATTCAACGACATACTTCTGGATTTCCTCACTCATACCTTACTAGTAGAAAGATTGATGAATGTTGTAGCAGGTTTTGAAGAATCCAACATGCCCAGCTGCAGGAGAGTTGTAAGATTCATTTAGAATTTCCATTCTAAATTTGGATGATGGGTTAGATAAATTATGCCCTTGTACCATAATACGTCATTTTTCCATTCAAAATTGGCATATTGACTGATATTTTCAATCATAGACCCAAAATCCAAATCCTTGGCATACTCAGCTCGTATTTAGTCTAACCAGTCAGGAAAAAATACTAAGGTGACGCATGTTGTGTTGTCATCATATTTCCGTGAGAGTGCATCAACTATGGCATTTTCCTTTCCATTTTTGTGCATTATTTCTAGGTCAAATGCCAAAAGTTTCTCCATCCACTTTTTTTGTTCTGTTGATAATGTTTTTTGTTGAAGTATAAATTGAAGACTAATGTGATCAGTCTGGATTGAGAACTTAATTATGAGTAGCTACTGTCGCCATTTTGTTAAATCATGTATGATGGAAAACATCTCCTTTTGGTAAGTTGATTTCAAGATTTCCCATTTTTTAAGCTTCCTGCTTTCGAAGTCTATAGGATGGTTGTCTTGTAGCAATACTGCTCGAATTCGAAATCCTGAAGCATCACATTTGACTATGAATGTGTAGTCCTATGAGATAATTGGGGTCAATAAGTTATGCCAGATCATCTATAATATTTTGTTTTGTTTGTTTTAAGTTTGGAATTTTTGGATGACCAATGCATACAATAATTTGCAACAACTGTGTCTAAACTCTAGATAATATTAATTAACAAGGAAAAGGGTTGTTGCTTTACTTCACACAATGATTTAAGATTTGCATATGTTTAAGTAGAAAATGTAAGAAGATATGATTACTTAAGTATTCAAACTAAATGTTTTAAATAACCATAAGTGTGAAAGCTTTTAAACAATGTTTTAAAGCTTAACAAAACATATTTAATATATATATATATATATATATATATATTGTAAATAAGAATAATTCTATTAGAAACTCATATGGTACAGAATGGAGTTACAATCAAGAGAGGCTAGACAGTAGAGGAGCCTAAAATGATGACATATCAACCTCGGTACCGATAAGTAGCTTAGAGAGAAACAAAGAGAGCCAAGAAGATAAACAAGGGAGCCATGAGAAGCAACCACAAGAATCTACCTAGTGTGCATTGAATCCTTACTACGACATTTATTTCCTTTATTTTTTGAGATTTTGACCCAACCGTTCTAGGGTCGATGGGCTAGAACCACTTGAAGACTGTTGGTGAATAAAGGAGGAGTCTCCTGATCTGAGTCTGAGGAGGAGGTCTCATGAGATTGTTTTTGAGCACTCGAAGAAACATTGGGTTCGCCAGGGTCTGCCGAGGGAATTTCCTTCTCCTACTTTGCAACCTCCTCATCTACTTCAGTTTCTTCCTCATCTGAGTTGAAGGAGTCAATGTCATACTTGGGAGGCAGTACACAGGGTTTCTATATTTTAGAGTTTGTTTTGCGATTTATTTTATTTTTTTTAGCAGAGAAAGTGGTGCAGGAGTTCTGAAGATGCCCTATTTGATGGCAGTGACGACATCAAAAGGCAGTGTTCTTGTATTCCAAGGTCTGTGTCCAATGGAAGTCACGAACTTTGAGGTTTATTTTATCGGGCAAGCCTTTTCTTATGTCTATTTCTGCGCATATTCTGCCATAGGTGTATATGTCTGATTCCCCCCCTTGAGGGACCATTGCCAGGAAGTGTCCCAGGATGTTTCCTATGCCTTGAAAGACCGAGAAGTGCCATAGAGGGGTAGGTAGATTTGGAAACCTGACCCAAATGGGAAGCTTGGTAATGATTGCCGTTGAAGGGTCAAAGTCGGGGAACGAAGGTGTGAGGAAGAGCCCTGCTTTTCCCCAAAACCATGAACGTCCTGTTAAGGCTTTCTTATAGTCTTCATTAGGAGCAAAAAATACTATAAATAAACCCTTCGAGTAGTAGATGACCTTCCTATTATTGGTCCAAGTGGAATGTATCCATTGGTAGAGATCTACTGTGCGTGGCCATAATCTATTAAATCTGCAAATAATGGTTGATTCTACGTACATTTGAAACTGGTTTTCCAGTGTTGGATGGGAAATTTCTACAACAGGAATATCTTCCATTTTTTCAACCAAAATTGGTTTGGGAGCCTCAGAGGGCTGGGCATATTTTCTAGGAGGTTGTGCATGGACAACATCCTTGTAAGAGAAAGCTTGAGCAGTAGATGGTTTCCCAATTGCCCCTCCTCGTAGACGAAGGGCTAAAACCAAAGAAGCATATTTTTCAATATTGTAGAAAGAGAGAGGGAGAGAGTTCTCCAGTTGTTTACCTTGTAGAGAAATCGCTGAATGGTAGAAGGAATCCCCATCCTGATTTTAGGGCATGTGAGAGGCTTTTCACCAGATCTGTAGGGAAAACCCAAAAAATCAAGGTTTTTCCAAAAGTAAGAGTGATATGAATCTGAAAGGAGTGCATTGGAAGATATGGGAGCTGAAATATCATTCCGATTTGACCAACATGGAGATCTCCTACCTTATCCTCCTTCTCTCTGTCCTAGCTTCGATCATGATTGGGAAAAATACGCGGTAGTGGCTCTTGTGGCCTTCGAGCATTCTGATCCGATAGTCCAGGCCATTGCATGTTGGTTGCAGTGTGGTGTGTTGTGTACCTGCCTGTGCTAAACCTAACTGTGTTATAGTCATCACTCTTGTAGATGAGCGCATCACAATTAGACGGGATCTGTTGCTTAAATATGAGATCCAGAGGCCCAACAATGGATGTGGTCTCTGTGTCAGAATTCGCAACCCCTGCCAAGCTCTGGGATACCCTCGCTCTCACCCACCTCCTCGAGCTCTAGTCACTTCGATCACTGCTGCATTCGCGGATGGGATGTCGACAAGGCAACGAAGCCCCTATTCTCAAAGCATGCCGAATCGAAAGGCCAAACTGTTGCTACAAGCTGATGACTGTGGGAGAGGTTTTGCGGATGCATGCAACAACCTCTTCAGCCTTGAGATCCCCTCTCTTGAAAATGTATTTTTCAAAGCAGATCGGGGTATGTCCCTCAGGTCTGTGGACGAGAGGTATCACGACTGAGTCGATTACCGTGACCGTAGACGTTGCACCGGCAGAGCTCTGAACCCTAAAAATTTTCATTTTCAATTCCATCTCCATCCTCAACAAAACATATTTAATATTATGAAGATGCTGATAATTTATTGATGTAGAAGGACTTACTTAAAAAGACAGTTCAGTAAAAAATTCTCTAATATAAATGATAACCTCAGGGGATTTAAGATAAACTGAAACTCAATTATTTATTACCTAGTTATCTTCATAATAATTAAATACATGAAAAGAAAGAGATGTAATGAAAAATAAGAAAACTTATAGGAGAAAAAAGATGTATAAAACAAATCCAGAATCTTTTATTTATCACTAATGCTGAAAGCTTGTACAATATTGCTTACAAAATTCTCATACAAGGGTGCAACCATTAATAACTCATAATGATAGTTATTTATATTATTTCTAAGACTAAGAAAAATATCTAGAACTGATTAAAATAATAGTATCAAATAATAGAAAAATGAAATTGCTGGTTTATCTATCATTTTTTTGAAGGAAACAATTGATGATTTGGTCCTCAAATTGCTGCTGTGCTGTCATACTGTGAGGATAAAAAATTACTCAATTGTTTCACACGATGTATCCCATCTTTCTTCAGTTAGGATCTCTAAATTCACCACCTTTCTAAATACTTCATAATATACCTTTCGAAAGTTGGCTTGTTGATGAATAGATGTCTGATTTCATGTTTGATGATCAAATCAAACTCTAAGGCTTCCAGAAAGGCCTTCCCTATTATCTGTCCTTTGATTCCTGTAAACTTTGCTTTATCTACTGCAATAGTATAAAAATTATTGCAATAATATTTTAAATTAACCAAATTATCATTTGGAGCTACCAGTCCAGGTAGTCCTTTCTGGTTCAAAATATTGAACTTTGAATGAAACCATTGGAAAACAATGTCCAAGGTCTAACATTTTGTTTCTAGCCGATTAATCAAAATTTTCTTCTGTAAGACCTTCTTAATTTCTAAGATGGTCGCTGTTCTATCAACAATGTTTATCTCTTCCAGCTCTTCTCTTCTCTTTGAATTTAGGACCTTATCATGTCTTTGGATTCTGCTGGTTTGGTATTCAGTGCTACTTTCTCTTTTTCTATCAGTCCTTTGCATCTGGTAATGAGTTCCTGCTATTCAAAGATGATTTGTATGGATGGCCATACATCTGTCGTGGATTGGTTGATATATGTCCAAATAATTTCCTTGGCTTGGGCCAAGGTATTTGCCATTAACAACTCACTTTCTAATTTTGAAATCTCGAGTCCCAATCTGTGGTACTTCTGCATCTCCTCCATATACAGGGTATCATTCTTGATTTTCTGTGTTTCTAATATTTTGAACCTTTATAGTAACTTCTCATTTTCCTTCTTCTGTGTGGCAATTCTTGTGCTATCTTTGCTGGATAAGGTGTTGTTGATGTATAATCGAGTTCTGTTGATGATGAACAAGGATTTGTACCTACATATGCTATTGGGACTGCTGTGACTGGAACCATAGCAAGCTGAGCTGCTTCTTTCTCCCTGAGTAATCCTTCAATATTCTCCTCCATTTTCTTTATCTCGATGGTTTTCTCAATCATAGGCTTGAGAATTTCTTCTCTACTTTTCTCACTTTCTTTAATTTCCTTGGTCTGTGGGTCCTCTGAAGAAGGCAACTTCAACTCTTATCACAGAGTAGCAATGTCTACATTTTTCTTTTTAAGAACTTATTCTACTGTCTTACAGTCCTTTGGATCATATCCAATCTTAACTACAAGGTCTTCCAAAGTATTAATTTTGTTATCTTTAGCTAAGGAAGACAATTTTTCAATCTTAAGCTGATATTGAACATTAGATAAAGCAGTCCTAAGCTTGGAAAGTGACATAGATGTAGTAGTCATGGTGGAAAACAACATCTCACTAGACTGTCTGTGTATATACATTTGATCAATTGGATGTATTTGATTGGTATCAAATGAAAATATGGTCTTCTTGTAGTTTGGTGGAGATTTTGGAAATGGATCTTGGGCTTGTAAGAAAATCATCTGCATCCTGCCTTTCTCACTGTCAAATGTAGAGATAAGCTTGTGCTAAGAAGTGGAGGTTTGCTTCCAGAATTGACTATATACATTAGAATTCAGAGCCTGATTCTTCTCTTTAATTTCCAGGAACTTTGAGAAGATATTTTGGTCATCTGTTGAACTGGTTCCTGTAGTCCGAATGATCTCCAAAGGTTCTCTGGAAGGTGAAGCTGTAGGAGGAGTGTTTGGAACACTGGTTCCTACTGATGTGGAAAGCTATGGATCTCCAAGTTCAATAATTTCTGGTTGTTTCTGTTCCGTAGATACTGTCAAGCCAACCTTTGGATTCTTCTGCTGAACTATGAACTCTTTGACTAGCTCCATGGCAGATGTAGTCTCTTCTCTTACCCTTTTATATTGTTTACTTTGAGCAACCAGAGTCTGTACATTTGAGGTGGATAAAACCTGCTCCTTCGCTTCTTGAAGTGTACCATCAACCCACTACTGCTGGTTCATGAAATTTTCTATATCTGGTCTTGGAGTATGATTGTAGGGAGTTGTTTTTAATTCAAATCTTAAAGCTGAAATTATACCAAAAGGGTCATAAGACCAAGTAAAATTGGTCCAAAAGTTCATGTTCTTCAACAATGTATCTACCTCAACACCAGCTGATATAGTGTTGCAGAAGAATGATCCAATATTTGATTTGATTTTGAATTGGGATTTTCTCTTACCTAACAAAAAGTGCAGGTCATCCATGTTGATCATCTGCCTAATATATTCTAGAGAAAATATTATCATAGGAACATACTTTGGCGGCTTATATGGTGCAAGTTCAAAACCATATATCCTAATTTCTGTATAGTTATGGTATAAATAGCAGTCACCAATATTGACCTGATCACTTAAGTGTAAAATTATTTTCACTTCTTCACCAATCCGAGGTTCTTTCTGGCTGTTGAGGAGTTGTTCCACTCAGTGTATGAATTCATCTATGAAGTCTGAGAAAGTGAATTTTGTTGAAGTAGTCCAGACTATTTCAGTCTAATGGATAACTGATTGATTTACTCCTTGTTCATCATGTCTGCTGAGTGTAATGGGAAATAAATCCCCCTGCTGAAAAAGAAACATGTGAACAAGTACATAAATGTACTTGAATACTCCTTGTGTAGTCAAATTCATAAATTTTTCATGTATATTATCAGCCAAAAATTGACAGTAATTATACATGAAAGTTGGTTGCCGATCTTTGTTAAAAATGGAAAATAATCCAAGGATGGATTCATCAATAGTTTTGTCATATGGATAGCCTAACAAGTAAGAGAGTAGAGAAATATAATGTCTGGAGGCTTCAGGAAATATTGAAGATGGATAGGGTGAATTTCTTTTTGGAAATTCAACATCTTCTGGCAGAAAGATCTCAAAGATCTGGGCTCATTGGGGAAAGGTTATCTTATGGTACAGATCCATAAGTGTTGCTAGTGAAAATGGGATCATGGAGCCTGAATAATGAATTAAGAGAATCTGGTTAATGGTTTCTGCAGAAATGGTGATCATAATGTCTCCATTCTAAGCCACAACTTCCCTTTTAACAAGGTCATATTTGGATTGGCATCAGATAACCAGGTTAGGGAACTCATAAGTTTTAGGAAAGCTGAAGAAAGGTAAGAGTGATTCCTAGAATATGATTAGATCCTGCTTGTCGAGGTATTTCTGTTTAAGCCACAGGTGTAGTTCATGGAAATCGAACTCACACTCTATGTTAGCAATTTTGAAGAAGGAGTCTATGAGAGGAATATGGTCGAGATTGACCGAGGTGGTAGTAGCAGGGTTTTCTTCTGGATTTGGATTTTTGGATTTTCTGTTTGGAGCCATGATGATAGACAGAATGGAAATAAATGGCTAATGGGATGATTAGAGGATGACAAAGGGTGTCTGGATCAAGTGTGAAAGAAATTTGACTTGAAGGTAACTTTGCACAATGTATCTTTTTACCTGCAACAAACAATATATGATCAGAAAAAATGATAAAGTGGTGAGTTTTGGTTTATTTATAGCATACAAGGTTTATGATAATAGTTTTATTGTGACTGTAGCAGCTTTAACAGTCTAGGAGTGGAGTTATGATGTGGAGGTTAACAGTCTGGGAGCAGAGTTATGGTATGATGGTCAACGGTTTGGGAGCAGAGCTGTAATGGATGAATAGAATGAACATATATGAACAACTAGGCAACGAGAAAGTGAGGTGGTAGTGTTTGGTTGGACGAGGGCTAATGGTCAAAGCACGGGGTCAAGAACCGTTGGCAGAAGGAAAACTGTAAGCGGATTTCAGAGGGGGTGGCGACTGGTTTATGGTATTGCGCAGGGGGGGGGGGGGGGGAGGTTGACACTTAAGGGTGGCCCACTCGCCATTCAAACAAATTTTCGGACACCCCCCCCGCACCTTATCGGGAAATGGATGAGGGGGGTCCGAATTCTCTCCCCACTGTTGATCTGGGCGGGGAGTAGATCTATCGTTGAAATATGAGCACCCTTTATAAAAATCCAACAAGATGTTTTGTCATTTAGCGACCTTGGCTTAAAACATATTCACCATATTTACAATAAAGTTTAATGTTTAATAATTCAAAAAACAAAGATTAATGACTTTTAAAGCAAATTAATCATAAATTAATTATTTTTAACATTTTTATGGCACATTTAAACAAACAACCTTTCAATTTATTTCTTTTAAAACTAAAGCATCCATTTTTATTTTGTTTTCCTAACATTTTTTTTTAATGCCTTCATTCTTTAGGGCAGTCTACCTCTAACATTTTATTGATATGAAAATATGAAATGAGTCATAGTCCTAACAAATTTTTTTTTTCATTCATATCCTAACTTAGCATTTTGATTTTATTTTTGTCTAATATGCTAACTTATAAAAACTAAATAATGTTACAACATCGACTCCAACTGGGGACTGCTTCCTCCTGCGAGATGCAGAGAACAAGCAGATCCAAGCGCCTTCTCCTCGGGCTATGGATATTTGGTGTGAAAAATAAAACACACTTGAAAATTTTAAACAAAACTAGTAATGTACAATGATGATTTTCGAATATTCTTCTGAGTCTTCAATATTGGATGTAATGCTTCAGAAACCTTCCATTGGCAGGTATTGTAGAAAACTGTCCTTCCAATGTTTTTAGAATAAAGGTGTTGTTACCTTTCACTTCAGCAATGCTGAATGGTCCAAACAAAATATTATCAAATTTACCATGTTTACCTTTGTCCTCCCTCCTGGAATCCCATATCAATACTTGATCTCCTTCAATAAAGTCTCTTTCCCTGACCTTTCTGTCAAAAATAATTTTCATCTTATTTTTATATTTTCTTAGTTTGTATTGAATCTCATCTATGTTTTCATTCAATTCAATAATCTAATTTATCCTTCTAGAGAAATCATCAAGTTCTTCACTAGCCTCTTGTAAAACTTTAAGAACAGGGAAAGCCAAATTGGTAGAAAAAATGGCCTCTTTACCATAGACCAACTGAAATGTAGATTTACTTGTTGATCTCTTGGGAGATATTTTGTTGGCCCAAACTGCATAGATAAGGTGACTGTCCAAATTCTTCTTATGATTTTCTAGAGTCTTTTTAATTACCTTGACCAAGCTATTTTTTGATGATTCTGCAAGACCATTTCATTAAGGATAGTAAGGGGTTGAATGATGTAGTAAAATCTGATATTTTTGACAGAACCATATCATTTTTACACTACTGAATTCCATGGCATTGTTAATCACTATCCGTTGAGGACAACCAAATCTAGACAAAATGTTTTCTTCAATGAATTTAATCACTACTGTATCTATTGCATTTATGACTGGAATAGCCTTCACGCATTTGGTGAAGTAGTCTCTGGCAGTTAAAATCCATCTTTGCTAATTACTTGAGGTTGGGTGAATTTCTCCTATAAAATATAGTCCCCATTGAAGGAATGGTGCTGAAACAACCACTGGAACTAGTGGAAGAGCTGCTAGTTTTTTCTTACCAGTAAACATTTGACATGGAATGCAGCTTCTAACCTTTGCTCCTACTTGTGAAAATAAGGTAGGCCAATAGAATCCTACCCTTAGTATTTTTTATGCTGTGGCTCTTCAACCATAGTTTCCTCCACATATCCCTGCATGAAATTGCTAGAAATATTGTCATTGATTGCAAAGGAGTAGAAAGGAGCAGCACTAGAATTATCATTGATAACAAAGGAGAAAATCAGGATCAGTTGGAGTATAAAGGAGAAATAAGGAAAAGAAGGAAAAATTTAAGTGGAGAAGCATAAAAGAGAGGCAGGGGAGCAACAAAGAGTAAAAGAGAAGGAGAGAGGAGTAGCATTATGCAAAAAAGAGGCAAGGAGAAACAATGTGCAACAAATATGTAAGGAGAAACATTAAAATCATTATCTAAGGCAAAGGAGAAGAAAGGAGAAACAAAGAGGAAGAACACTGCAATTCAGTTTGGTGTGATTCCAGTCTGGAGCAAGTGGATGTGTGTGCAGGTTGAATAAGAAACAAATTTACATTATGGATTTAGAGATCTAATACAAAATGGTGTTCTATATTCGGCATTGAAATAGTATGTAAAGTGGCAGCAACATATAATCATAGATCCAAGCGAATAAGAGAATAGAAGGCCCAGGAAGGAGTAGCATGGAGGAGACAAAGTTGAAGAGTAGCGACAGTTGAACAAACAGGTGAAATGATTAAGCCATAAAACCCCTATGAAAATTTTCAAAGAGAGAATGGACGGTTCTAATCAAATTGCAAAGATCAGCTTGAAGATCAACGATTTAGATCTTGTCGCAGATTAAATTGTGAAAGCTCTGAAGTGGACATATGTCAGGTGGAGGTCCTTGTGCATATCACATAGTGCATGTGATATGGTATAACAATTAACGATGGAGATGTAAATTTGTGAAGTTTCGATGAGGTAAATCAGTGAAGAGCTGAAGTGTGATGGGCAAGGTTTTGAGACATGCGATAAGGTATTCGCAATGATTTGTGAAATAAAAAAAATCGGTATTATTGTGATACAATTAAAATTGTGAAGTTGCGATATTGTGTAGAGGTTTCGATGCGATAAGAAATGGGGTTTGCGATGCGATGCGATCACATATCACATATGATAATAGGAACCTTGTTATTGCTATGAGCTAAATCTTGCGAAATGCAATAAGAGTACCGGATGCGATGTAGTTTGAAAGAAAAATTCTAAAGGATTTCAAATCTAGAGGTATAAGGTTTCACTTTGAAGAAATCACATTGGGGTTTGGAAGAGATATGAAGAAACAGATGAGAACACCGAAGTGCGAAGTGCGATAATGAAGTGGACGCGATCAGGTTAACGTTGAAGCCTAAAGGATTTCAAGTCTGGGAGTATGGGTTTTCCATTTATTAAATCGCGTCGGAGAGAAAAGAAGGATTATAACATAAAAAAAAGTCTGAACGCAACAGAAGGAGACTCAGGTAAGTGACTCGACACAGAGCAAAGGAGGAGGTGAAGGCTGAATGCTGTGGGCACGAGCAAAAGAGACAGAGTCGGGAAAAAGGAGATATGGTGGCATTGTTGGAAATGTGCCAGATGGTTCGAGTCAGGTAAAAAGCGTTTGTGCAGAACTGTTATGATATACCTGCAGAAACATAAAATACAATGATAGCAGTAGAAAGGACAAACACACAATGAACCAAGATTTGAAAGGGTTGAGTGAAATATACTTGTTGTAACTGTAAATGTAAATTCATTTATTATTTTTTATTGTCTGTGATGCAAAGGAAAGTCTTCGTAGGCATGGAAAAAACTCCAATGAGTGATGTAATGGTTATTTATTATGTAATAACCTGAACTGAAGTATAATGAATCAAATGGGTGGAAGGCAGAGAGACATGCCTGTTCACTTCGTATTCCATATAGAATGCAAACACTCAGGAGTTATCTGTATAAGAGATGTAATATCAGTGTGCACCAAGAGGAGAGAGAGCAACAAAAAGGAAGAGAATTGAAGAATGTAAGAGAGCTGCAGAAGGTTAGAGAATAAAAAAATAAGAAAGAGCTGATAGATATGTTGTGAAAATCAGGCGCTGGTATGAAGCAGATATGAAGACTAAAGAACCAACAGTGGAGAAGGAGTATAACAAAGAAGATATCCAGGTAAATCAACATTATAGTTTCATGTTGAGTGAGGGGATTGTAGTCTCCTTTCAAGTTGCAGCTTGATAAATTTCCAGTTGGAGCTGGGTGAGGTAGTATCCTCCTGTAGGTTGTAGCATGCATAAAATTTATGGGAATTGGTGCTTCCTTAAAAGTTGTAGCTTACAGAAGTTGAGGTAGGAGCCTCCTATGGGTTGTAGCCTGCAGAAAATACATGGCAGTTTGTGCTTCCGTTTCAATTTGTAGCTTGATAGATGTCCAGTTGGAGCTGGGTGAGTTAGGAGCCTCCTGTGGGTTGTATAGTGCAGAAAAGAGAGATGAGAGTTGGAGCTTCCTTGCAAGTTGTAGCTTGAAAAAATTGAGGTAGGAGCCTCCTGTAGGTTGAAGCCTACAAAAAATCAGTGGTGAGAGGGAGTTGGAGCTTTCCTTTGCATCAAAACAATAATAATATGTGGTTTTCTCCCTTATGGGTTTCCACTTATATCTGTTTTCTATGTGCATGATGATTATGTGTTGATGTGTTGTTTTAATATGCTTAATCATTAGTTGTCCACACATTCAGTTTGCTTATTCCTTATGTATTATGTTGCTTATAAAATGAAGTAGTTATTGGGTGTAAAGAAAATATTTTTAATGTTCATGAATGTACTAAAATGATTCAACTCCACTCTCAGTTTAGCTAATGGTTCATCAAAAATTTGTCAATGATTCCTTTAGTTTCAGTTTCTATTAAAAAAAGTAACAAAATTTTGAGAGGATATTTCCAGTACAAGTTGGCATTGATGATACAATACTTAATAGATTTCAACTTAAATGTCTTGCACTGACTTCTTGAAAATTGAGCAGGACAATCAAAATTAATCAGAAAATGTACAATATCTGCATACCAATCTGACAGTAAAAAATTTTCATCAATGTGAACAGGAGTTGTTTGGCTTGAAGGAGAAGGTTCTTGTGTGTTATTTCCTTCAGAATCCTATGAAGGTTCTTGTGGATTCTCCCCTTCTGCATTTAAGGAAGGTTCTTGTGTATTCTCCCTATCTGCCTTCAAGGAAGGTTCTTGTGTATTATCCCCATGAGAGTTGGAAGAATTTTCTTGTTTATGATTCTCCGAGATTTCAAAAACATAATTTATTCCTAGGACTTTGCAATTAGATTCAGCTAAAAATTTAGCTAAACCTTCCTTTTACTAGCTTAGTGGTTTTGATACTAAGATCAAACTCAAGGATTTGGGTGATCCACCTTCCTCTTCTTCCATCAATGTCTGGTTGGGTAAGAACAATTTTTACAGCACTGTTAGGAACATAAGCGGTAATGGTTGAGTGAAGGATATACATTCTGAAATATTTTAAGGCTTGAACTAGAGCGTAGGCTTGTTTTTCAATAATTTAATACTTGACTTCAACATCTTGCATGACTTTACTGAAAAATTCTATGGGTTGATCATCACCATCTTAATTTTTCTGCAAAAGGACATCAAATAGAGTGGTTTCAGAGGTAAAGGAAAATATGCTAAAAGGTTCAAAATAATTAGGGCTAGCTAAAGTGGGTGATTTAGCGATGGCCTTCTTAATCTGATCAAAAGCATATCTAGCAGGAATAGGCCATTTAACTTCATGATTCTTCTTACGCATATTAGTTATATCTTTAACTACTTCAGCATAGTTAGGAATGAATCTTCTCAAGAAGTTAATTTTTCCTAGAAAGGCTTGGATATATTTCTTATTCCTTGGCAATGATAGATACTGAATAGCATATACTCTTTTAGGATCTATCACCACTCCTTCCTTTGAAATGATGTGACCCAAAAAATTTCCTTATTTGATGGAAAACAAAGACTTCTTAGGATTTAGAGATATCCCAAATTTTCTACACATGTCAAAAAACTTCATCAAGGGTTTTAAATGTTTCTGATCAGAATTAGAGAAAACGGTGAGATCATCAAGATATATAAAAACAAACTTATCTATCTTACCAAAAAAGGCTAAGTCCATAGCTATTTGGAATGTTTCTCTTGCATTTGGTAACCCAAAGGGAATTCTGGCATACATTAATGTGCCCCAGGGAGTTGTAAAGGCAGTCTTCTCTATGTCTTCTGGATTTACCATTATCTGGTTATAATCAAGAAATCCCTCAAGCATGGAAATTCTATTAGCACCTGAAGCCTTTTGGAGTAAATGGTCCATCTTGGGTAGTGAATAGTTATCCTTTAGAGATGATTTATTAAGGTTTCTGAAGTCTACACAGAGTCCTATTTCTCCATTCTTTTTCCTAACAGGAACTAAATTGGCTACCCAATCTGAGTATCTTAAAAGAACAATAATTTGAGCATTAAGAAGCTTCTTAAGTTCTTTTTCTATGGTAGGAAGCAGAACTGGATTAATTTTTATTAGTTTTTGTTTGTAAGGTTTTGCTTCAGGTTTTAGTGGAATTTTATGCTCTATAAGAGATGTATCATAAGATTTCAAATAAACATAAGACCAAGCAAAAACATCTTTGTAATTTTTAATAATTTTGAGATATTCAGTTTTAACTTCAAGAGTTAAAGATGCACACATTTTAATGTTCTTAATGTCTTCATCATTTCCAATGTTAGTTACTTCGATATCATCCTCTGGTGAGATTGACAGTGGATTTCTAGGGACATCATTCTAATCGAATAACTTTTCGAAAGGAACAAGGCCTTTAGGAATGAAATTGTTTGACAATTATATAATGTTATGATCAACCAGTTTTGAATTTAAATATGAGTTTTTATTTTCTTTAGCAGCTTCATTCATATATGATTTATCTCGTTCAATTTGTAAGACATAAAATTCATCAATAACTTGGATAAATGATTTAAGCTGTTCATCATCTTCAAATATTTGCCAATATTTTAGATTATCTGGTCATTAGGAGATCATGTTTTTTTCTCAAAATTTAAAGTGCTCGAAACTATACCAAACCTGAGTGACTAGATAGGTCTCATCGTTGCGATTTTGGCGCCATGAATGGTTCGAAAAATTGATGTCGTATGAGGAAGATATCGTGTTCTGATTGTTTTCCTAAACAACTAAATTTTTTGTGACAAGAGTGACTGGGATGCCCAGTCAGCATGCATGTACAGTCAAAAGGTGGCATATACTGGGAATATTCCCTTTTCTTAAACCCAATCAGATTTCACCACGTGGCACATCCAGGGCCAAAGATTTGGAGATGTACCTGTTTTATTGTGCAATGTTGGATGGGTGACACATGGCAAGCCTAGAGGCTGCCACATGTCCCGAGGAGGTTAGTGTAAAATTATGTGAGGTCCGGGGGGTTCGACCCTGCGACCTCCGGCACGCCAGTAAAGACCTCCACCGTCTCCACTACACTTTGGTTCTTACCTTATAAGTTTGCCGCATAAATTTAAATTGAAAAGGTCAATGTTGAGGGGGGGACCATCGACGGTCGCGTGGATCGTGCTCACATGGAAATGCTTAAAACCCCGACATCAAACAGTTATCCGGCGGCTGCAAAAAGCCATAACTTTAGCGGTTTCATGGTTGAGGTCACATGTCACCTTGTGACATAAAACTTTAATGTAACAATTTTCTTATACCATAACCTCCAGCAGAAAAAAATGCTATCACATGCGCGGTAAGGTGACATCTCTTGCAACGGTTTCAGAACTATGTTTAATGGTTCCACTTTAAACTTCAATGCGGAGTTTAAATGCTAAACCGTGACCACGGGGGTTCCGGGGGTCGGCATGTGGCCACCCCCGCCCCTAACCACAAATTTAATGCGATGGTTTATATTGGCGGAATTTTAGCGCCGGGCTAGATTTTAGGGATTTTTGCCAAATTAACTGCAGTTCTCCAAAATTAGTGGAGATTTTCTAGCTGAGATTGGGAAAATGATTTGGGAGGTCAATTTTTGACCAATTTGGGTGAAACAAGTGTCTACCTAGACTAATCTGAGCATTCTAGAGCCACTGGTGCAGAGAAAATAAGCATTAGAGGCTTGTAAACACATGTATTTGCAATTTTGAGCACAATGACAAAGAGGGACATGCCATTGGGAGCTGGACCAACATATGTATCCTAGGAGGGGTGAATTGCTTCATCATGCTTGCTGTGTAAAACTTATGTGTGATGTTATTTCTCTCTTATACACTACTGTACAATGTTATTTAGGCTTATTTTCATGCTTAAAACTCACAAATTCATTTATGTTTCATGGTTAAAAAACTCATGCCTTAAGCAAACAAATGGAGACAAATTGTACATGTTTTTATTACTGAAAGGAAACTTAGCACAACAAACTAATACACTCCTTTCAAATCATCTAGTATGGATGGCCTATAATTGACTTGGATTTGGTATTGTACCTGCATTTGGTCTCGTATTTTAAAAGAACTTGTAGAAACAACTAAGGAGTGTGCATGGATATTTTCATTTATATGAATGACAGTTATATTAAAAGCATAAAAGGAGTTTTCAATTGAATCCCAAACTTCATTCCTCTAAGACCTAAGCCTAGGATGCTTTGTTTGACAAATATTCCTAACCTGTCTTACTATAAGTTCAGAATCACTAAAAACACTTAAATTTTGCATGTTTAAGCTTCTAGTTAACTCTAAACCTAGAAGGAAAGCTTCATATTCTGCAACATTATTTGTGAAATCAAAATCTAATTTGCATGATTTGGTTATATTCTCTTTCTCTAGTGAAATTAAAACAACACCAGCTCCTGCTCCATCAAAGTAAAGTTTCCAAATATCAGTTTGAACATATTTAGGAGTTTCAAAAACATCTTCTATCTTAAGTTGGTTTGAAGATAATTGGAAGCAACTAAAATATTGGTCAACTGCATAAATGGGATGATTTATGGCTTGGCCTGCTTTACAAACAATATGTATCAATCTTACCTCTCTATACAACCTAAGATTTTCTCCTCCATACATAGGAATTGTGGCAAAAGACATATCCATCTGAAGACTCCCTCCTATTTTGGTACAACTTGATATTGAAAGAAGAATTCCAAACTTGGGAGTAATATCAATGACAACAATGTCTAGAACTACACTTTTCACTGGTATTTGAGCTAGAGTTACCACTAAATATTTTATAAGTCCTAAACAAGGTACTCTTTTAGAATCAAAGGTGTATAGGTCATGATAAGATTTAGTTATTTCAAGGTTTAACTGATCCATAATAACCTTAGGCATAAGGTTATGCGAGGCTCTAGTATCTAACATATAATTATATAGCAATGAATCATGAGCTTTAAAAGTTACATAAAATGGAGATATAGTTTCATCAATCATATCAAAACTTGGACCAAAAACACTGATGGTCTTTCATCTTGAAAGCTAATGACATCTCCTTCAGCATATACACTAGAGTTTTGGATCCATTTTGTGACTTAACTCTTATAGCCAAAATTCTTTGAAAGTTCTAAAAGTGGAATAGGAATTTTAACTCTTTCTAATCTCTTTCAACATTAAAAGCAGTCAAAACTGTTCTATCAGTTTGCGTAGTATCATTTGGCTGATTGAGAGGTTGAATAGTAGTAGTTTGAGTTTCAACAAATTTCACTTGAGGTTCAATTATGACAGGATATTTAGGAGGTCTACCAGGACCTGCTCTTGGTCTTAAATCATACCTTCTATTAAGCTCAACAATTAAAAATTCAGAGAAGGCTTGATATTTGGAGACCTGAAAATTTTCTTGATCCTCTTGGGACATTTTACTCTGAGGGATAGGGACAATAACAATATGAAAAAATGTATTTTCTAGGTTATTAATATCTTATGTGATTGAGAGAGTATTATCATCTGGTTGTTGATCATCAATCAACAAAGGTGTAGGTAATTGTTGATCATTATTTGGTCTTTGAAGAATCTTCAATTGAGGAGCTTTCTTGAATTGACCTTGGGTTGGTGTTTGGGGTCTAGCAATAGTTTTTTGGAATGTTCTAGGTTGTGTTTCAATCTTAGAAATCCCATTTGAAAGGTTTCTAGGAAGTGATGTGATTTTATCTATTTTTAAATCCTCATTTTTAGATTTAGAGGAAGAGGAGGCTTCCTGATTTGATTTTAATATTATTTGGGATTTTTCAGCTTTGGCTTTTAGCTTAGTTGAGGCAGACCTATTTGCTTCAACCTCAATAGCATTTGTTTTCATGTCTTCTAAGGTACAAGCTATTCTCTCCCTTAAAATGACAAAAAAATCATCCTTAAAGGCTTTGGAGAACCTAACCTTTGCTGTTTCTATTGGTGGTTTACGATCAAGAGGCATCTTGTAATAAAGTTTATTAAATTTCTTGATGAAATCAACTACTCGTTCACCATAATTTCTCTTAAGCTCTTCAAATTTTGTCAAGAAGTAAACACGATCCTTTGTCACACCCCATTGATTCTTAAAGATAGTTATTAATTCTTCCCAAGACCTAATAGAATATGCTGGTAATCGTATAAACCAGATCCTAACATTTATTTCTAAATACTGCACAAACAATCTCATATAAACATTTTCATGTTCTATGTTCATGTTATGAGCAAAATCTAGAAATGTTGCTTGATGATCTTCGATTGACAAACGAGTTTCCCCATTGAATCTTGGGAGATGTTTCAAATATCTAGCAGGAAAATCATTAAGTATGTTTTGGAGTAATAGGGTAACATATCTTGCTTGAGAAATAGGCCTAAAACCAATGATAACTAGTGCTAAAGAAGAAGAATATTCAGTGGTGGTAGTTGTAGAAGTAGAAGATGAAGTAGGGGAAGAAGGAGGTGAAGATGGAGGGGTAAAATAAAGTGTAGGATGAAGTGGAGTTGAGGATATTTTTATGGATCTCAAGGGTATTCGAATGAACAAATTTTCGACCTCTTCTTCTCCTTATTTGTGTTCAAATAAAGGATTAAAATAAAGAGAAAATAGATATTCTAGTTGTGCAGAAGTAGATGGAAAAGAGTATGAGGTAGGGGATATAAAATCAGTAGGTTTGAATTCAGGTAGATGTAGATCCAACTCCTATTTTGATGTAGGGGATTCAGAAGGTGCCTCATGTAATTAATAAGTCTCCAAAGAATGAACTAACAAAGCAAATTTAAAATCCACTCCTTTGGATACTAATTCATGCACCCTAGGAGGTAGGTCTTATGATTCTAGGGGAATAGGTGCAGATCTGAAAGGATAAGGAACTGTGGTGGTCTCATTTTGAGAAAAAGGGGTTTGATGTATTCTTCTAGATGAAGTTTTTCTTACCAGTTTCTCTGGATCTGAAATGGGTAAGGAAATTTTAGAATCATAATGAGACCTAGTATGCTTTGAAGGAGCTAGCTTAGGTTCAGTGAAGTCGCCAGGTGAAATTTTTTGACCTAACTAGACCTTTAATCACCTTTAAAGGAATATGATTATCGTTGTCCCAAGGAAAAAAAAACATCATATTCTGTTCCCCGTCAACGACGCCAGTTTGATGTTTTCCTCTAAGATAATTGGGGTCAATAAATTATGCTAGAGCATATATAATATTTTGTTTTCTTTGTTTTAAGTTTGATATTTTTGGATGACCAATGCATAAAACAATTTGCAACAACTCTGTCTAAAATCTAGATAATATTATTTAACAAGGAAAAGGGTTGTTGCTTTACTTCACACAATGATTTAAGATTTGCAAGTGTTTAAGCATAAAATGTAAGAAGATATGATTACTTAAGTACTTAAACTGAATGTTTTAAATAAACATAAGTGTGAAAGCTTTTAAAAAATGCTATAAAGGTTAACAAAACATATTTAATATTATAAAGATGCTGATAATTTATTTATGTAGAGGGACTTACTTAAACAAACAGTCCAGAAAGCCATTCTCTAATATAAATGATAACCTCAGGGGATTTAAGATAAACTAAAACTCATTTATTTCTTACCTAGTTATCTTCTCAATAATTAAATACATGCAGAGAGAAAGATGTAATGAAAAATAGGAAAACTTACAGGAGAACAAAACTTTATGAAACAAATTCAGAGTCCTTTATTTATCGTTAATGATCAAAGCTTATACACTGCTGCTTACAAAATGTTTATAGAAGGGTGAAACCCTTAATAACTCGTAATGCGAGTTATTTATACTAGTTCTAAGACTAAGAAAAATATCTAGAACTGATTATAATAATAGTATCAAATAATAGGAAAATAAAATAGCTGGATGATTTTTCATTGTTTTGAAGGAAACAGTTGATGATTTGGCCCTCAAAATGCTGCTGTGCTGTCATGCTATTAGGATAAAAAATTACTCAATTGTTTCACACAATTTATCCCATCTTTCTTCACTTGAGATCTCTAAATTCACCACCTTTCTGCATACTTCATCCACTTCTGTGTACCTTTCTAAAGTTGGCTTGTTGATGAACAAATGTCTGATTTCATGTTTGATGATCAAAGCAAACTCTAAGGCTTCTAGAAAGGCCTTCCCTGTTATTTGTCCTTTGATTCCTGCAAACTTTGCTTTATCTACTGCAATAGTATACAACTTATTGTAATAATCCTCTAAATTAACCAACTTATCATTTGGAGCTAATAGTCCAGGTAGTCCTTTCTGGTTCAAAAAAACGAACTTTGAATGAAACCTTTAGACAACAATGTCCAAGGTCTGACATTTTGTTTCTAGCTGATTAATCAATTTTTTCTTCTGTAAGACCTTCTTAATTTCTAAGATGGTGGTTGTTATGTTAGAAATGTTTTTCTCTTATAGCTCTGCTCTGCTCTTTGAATTTAGCACCTTTATCATGTCTGTGGCTTCTGTTGGTTCGGTATTCAGTGCTGTTTCAATTTTTCTATCACTCCTTTGCATCTGGTTATGAGTTCCTGCTGTTCAAAGATGATTTGTATGGATGGCCATACATCTGTAATGGATTGGCAGATGCCTTTCCAAATACTTTCCTTGGCTTGGGCCAAGGTATCTTCCATTAACAACTCACTTTATAATTTTGAAATATTGAGTCCCAATCTGTGGGACTTATGCATCTCCTCCATATACAGGGTATCATTCTTGATTTTCTGGGTTTCTAAGTTTTTAAACCTTTGCAGTAACTTCTCATTTTCTTGCTTATGTGTGGAAAACTCTTGTGCTATATTTGCTGGATCAACTGCTGTTGATGTAGACTCGATTGCTGTTGATGATGAAATGGGCTCTATACCTACAACTGCTATTGGGACTGCTGTGACTAGAACCATAGAAAGCTGAGTTGCTTCTTTCTTCTTGAGTAATCCTTCAATCTGCTCCTGCATTTTATTTATTTGGATGTTTTGATCAATGATAAACTTGAGAATTTCTACTCTGTTATGCTCACTTTCTTCAATTTCCTTGTCTGTGGGTAATCTGTAGAAGGAAACTTCAACTGTTTTTGCAAAGCAGCAATGTCTGCATTTTTATGTTTAATAATTTATTCTACTACCTTACAGTCCTTTGGATCATATCACAGGAAAGATTTTCCTTCATTAAAGACAACATCATAGCCTCTATCCTATAAAATTGCGACTAAGACTAATTTTTTCTTCAAACCTGGAACATGCATAACATCTTTTAAATGAAAGAGTTTACCTGATGCCCTCTGAAAGGTAATGGTACCAATTCTAGTTGCACTGTATAGTCCATCGTTGCCCAAATCAATATGCATCCGGAGATCTTTCTCCTCCAAGTCACTGAAAAGTTTCTTATCTCCCGTCACGTGAAAGGAAGCTCCACTATCCAAGTACCACTCCGATCCTAATGCACTTGAAACCATGCCTGCAATCAATGAGAATTCAAGCTCAAATTGCAAGGAAAGAGCCTCACCAGATGCAACTCCAACAACCATTTTTTTCTTCTTCTTATGTGGAAAATTTGTGGCAATATGTCCATACTTGTGACAATGAAAACACTTCACTTTGGACATGTTGTGCTCCTTTACATCTTCACCGGCCTCAGTTTTAGAATGGAATTTATTCCCCTTCCCCTTCTTCGCCTTGGCAGCCAAAGCACAATCCTCTTCATCATCATGCTTTGATGAAGAGCCATCTATGGTGTTCCGCCTAAACTCCTCCTACACTAGATACGACCACAGTCGTTCCCAATCCGGCTGTTTTTCCCGTCCATTGACAGAGTCTTCATAACTGTGCCAAATCTTAGGAATTCCCAAGGGAGCCAAGCTCACCAAATCATCATCAAAAACACTTAATCCTACACTCCCAATCTCATCCCTGCATTGGACAAAATTTGTTAAGTATACCAGAATAGTGTCGTTCTTTTCCATCTTGATCTTTCTGAGTTTATCCTTCAACGCATATGGAGTGGCCTTCCTATAAAGTCTTGAGACAATGTGGTCTCATACACCTTCCAACAGAATCCTCCTCGCGCTTGCTACTTTCTTTTGCCATGCATCAAGTAATGCAACATCTGTCGAAGTAGGCTTAGGAACATCACTGTTGATGAATTCCTTCAAGCCATTATCTTCAAGCACCGCCTCCATCCTATCATTCCATGCAATGTAGTTCGAGCTTCCCTTGAGTGCCTACTCTAACCGCAAACCATTAAAATCCATTTCGATGTTTACTCAACTGTCACACCAAGAAATTCTTGCAGAAAATTAGAATTGTTTCCACCAACAAAACTCAGCTATTGCTTCAATATTGCAATCTTCTTTGCTCTGATACCATGTAGAAATTTAAATACAGTTATGTATTTCCAGATTCTCCTGATCTAACAATTATATGCCACTGTTAAATACAGAATCCTGCTACTAAAATATTTGCGGAAATTTAATTTCCAATTGAAAACACATGAAGATAGATCAATAACACATAACACATATGTTTTTACCAGGAAAGAATAAAGCTAAAAACCCCACTATCATATATTATGTATATATCATGGATCATGAAACAATCTCATACAAAAATATAATCCAAGAGCTCTCAGTACAATATACAATTGTCTCACACTGTCATACAATAATTGGCTACTACATGCACCAATTTACTGCCTCCAGACAACCTGCTTCCACTGCGCAATCACTACTGGTCAAAAACCTATAAATGATTCATTCTAGCCTACCTTGACTGCGCAATACTTATAGGAATCTCCAATGTGTGTGTGGTTGCATGAGTGCACCCACTAATGTCACAACTGATAGTCAAACTGTCCCTTTCACCTATTTCTCAACTGGGGCTCCACTGGATCTGACATGCATGTAGTTAACAATAGTAAATCTTCAGTTGCATGTGAGATCACTCCATGTGAATTAATTTATTATTTAATTCACTGATCTCTCACTTGTGTATCTTTAGTTACAACTAGTTACAACTAGCACAACTGAGTTTAACTCACTTAACTGATTTAAACTACTTTACAAATCACATAAATAACATCCAACTATGTTACAACTTTGTATCACTTAGTTACAATGAATTCCACTTGCATGTCCCACCAACTAACCTTAGAACTCGAAATTCCTTCAGTCAACTGGTTTCCCACATCAGTTAACTGAAATGAAGTGCTTAAAGAGAATAGATTATTATTTATTGTCTAATTATTATTAAGAGATAATAATAATCGACATGCATTCTATTTTTAGACATGCAATCCACGAACTGACTGTTAGCCACCTATAAATTCTGATATACCTAGTGGTGGCTAAATTTGTTTTCAAGCCTTCAAGAGATATATTTACTTTGAAAATACATCATCTTTGAAGTCTTATGATTCTGTCCTTTGAATTAATCTTCACTACTGTTTCCATCTTAAAACCATGTTGATTCACCAAAGAAAGCTGTCCAAAGGCCTTTGAGACTGCCTATTTCCAATTTTTCCCCCATTTTCATAAAGCCTTCTTTCATCTTTTAACCCTCCATTTAGCCTATAAAGGCCTCAAATCCCCTTCAAGCCTTGTGAAACCCCCTTTATAATGTTTGAAACCCCGTCTTTACCCATATCAGAACCTCCAAATCCCTTAAAAAACCCTTTAAAATCCTTGAAAATCTTCATTTTCTCACTAAGGGCTTAAGCCCCTTTCAGCCTAGCCCTTAGCCCCTTGCTCTACATGTGACCCGGAGCCATAACCAAGCACTAAGCCCTTATCGCTCACCGCAATCGGAGTTTTTCCCCTTTTCCCCTGTCATTCTTTATTTTCCCCGCCGATGTGATAAGCGCCTTTCCCTTTGAACCTCGGTCACCTTATTCTCCCACAGAACCAGGCCTCAGTGCTTATTTAAGCCCCCACCATCACAATCGCAAAAAGCTAATTCCCTTGTTATTTTACCCCAACTCCTCGAACTTGCGATGAAATCCGGGCCGTTGATCTGAGAATATCTACGACCATAGCATCACACGTCATCGCCTGGCCCACTCCTTTTCTCCCTATCACTTCTCTGCCTATCGCGCTCACTCCGCACCGTCCGATCTGTCACCCCAGATCCGACGGTCAACATTAAATTTCGCTCAATTTTTTACCCCTTCCCACAATGCGCTACTTCCGTGCGATAAAAGTGGTTTTCAAAAGCCACGTGTTGATCGCTCTATGGAATCACGTTCCAAACGCAAAATACCGCCTCACCCCATTTTGCTACGCGAAAACCATTACCGGTTTTCTGCCATACTTCTGCCCTCCACGATGTCACTCCTGATTTAATCCTAGCCATCAATCCCTGAGATCGTACGGCCCATATTATATCACAACCTCAATTCATTGGCTTCCATCTCTCTCCCGCTACGCTCATCGAGAAATCTCCACCGTAGATTGTCCTGATCTAACGGTCCACGTTCCTCATCGCACCCAGACCCTCACTGGACCTAGTTAGCTGCTTTGACAGGGTTTTCTTCCTAATTTTCTGTTGCAATCACCACCTCCTCACTGCTCCTTCGCCACCCCAGAGCCTCTGCAAGCAGTATAAACCAATCCCGCAGGATTTCATAATAGTTTAACGTATGTTTGTAGGTTTTCACGGCCGACGAAGCATGAATTTTCTCCATAGTCACTAGAGGTGACATAGAGGCTCCGATAATTATCTCAAGGCCAAGAATCAATGTCAAAGGGAATCAAAACAAAAGGAAAGATCGTGCCAATAAATGGATCAGATCCATAAACCCTCAGTGAACCCTCCAAGTCAGTGAAACCCGCCACCTGTACACATAACACTCATAAAAGATGAGGATCACATATCCAGTGGCGGAAGACAAGGCATAGAAGATTAATAAAACCTTTGAGGGCATCAATACAGAAGCATTTCGAACAATCAACGAAGATAAAGCATAAAAAAAGCTAAACAATTTGAAGTACAAAGAGATAGAGTAGTTATTGGTGCAGAAGTTGACATAGGCATAGCCCATATTCATGCACAAAAGCCTGCCAAGCAGTTATTACACCAAAGAAGCTACTACAAATTGTCATAAGCAGTTATTTAGAAGTATGGGAGTCCCCAAAGCCCATTCTTCCACTTAACTCACACCAGAGGAGATAACAGTACCACTACAAATAGTATTTCCTCCCAAAGGACACTCTGTGGGGTGATTTCTGTCATGTTAAAGGGACCTCAACAAGCAACGAAGTCACTAAAGTCTGTCTAGGATTTAATGTTATGTTTATGGTACAGAATGGGGCATTAGAATGCTCTCTCCTATCTCTGATGATCATTAAAAACCTTCTTTACCTACTTTTCCTCATTTTTCCTATAAATACTCTGTGAAGTCTCATTGTAAAAGGTTGGCATTTGGTGATTTCAAAAGTAATACATAGATTGCTGCTTTGAAGAAGCATTGGTGTTCTGAAGGAGTGTGGAAGTCTCTGTTTTATCTATTGAATGAATGAGGCTGGACCATTGGATCCCTGAGCCTGGTTTGGTGAATTAATCTCTTATCATTAATGTTATTCCCCGTTTATCACTTTGTTCCATTATGCTTTGACTTACAGTAGGATAAAAAGTCTAGGTAGAGAAATGTATCTTAGAAGCACCTCTGACCTGTTTATCCTTCACTGTTTATATGTTTTCTGCTACTGAACATGACAGGGTAGTTTGACAGCTCTCTTGAATATTGAGTTTGTTTTATTTCAGAAATGGTTAATTCAATTGTGCTAAAGACTGTTTAGGCGTTCCCTCTTTCTTTTCGACTGAATGTTGTATCTGAAATCTCCCTTTAATTATTAATTCTTGTAGTTCGACAAAGAGGTCTGTTTCAATCATACCCTCTGTTCCTTACTGTAATTATTGTCTTAAAGGTCCCTATAATTGTAGTCCCAGATGTCTAAGGCGTTCCCTCTTCTTTGAATGCAATTATATGTCTTTGTTGATTAAGCTCTCAACAGTGAACTTATAGGAGGAAATAGGGCATTCCCCAAATCCTATAATTCATTTAGAAGGTGTTAGTCTGCATTTCTCCTCTTCTTTGAGTTTTTACGTTGATTAAGTCCATAACAGTTAGCTTACTGGAGGAAATAGGGCATTCCCCGAATCCTTTAAGTCATTGTGAAAGGGTTTAGTTTGCTTTTCACTCTTAGTCCTTAATGTTCATCCCATTTCACCTATATTATTCAATAGATCCTTGACCGAGTTAGATTTTCCCTCTGGTTTCCCTTCTTTCTCAATTAGACCTATTTGGACTTTCACATGACTCCATTGCCCAATGGCTTGTATATTCCCATGCTCTATCTATACTGCATGAAACATATTTGTCCAACCAAACAAAACAAACAACCCTGCACTTCATAGATAGCCTAAAATCAATTTCTAAACCATTCAAGACATATCCTTATAAACGTATTGAGAGATCCCTCTCTGAGACTAGGAGGGCTAGATCCTAGAGCTCTAAAGCTTGGTTTGCATGTTTCCTTGTCATTTGGCATGCCAATCTACCAAATCATAGAACCCCAACATCATGGCGACTCCGCTGGGGAGGAATGAGTATACAATAGCTTAGCTAGCTCTTATACACTCTTTAGTCTGTCAGTCACTTAAAATATCAATGGTTAAGCCATAGAGTAATCTCTATTTGCTTCATCACCCTATCTAGGTATGAATCAGGTTTAGTAATCTCTTTCCAAACATAAAAACCCACAAGACCCAAAGCAGTTCATATTGGTTTCATAATAAACATGGTGGTGGAACCATTAAACATTTTACCTTCACAAAAAGCTAAAAATTTTCCACCTGGCGACTCCATTATCCCAAGTAGGCCTATTACCCATCTAGGTCTCCAGATCTCTTTAGGATTGTGTTAACCAACCTTGAAGAAGTTGAGAAGCCTAGTCCCATATTAGACAAGACATTCTGAGGGGTAAAACTTTCAAAACAGTCCCTAAAAAATTCAGCCTCTCTCAATTTTTGAAAAACAGTCTGGCTTCACATAGGATCAACACTAGATCTCATCCAGACCCTAATCCTCCTACAATAGTTGACAATCCAGAGAGAATTCTGTGGCAGAATTTTAAAGCTGGAAAGTTAGCTGCTGATAGGAACATCCCAAGGACAAAATATCTCCCTGAAAACCTTGCTGTCTTGGGGGATTTACACTTTGACTTGCATCATACTAAGAACATCTTTAGAACCATATCTCAAAGTGATTTAAACCAAACTGATCTTGAAACTGAAAGGTTGCAATAGAGTTTTAGTAGAGAAGCTTCACCTTCTACTCCTCCTGATTCCCAGTTTCTTCACCACTTTAGCCTCTTTCATAACCAATCTGCTCAAAACCAGTTTGATGGCCCAAGTGTTACTTCCACTCCTATTCATACTTCCACTGTCCAAAACACTCCATTTCAGCCTATTTTCCCTCTTGTCAATCCACCCACCATAAATCCACCTTTCTTTCCAACCATGGCAGCATGTTATGCCCCATTAGTGTTACCACAACCTATGGTTCCCTTGCCAAATGACTATCAGTCTAAAATTCCCCATTTCACTAGAAAAGAATCTACCACAGGTCAAAAACATGTAGATAGGATGGAAGATGCTTTTGATTATATGGAAATAGAAGATGAGACCATAAAAATGAGAATCTTTGCTCAAAGTTTAGGAGGAGAAGTAAAGAAGTGGTTTAAAGGCTTAACTCCTATTAGCATCAATGAACTTCCCTCTTTACATCAAGCATTCATAAAAAAATGGGAAATAAAAATCAACCCTCTGCAAATATTAACAGAGTATAACAATCTTAAAAGAAATTGGGGAGAGAGTGTTCATGATTACTCCACCAGGTTTAACGGTGTCTACAATGCTCTTCCACCTCACATGAAACCTCCCCAAGGCTTGGCCTTAGTGAAATATCCTGAAGGCTTCGATGCTGATATGGCCGATCAGCTGAGGGAGAGATATTACTTAACTCTAGAAGACATGCAGAAGGGAGCTGTGAGTGTAGAAGAAAACTTAATTGAGAGAAGAGCTAGGATGAGATTAGAGAAGAGGGTAACTTATAAAGATGATACTGCACCCTCAACCTCATCCTCTGATGCCAAAATTGACAACCTAGTGAAGGTAATGGAGAGAATGCTCGAAAAGATAAACTTGAATGATAGAGTGCCACCAAGAGAACACCAAAACAACCTCCAAAATAGAAATAGGAATCAGAACTTTAGAAGAGAAAACAATTAGGATAGGTAAAGAGATAATGACCAACAGATTAGACCTCCCTTCCAGCAAAACTACATAGATCAAGAGGAAGAAATGGAGATTGAAAGGTTGGGAGAAAACAATGTAAACTTGATTGGATTAGACAGTGGGGATGATGTTTTCCTCACTGAAGAAGAACAAGGTTTCTTCTCCTCAGAACCAAAGGAAGGTACATATGAGGAGTCTGAAGATTATAGATTGGGGTTTGAGAATGCAATCATGGAGGTACACAAACAATATGATCTAAGAAGCAAAGGGAACATGAATAATCCAAATGATAAAAATACTAGCTCTGTTGTTAGGAAAAATACAAAAAATCAGCCTAAGAAAGCAACAGAGAAAACCTACATTTTGGCTAAGAAGACCGATTTAAACAAAGAAAAAATCAGCCAGCCAAATGTTGAACAAAGTTTCCCTAGCACCTCAGCTAGTGGCCCTATTAAAACAACTCAGATTGATAGATCTAACAAAACTCAGCAAGTCAAAATTGTTGAAATAAATTTTATTGAAAAAACAGATGTAAATATGACAAAATCAATGGTTCATTTCAGCCTTGAGGGAGAGATTGCAAAGATCAAGATTAACATACCTCTAGCTAAATTGGTGACCCAGGAAGTGTACAAAAACCAGGTTCTAAAAGCTCTAAATATAAATGCTGATACTGATACTTTGAACTTGACAAATGACAAGCCAGAGCTATTGTTTGGTCCTAAAATTGAAGGAAAATACCAAGAAGGGGCTGTGCCTCCCTTCTATGTCAGTCTAAACATACATGACAAGATCTTACATAATGCCATGCTAGATTCAGGAGCATCACACAACCTTATGCCCAAGAAATTAATGGAAAGCTTAGGCTTAGAGATTACTATACCTTATAAAGACTTGTATTCCTTTGATTCCAGAAGGGTCAAATGCTGGGGTTTAATTAAAGATTTGTGTGTTAACTTGTCTCAAATTCCTGCCAAGAACCTTGTAATGGATGTAGTAGTAGCTGACATTCCCCCAAAATATGGTATGCTTTTCTCTAGATCATGGGGAGCTAAGATTCAGGGCACCCTTCAAATGGATATGTCTTATGCCACCATACCAGTTTTTGGTCAAACCAGAAGATTATATAGGGAAACCCTCATGAAATACATGGTGAGCAGTAAGGACAAACCTCACAACACTCCTATTTATTCCACCCATTCAGATCTAGATTCCTTTATTTTATACAATGAAGATGAAGTCACCCAAACAAAGAAGGAAAACGAGCAGGGCATTAGTGCACTGGAGCATTCAAAATTGTCTTCCTCTCAACCTCTAGATATCTCAACTCCCAGTAGCTTTGAGCAACACAAAACATATGAGAATGAAACAGAAACACTTGGAGAATGAGATTTGATGGCTCTTGCAACAAAAATAGTGCAGGGGTTGGTGTATGGATACACAACACAAACAAAGGACATGCCTGCAAATTAGATTTTTTATGCACTAACAACATTGCAGAATATGAAGCCCTCCTCCTTGGCCTGCATATACTTAAAAATTTAAAAGGCCAAAAAGATATCAGTCCAGGGAGATTCTGAGTTAATCATCAGACAAATCAAAGGGGAATATTCAACCAAAAACTCTAGACTCAGAGAATATAGAAATATTGTCTTAGATCTCCTGAAAAATTTCGAAAAATATGAACTCATGTTCATACCAAGAGCCCAAAATCACCTGGCAAACGAACTCGCTTTTACTGCTAGTAATTACCAAATACTACAAATCGATGAAAAGTTCATTATAAAGGTGAAAAACATACCAGCAGTGCCTGATAACGAAGATCATTGGTAGGTATTTAACAATGATAAACATATAGAGGATTTCCTGCAGTCAAAAAATGAGTTTTCCACAGCATCACCAAGTTTCAGCCATGGAAAAGAATGTTTAGATGGGGAATCAATTCTTGAAACAAAGTCCTCCTCTCCTATTGATATAAATAATTTTGATCATCTTTTCAAAGAAAAATTATCTGATGATCTAGACCAAGGGGACCTCGAAGTTCTAGAGTGTAAAGGTGATACCATACCCAAAGGCTTAGCCCCATTAGAACAACTCTTTGATTTCAACGATGCGGCTAAGGAACCGAAAGCAGAACCCATGGAAACTAATGTGGAAGAACACAACATAGGCAGCCCAACTGAGCCTAAAACGATTAAGTTATCTAGCACCCTTCCTGCCCACATCAAACAACAATACATAGCACTCTTCAAAGAGTTTATAGATGTTTTTGCATGGGATTATAAAGATTTGAAATCATATGACACTAGCATCATTCAGCACAAGATTCCTCTTCAGGAAAATCAGAAACATTTGAGATAGAAATTAAGGAGGATAAACCCTGTTTAATTTCCTGCAGTAGAAAAAGAGATTAGGAAGATGTATGATGCAGGGATTATTTTTTCTCTTAGATACTCAGACTGGGTTTCCAATCTAGTATTTGCTAGGAAGAAGACAGGGGAGATTAGGCTGTGTATTGATTTCAAGAACTTAAATAGAGCCTGTCTGAAAGATAACTACCCCTTGCCGAAAATGGACCACATTCTTCAAAGGGTATTTGGGTAAAAAATAATATCATTGTTGGATGGGTTCTCAGGTTACAATCAGGTTCTGGTTCTCCCAAGTGATCAACATAAAATTACTTTTACTACACCTTGGGGAACATTCATGTATGTCAAAATGCCATTTGGTTTGATGAATTTAGGGGCCACCTTTCAGAGGGCCATGGACATAGCCTTCTCAGAAGACATAGGCTATTTTATAATCATTTACCTTGATGATATCACTGTCTTCTCCAAAACTGATGAAGAACATTTGGAACATTTAAGGAAGGTTTTCGAGAAATGCAAAAGGTTTGGCTTGTCTTTAAATCCCAAAAAGACACTCTTTGGCCTCCAGGAAGGAAAGCTTCTTGGTCATATAATCTCTGAAGAAGGGATCAAAATAGATCCTAAAAGAATTGATGGCATATTGAATATCAGCCACCCTAGAAACCTCAAAGAATTGCAATATTTCATTGGAAAGATAATTTTTTTGAGGAGGTTCATCCCCAACCTTGTTGAGCTATTAAGAAACATCACTAACATGCTCAAGAAAGAAGTAGGTGTTAAATGGACAATGCAAGCTAAACAATAATTTGAACTGGTAAAGCAAGCCCTTACTCAAGCGCCAGTCCTTATCAGTCCTGATTTCACCAAAGATTTCTATATTTTTTCCTTTGCATCTAAGCATACAATAGCTGCAGTGTTGTTGCAAAAGAATAGCTTGGGGAAAGAACAACCAATATCCTTCTTCAGTAAAGCCTTAAGAGATGCCCCACTCAAATATAATATCATGGAGAAGCAAGCCTTGGCACTGGTAAAAGCATTAAAGGACTTTAGGGTGTACATTTTACATTCACATATCATTGCCTTTGTGCCACACACTGTAGTTAAAGATATTCTAAGTCAGGACCCCGATGGTAAAAGGGGAAAATGGATTTCCACTATTCTAGAATATGACTTAGAAATCAGGCCTACTAAACTCATCAAGGGACAAGGATTAGAAAAACTCATGGCTGAGTCTAATTTCAAAGCACTAGATATGAATATGGTTGATGCCTTGGAAGAGATAGAAGAGTTCCCATCACCATTTACTGAAGAAACATTCATGAAATCTCCATGGTATGCTGACATAATTTATGTGCTACTTTATTTAAATGCTCCTCCTTCTTTGTCAAAAACAAAAGCCAAAATTTTCAAACAGAAGGCTTTAAGTTATTGTATAATAGATGGAGTTTTATATTGGAAAAATGTTGTTGGGATATTACTAAAATGTTTACTTGAGGTTGATGCAGGAAAAATCATGCATGGAATGCATGAAGGAGAATGTGGAGGGCACCTAAATTGGAAGACCACAGCAAACAAGATCCTCAGATCTGGTTATTATTGGCCCACCATTTTCGCAGACACCCATAAACTAGTTATGTCTTGCCACACGTGCCAAATCTTTGATGGTAGAAGAAAGCTCTTGCCCTTACCCTTGAAACCTATTAGTGTTGAAGCACCCTTTCAACAGTGGGGTTTGGACTTCATAGGGAAAATCCATCCATCCTCCTCAGCCCAACACAAATGGATCCTCATAGCCACTGATTATTTTACCAAATGGATAGAGGCCATACCCACTAGAAATGCTACTGACTCTATCATTATTAAATTCCTTGAGACCAACATATTGTCCAGATTTGGCTGTCCTAGAAAAATAATCACAAACAATGCTGCTGCCTTTAAATCCAAGAGGATGGTTGATTTCTGCCATAAATATCATACAACCTTGGGCCACTCCACTACCTATTACCCCTAAGGAAATGGAATTTCCGAATCCTCCAACAAGAGCCAGATCAACATCATCAAGAAGTTGTTGGAGCAGAATCAGAAAGCATGGCATGGCAAGCTCATTCATGCCTTGTGGGCTGACAAGTTAACCACTAAAAATTCAATCCACATGTCCCCCTATCAGCTGGTCTATGGCATGGATTCTGTTTTCCCAACATCTTTGGGAGTTCCAGTCATGAAACTCCTTCGGGAAGTCCAAGTTGAAGAAAATGATATGCAAAGAAGGATCAATCAGACCATCCATTTGCAATAGACCAGAGAGGAAGTTTACGAGAGAACTCAAACAGTCCAAGAAAACATCAAAAGGTTATTTGACAAAAGGACTAAAGAAAATGACTTCCAAGTTGGAAATGTGGTTCTAAAATGGGATTCAAGGAGGGAAGAGAAAGGAAAACATGGTAAGTTTGAAAATCTGTGGAAAGGGCCCTACATTATTCATTCCATAAGAGGGCATAATGCATTTTTTCTGCAAGAACTGAATGGTGAAGAAGTGTTGGGAGATCCTGTCAATGGCAGGATGCTTAAACACTATTTCTATCAAGAGTCTTAGTTTCAGAGTTTTTATCCATTGTACATACCATTTGCATAAAGAAAAATGGAAAGAAAAATACAAAAACAATTAAAAATAGAAAAGAGGGCAGAAATAAAACAAGAAAGGTATAGCCCCATACCAAAAGGAAAGGAAGATATGAAAGTGTGCAAGCTCAAAAGCCACTACTTTAAGGAGCACTGCTATCCAATCATACAACCTAATCATGATTGGGCAGATTTCAATTTACTGCTGATAGGATAGTGAAGAAGATCTGCCAAACTGTTTATTCTTAGCTTATTAGTAGAACAGATTAGGATAGAAGGAAGAGAACTGGTTCTAACATGCTCAAAACTTGAACCAGCAAAGAAAAGAAAACAACTCTAACAAGATCAAAACCAGAACTAAAATGAAGAAAAATGGTGACTCTAAAAGCTCAAAAATCTGAGTCACAACAAGAGGGAAGGATGCTTATTGTTTTCAGATCTCAAGCCTTCCAAAATTTGCGCTAATTTTTTTTTTTGCAAATAATACCTGTGTGCAGCTTGTTTTTATGCCACAGACCACATCAAGTCAGACTGCTTAATCCTGACTTGGCTGCTTTTAAATTTCTGTTTTAGAATATAGAGAATGAAAATCTGTCAGACAGTCTAATCCTGACAGATAATAGTTAGGTAGAGAAACTTATGAGTTCAATTGCTTAATTTGAACTCATGGGGAAATAAGGGTAGCATTAGATAGGTTTATTTTTCTGTTTGCAAAATAAAATGTTGGAAAAAGAGTTTGCCAGTCCAAGTGCACTCTAAGAAGAAAACAATGCTAGGACAAATAGTTTGGGGTAGGTAGAAGTGTTGTTCAAATGGATTTCTTGCTGCAGGACAGTGAAAGGTTGTCAAATGAAGAATTCTGCCCAATGGAATGGCACTGGTCTGCTAAGCCAGAGATTTACAACTGAGGTTCTGGACACCTGGAAAGCTAGCTGTCCTCCCCAAGTGGAGCCACTATTAGCCACCTATAAATTCTGATATACCTAGTGGTGGCTAAATTTGTTTTCAAACCTTCAAGAGATATATTTCCTTTGAAAATCCATCATCTTTGAAGTCTTATGATGATTCTTTGTCCTTTGAATTAATATTCACTACTCTTTCCATCTTAAAACCATGCTGATTCACCAAATAAAGCTGTCCAAAGGCCTCTGAAACTGCCTATTTCCACTTTTTCCCCCATTTTCATAAAGCCTTATTTCATCTTTTAACCCTCCATTTAGCCTCTAAAGGTCTCAAATCCCCTTCAAGCCTTGTGAAACCCCCTTTATAAGGTTTGAAACCCCGTCTTTACCCATATCGGAACCTCCAAATCCCTCAAAAAACACTTTAAAATCCTTGAAAATCTTCATTTTCTCACTAAGGGCTTAAGCCCCTTTCGGCCTAGCCCTTAGCCCCTTGCTCCACATGCGACCCAGAGACATAACCAGGCGCTAAGCCCTTATCTCTCATATCAATCAGATTTTTTCCCCTTTTCCCTTGTCATTCTTTATTTTCCCCACCGATGCGATAAGCACCTTTCCCTCTGAACCTCGGTCACCTAATTCTCCCACAGAACCAGGCCTTAGTGCTTATTTCAGCCCCCGCCATCGCAATCGAAAAAAGATGATTCCCTTGTTCTTTTCCCCCGACTCCCCTAACTTGTGATGAAATCCGAGCCATTGATCTGAGAAGATCTACGACCATAGCATCACACGTCATCGCCTGACCCACTCCTTTTCTCCCTATCACTTCTCTGCCTATCGCACTCACTCCGCGCCATCTGATCTGTCACCCCAGATCCAACGGTCAACATTGCATTTCGCGCAATTTTTTTCCCCTTCCCATAGCGCGCTAATTCCGTGCGATAAAAGTGGTTTTCAAAAGCCACGTGTCGATCGCTCTATGGAATCGCATTCCAAACGCAAAATACCGCCTCCCCCCATTTTTCTATGCGAAAACCATTACCGGTTTTCCACCATACCGCTGCCCTCCACGATGTCGCTCCCGATTTAATCCTACCCGTCAATCCCTGAGATCGCACGGCCCATATTATATTGCAATCTCAATTCATTGGCTTCCATCTCTCTCCCGCTATGCTCATCGAGAAATCTCAATCGTAGATCGTCCTGATCTAACGGTCCACGTTCCTCATTGCACCCAGACCCTCACTGGACCTGGTTAGTTGCTCTGCCAGGGTTTTCTTCTCGATTTTCTGCTGCAATCACCACCTCCTCACTGCTCCTCCTCCACCCTAGAGCCTCTGCAAGTAGTCTAAACCAATCCCGCAGGATTTCATAACAGTTTATTGTATGTTTGCAGGTTTTCACGGCCGACGAAGCATGAATTTTCTCCACAGTCACTAGAGGTGACATAGAGGCTCTGATAATTATCTCAGGGCCAAGAATAAACGTTAAAGGGAATCAAAACAAAAGGTGAGATCATGCCAATAAATGGATCAGATCCATAAACCCTCAGTGAACCCTCCAGGTCAGCGAAACCCGACACCTGTACACATAACACTCAGAAAAGATGAGGATCACATATCCAGTGGCGGAAGACAAGGCATAGAAGATTAATAAAACCTTTGAGGGCATCAGTATAGAAGCAGTTCGAACAATCAACACAGATAAAGCATAAACAAAGCTAAACAGTTTGAAGTACAAAGAGACAGAGCAGTTATTGGTGCAGAAGTTGACTGACACAGACATAGCCCATATCCATGCACAAAAGCCTGCCAAGCAGTTATTACACCAAAGAAGCTACTAAAAACTGTCAGAAGCAGTTATTTATAAGTAAGGGAGTCCCCAAAGCCCATTCTTCCACTTAAATCACACCATAGGAGATAACAATACCACTGCAAATAGTATTTCCTCCCAAAGGACACTCTGTGGGGTGATTTCTGTCATGTCAAAGGGACCTCAACAAGCAATGAGGTCACTAAAGTCTGTCTAGGATTTAATGTTATGTTTATGGCATAGAATGGGGCATTCGAATGCTCTCTCCTATCTCTGATGATCATTAAAAACCTTCTTTACCTACTTTTCCTCATTTTTCCTATAAAGACTCTGTGAAGTCTCATTGTAAAAGGTTGGCATTTGGCGATTTCAAAAGTAATACATAGATTGCTGCTTTGAAGAAGCATTAGTGTTCTGAAGGAGTGTGGAAGTCTTTGTTTTCTTTGTTGAATGAAGGAGGCTGGACCATTGGATCCCTGAGCCTAGTTTTGGTGAAGTAATCTCTTATCGTTAATGTTATTCCCCGTTTATCACTTTGTTCCATTATGCTTTGACTTACAGTAGGATAAAAATTTTAGGCATAGAAATGTATCTTAGAAGCACCTCTGACCTGTTTATCCTTCACTGTTTATATGTTTTCTGCTATTGAACATGACAGGGTAGTTTGACAGCTCTCTTGAATATTCAGTTTGTTTTATTTCAGAAATGGTTAATTCAATTGTGCTAAAGACTGTTTAGGCGTTCCCTCTTTCTTTGCCACTGAATGTTGTATTTGAAATCCCCCTTTAATTATTAATGCTTGCATTTCGACATAGAGGTCTGTTTCAATCATACCCTCTGTTCCTTACTGTAATTATTGTGTTAAAGGTCCCTATAATTGCAGTCCCAGATGTCTAAGGCATTCCCTCTTCTTTGAATGCAATTATATGTCTTTGTTGATTAAGCTCTCAACAGTGAACTTATAGGAGGAAATAGGGCCTTCCCCGAATCCTATAATTCATTTAGAAGGTGTTAGTCTACATTTCTCCTCTTCTTTGAGTGTTTACATTGATTAAGTCCATAATAGTGAGCTTACTGCAGGAAATAGGGCGTTCCCCGAATCCTTTAAGTCATTGTGAAAGGGTTTAGTTTTCTTTTCACTCTTACTCCTTAATGTTCATCCCATTTCACCTATATTATTCAACAGATCCTTGACTGAGTTAGATTTTCCCTCTATTTTCCCTTCTTTCTCAATCAGAACTATTTGGACTTTCACTTGACTCCATTTCCCAATGGCTTGTAGATTCCCATGCTCTATCTATACTGTATGAAAAATATTTGTCCAATCAAACAAAACAAACAACCCTGCACTTCATAACTAGCCTAAAATCAATTTCTAAACCATTCAAGACACATCCTTATAAACGTATTGAGAGATCCCTCTTTGAGACTAGGAGGGCTAGATCCTAGAGCTCTAAAGCTTGGTTTGCATGTTGCCTTGTCACTTGGCATGCCAATCTGCTAAATCAGAGGACCCCAACATTGACTGCGCACATGCATTCCAAAAATAGATGCCCATCCATAAATATCATTTTCTTAACCATATATAAATAGAATCCTACTATAAATAGACTTTTCTCAATATTCTAAAAATAGACATACACCTAAAAATATCCTGTGTAGGCCCCACCTAGTGTAGGTGCTTTTCTTTCACTAGGATCAAGGATGTTGTTTCCGGATGCCAATTTCACTGTTTCTTGTTGCAAACTTCAACACTCCCTCTCAACAAGAAAGGATTGTCTTTGCATGCGACATGCAACTCCATGCATGCACCATACAACCTTTGCATGCACCGTGTAACTCCATGCATGCGCCATGCAACCTTTGAATGCAACACTTGTCTAGTGTTTCTCGTACATGCAACCTTTGCATGCAACACTTTTGAAACTGAATAGCCTCCAAACAACTGAATCAATATAATGCATCTGTCATCAAATTCTTTTGAATTCTGCTAGTACCAAATACACATGTCTTCAAGAACCACTGCGCTGTTGACCTCTGCATCCATGCACTTTGCACTTGCTGTTAACTATGATCCGCGCTCCAGTATCTGACACTGTCACTTTGATTTCATGTCCTCCTGACATCAGACTGCATCAATCCAACTGATCCTGCTATTGCTGTACTGTGGGCTCCTCATAGCCAGGTTCAATTCATGAGATCCACACCATCTCAATGAATCCTGCCCATAAATTTCTTCTTGGGATTACTCATGCATGTTGCCCCAACTCTGACCTGGTGGTATAGCTGCATGCACTCCCTCTGCACATCTGGCATGAAATTTCTTTTCATGAGTGGTTACTCCCACTCCATGATCCTCATCTTGTGGCTGCTCCACATCCCGAGGTTCACTCTTACCTGCATGCAAATGATTCTCCCTCTCAAGCGTCAATTGCATGGATTTATCACACTTCCCAAGAGTAGGAAGCTCTGTAGAAATCACATATACTTCAAGTCTATAGAGATTATTAACTTGAATGCCAACCTTCTTAGCTTGCATTTTTGCTTTGTGTCAGACGAAAAATTTTCCTTCACTAAAGACAGCATCATGGCCTCTATCCTCTAACATTGCGACAGAGACTAAATGTTTCTTCAAACCTAGAACATGCATAACATATTTTAAATGAAAGAGTTTACCTAACACCCTCTGAAAGGTAATGGTGCCAATGCCAGTCACACTATATCGTCCATCTTCGCCCAACTGAATATGCATATGGAGATCTTTCTCCTCCAAGTCACTAAAAATTTTCTTATCTCCCATCATGTGAAAAAAAGCACCACTATCCAAGTACCACCCTAATCCAAATGAACTTGACACCATGCATGCGATCAATGAGAAGTCAAGCTCAAATTTCAAGGCAAGAGCCTCACCAGCTGCAACTCCAACAACCAACTTTTTCTTCTTCTTATGTGTACAATTTGTAGCAATATGTCCGTACTCGTGACAGTGAAAACCCTTCACTTTGGACATGTTGTGCTGCTTGCCATCTTCACTGGCCTCAGATTTAGAATGGAATTTCTTCCCCTTCCCCTTATTCACCTTGGAAGCCAAAGAAAAATCCTCTTAATCATCATGCTTTGATGAAGATCCATTTATGGTGTTCCACCTGAACTCCTCCTGCACTAGATCATACCACACTCGTTCCCAATCTGACAGTTTTTCCCGTCTGTTGACATAGTATTCATAACTGTGCCAACTCTTAGGAAGTCCCAAGAGAGAAAAAATCACCAAATCATCATCATAAACACTTACTTCTACACTCCCAAGCTCATCCCTGCATTGGACAAACTTTGTTAAGTATACCGGAATAGTGTCGCTCTTTTCCATCTTGATCTTTCTGATTTTATCCTTCAGTGCCAATTTCCTATGGTCGCTACTTCTTTGGAAAAGATCCATCAAAGCCTTCCACATAGCACATGGAGTGTCCTTCCCATAAAGGCTTGAGATAATTTGGTCTCGTACACCTTCCAACATAATCCTCCTCACCCTTGCTACTTTCTTTTGCCATGCATCAAGTAATGCAGCATCTGTCGAAGTAGGCTTAGGAACATCACTGTTGATGAATTCCTTCAAGCCATTATCTTCAAGCACTGCCTCCATCCTATCCTTCCATTCAATGTAGTTCGAGCTTCCCTTGAGTGCATACTCTAACCACAAACCACTAAAAGCCATTTTGATGTTTACTCAACTGTCGCACCAAGAAATTCTTGCAGAAAATTAGAATTGTTTCCACCAACAAAACTCAGCTACTGCTTCAACATTGTAATCTTCTTTGCTCTGATACCATGTAGAAATTTTAATACAGTTATGTATTTCTAGATTCTCCTGATCTAACAATTATATGCCACTGTTAAATACATAATCCTTCTACTAAAATATTTGCGAAAATTTAATCGCCAATTGCAAACACATGAAGAAAGATCAATCACACATAACACATATGTTTTTACTGGGAAAGAATAAAGCTAAAAACCCCACTATCATATATTATGTATATATCATGGATCATGAAACAATCTCATACAAAAATCTAATCCAAGAGCTCTCAGTATAATATACAATCATCTCACACTGTCATACAAAAATTGGCTAATACATGCACCAATTTATTGCCTCCTGACAGCCTCCCTCCACTGCGCAATCCCTGCTGGTCAAGAATCTCTGAATGATTCATTCTAGCCTGCCTTGACTGTGCAATACTTATAGGAATCTCAAATGTGTGTGTGTTTGCATGAGTGCACCCACTAATGTCACAACTGATAGTCAAACTGTCCCTTTCACCTATCTCTCAACTGGGTCTCCACTGGATCTGATGTGCATGTAGTTAACAATAGTAAATATTCAGTTGCATGTGAGATCACTCCATCTGAATTAATTTAATATTTAATTCACTAATATCTCACTAGTGTATCTTTAGTTACAACTAGTTACAACTAGCTCAATTGAGTTTAACTCACTTAATTGAGTTAAACTACTTTACAAATCACATAAATAACATCCAACTCTGTTACAACTTTGTATCACTTAGTTACAACGAAGTCCACTTGCATGTCCCACCAACCAACCTTAGAAGTCAAAAATCCTTCAATCAACTGGTTTGCCACATCATTTAACTGAAATCAAGTGCTTCAAGAGAATATATTATTATTTATTGCCTAATTATTATTAAGAGATAATAATAATCGACATGCATTCTATTTCTAGACATAAAATCCATGAACTAACTACGCACATGCATTCCAAAAATAGATACCCATACATAAATATAATTTTACCAACCATCTATAAATAGACTCCCACTATAAATATACTTTGCTCAATATTCTAAAAATAGACATACACCTCAAAATAGCCTGTGTGGGCCCCACCTAGTGTAGGTGCTTATTTTTCACTAGGATCAAGGATGTTGTTTCCAGATGCCAATTTCACTGTTTCTTGTTGCAAACTTCAACACTCCCTCTCAACAAGAAAGTAATGTCATTGCATGCAACATGCAACTCCATGCATGCGCCCTGCAACCTTTGCATGCGCCATGCAACCTTTGCATGCAACAATTCTCTACTGTTTCTCGTGCATGCAAACTTTGCATGCAACACTTCTGAAACTGAATAGCCTCCAAAACAATAAATCAAAATAATGCATCTGTTATCAAAGTCTTCCGACTTCTGCTGGTACCAACTGCACATGTCTTGAGGAACCATTACATTGTTTACCTCTGCATCCATGCACTTTGCACTTGTTGTCAACTCTGATCCGTGCTCCAGTATCCAACACTATCAATTTTATTTCATGTCCTCCCGACAGCTGACTGCATCAATCCAACTAATCCTGCTATTGCTATACTGTGGGCTCCTCGTAGCCAGGTTCAATTCATGAGATCCACACCATCTCAATGAATCCTTCCCAGAAATTTCTTCTTGGGATTACTCATGTATGTTGCCCCACCTCTCACATGGTGGTATAGCTGTATGCACTCCCTCTACCCATCTGGCATGAAATTTATTTTCATGAGTGGTTGTTCCGACTCCATGATCCTCATCTTGTGGCTGCTCCACATCCCGAGGTTCACTCTTACCTGCATGCAAATCCTGCTCCCTCTCAAGCGTCAATTGCTTGGATTTATCACACTTCCCAACAATAGGAAGCTCTGTATAAATCACATCTACATCAAGTCTATAGATATTCCTAACTCTAATCCAACACTTCTTGGCTTGCCCTGTTTCTTTGTGTCGTAGGAAAATTTTTCCTTCACTAAAGACAACATCATAGCCTCTATCCTATAACATTGCGACTGAGACTAAATTTTTCTTCAAACCTGGAACATGCATAACATATTTTAAATGAAAGAGTTTACCTAATGCCATATGAAAGGTAATGGTACCAATGCTAGTCGCACTGTATCTTCCATCATCACCCAACTCAATATGCATATGGAGATCTTTCTCCTCCAAGTCACGAAAAATTTTCTTATCTCCCATCATGTGAAAGGAAGCACCACTATCCAAGTATCACCTGATCCCAATGCACTTGACACCATGCATGTGATCAATGAGAAGTAAAGCTCAAATTGAAAGGAAAGAGCCTCACCATCTGCAACTCCGGCAACCATCTTGTTCTTCTTCTTATGTGGACAATTTGTGGAAATATTTCCATACTCGTGACAGTGAAAACACTTCACTATGGACATGTTGTGCTCCTTGCCATCTTCACCGACCTCATATTTAGAATTGAATTTCTTCCCCTTCCCCTTCTTTGCCTTGGAAACCAAAGCACAATCCTCTTCATCATCATGCTTTGATGAAGAGTCATCTATGGTGTTCTGCCTGAACTCCTCCTACACAAGATCCAACCACAGTTGTTCCCAATCCATCAATATTTCCCATCCATTGACAGAGTTTTCATAACTGTTCCAACTCTTAGGAAGTCCCAAGAGAGCCAAGCTCACCAAATCATCATCAACAACACTTTCTTCTACACTCCCAAGCTCATCCCTGCATTGGAAAAACTTTGTTAAGTATACCGGAATAGTGTCGTTCTTTTCCATCTTGATCTTTCTGAGTTTATCCTTTAGCGCCAATTTCCTATGGTCACTGTTGCATTAGAAAAGACCCGTCAAAGAATTCCACATAGCATATGGGGTGGCTTTTCCATGAAGGCTTGAGACAATTTGGTCTCGTACACCTTCCAACAGAATCCTTCTCGCCCTTTCTAATTTCTTTTTCCATGCATCAAGCAATGCAACATCTGCCAAAGTAGGCTTAGGAGCATCACTGTCGATGAATTCCTTCAAGCCATTATCTTCAAGAACTTCCTCCATCCTGTCCTTCCATGTAATGTAGTTCGAGCTGCGCTTGAGTGCATACTCTAACCACAAACCATTGAAAGCCATTTCGATGTTTACTCAACTGTCACACAAAGAAATTCTTGCAGCAAATTCAAATTGTTTCCACCAACAAAACTCATCTACTGCTTCAATATTACAATGTTCTTTTCTCCGATACCATGTAGAAATTTTAATACAATTGTGTATTTCCGGATTCTCCTGATCTAACAATTATATTCCACTGTTAAATACATAATATTTCTACTAAATTATTTGTGGAAATTTAATCGCCAATTGCAAACACATGAAGAAAGATCAATCACACATAAAACATATGTTTTTACCGAGAAAGCATAAAGATAAAAACCCCACTATCATATATTATGTATATATCATGGATCATGAAACAATATCATACAAAACTCTAATCTAAGAGCTCTCATTACAATATATAATATTCTCACACTGTCATACAAAAATTGGCTAATACATGCACCAATTTACTGCCTCCAGACAGCCTGCTTCCACTGCGCAATCCCTGCTGGTCAAGAAACTCTGAATGATTCATTCTAGCCTGCCTTGACTGCACAATACTTATAGGCATCTCCAATGTGTGTGTGGTTGCATGAGTGCACCCACTAATGTCACAACTGATAGTCAAACTGTCCCTTTCACCTATCTCTCAACTGGGTCTCCACTGGATTTGACATGCATATAGTTAAAAATAGTAAATCTTCAGTTGCATGTGAGATCACTCCATGTGAATTAATTTAATATTTAATTCACTGATCTCTCACAAGTGTATCTTTAGTTACAACTAGAAAAACTGATTTTAACTCACTTAACTGAGTTAAACTACTTTACAACTCACATAACTACACATCCAACTCTGTTACAACTTTGTATCACTCTGTTACAACGAAGTCCACTTGCATGTCCCACCAACCAACCTTAGAACTCAAAATTCCTTCAGTCAACTGGATTGCCACATCAGTTAACTGAAAGAAAGTGCTTCAAGAGAATAGATTATTATTTATTGTCTAATTATTATTGAGAGATAATAATAATCGACATGCATTCTATTTTTAGGCATGCAATCCACGAACTGACTTCACACATGCATTCCAAAAATAGACGCCCATCCACAAATATAATTTTCTCAACCATATATAAATAGAATCCCGCTATAAAAAGACTTTTCTCAATATTCTAAAAATAAACATACACCTAAAAATAACCTGTGTGGGCCCCACCTAGTGTAGGTGCTTATTTTTCACTAGGATCAAGGATGTTGTTTCAAAATGCCAATTTCACTGTTTCTTGTTGCAAAATTCAACATAGCTGTAGTAGTAATGGTGGAAAACAACATCTCACCAGACTGTCTGTGCATATCCATTTGATCAATTGGATGTATTTGATTGGCATCAATGAAAATATGGTCTTCTTCTAGTCTAATGGAGATTTTGGAAATGGAACTTGGGCTTGTAAGAAATCCATCTACATCCCGCCTTTCTCACTGTCAAATGCAAAGAGAAGCCTCAGCTGAGAAGTGGAGGTTTTTTTCCAGAATTGGCTGTATACATTAGAGTTCAGAGCCTCATTCTTCTGTTTAATTTCCAGGAAATTTGAAAAGATATTTTGGTCATCTGTTGAACTGGTTCCTGTATTCTAAATGATCTCCAGAGGCTCTCTAGAAGGTGAAGCTGTAGGAGGAGCGTTTGGAACACTAGTTCCTGCTGAAGTGGAAACATATTGATCTCCAAGGTCAACAATATCTGGTTGTTTCTCTTCTGTAGATACTATCAAGCCAACCTTTGGCTTCTTCTGTTGAACTATGAACTCTTTGACTAGCTCCATGGAAGATGGAGTCTCTTCTCTTACCCTTTTATGTTGTTTACTTTGAGAAACTGGAGTCTGTACATTTGAGGAGGATAAAACCTACTCCTCTGATGCTTGAAGTGTACCATTAGCTCGCTGCTCCTGGTTCATGAACTTTTCTATCTTTGGTCCTGGAGTATGATTGTAGGGAGTTGTTTTTAATTTAACTCTTAAATCTGAAATTATACCAAAAGTGTCATAATACCATGTAAAACTAGGCTAAAAGTTCATGTTCTTCAACAATGTATCTGCCTCAACACCAACTAATCTAGTGTTGCAGATGAATGAGCCAATCGTTGATTTTATTTTGAATTGGTATTTTCTCTTGCCTGACAAAAAGTGCAGGTCATCCATGTTGATCATCTGCCTAATATATTCCAGAGAAAATATTATCATAGGAACATACTTTGACAGCATATATGGTGAAAGTTAAAAACAATATATCCTAATTTGTGTATAGTTCTGGTATAAATACCAGTCACCAGTCTTGACTTGATCACTTAAGTGTAAAATTACTTTCACTTCACCAATCTGAGGCTCTGTCTGGCTGTTGAGGAGTTGTGCCGCTAGGTGTATGAATTCATCTATGAAGTCTGAGAAAGTGAATTTGTTGAAGTAGTCCTGACTATTTCAGTCCAATGGATAACTGATTGATTTACTCCTTGTTCATCCTGTCTATTGAGTGTAATGGGCAGTAAATCTCCCTGCTGAAAAATAAACACATGAACAAGTACAAAACTGTACTTGAATACTCCCTGTGTAGTTAAATTGATAAATTGTTCATGTATATTATCAACCAAAAATTGACTGTAATTATATATGAATGCTGGTTTCTGATATTTGTTAAAAGTGGAAAATAATCCAAGGATGGATTTATCAACAGTTTTGTCATGTGGATAGCCTAACATGTAAGAGAGTAGAGAAATATAATGTCTGGAGGTTGAAGGAAATATTGAAGATGGGTAGGGTGGATTTATTTTTGTTAATTCAACATCTTCTGGCAGAAATATCTCAAATATTTGGGCTGTTTGGGGAAAGGTTAACTTATGGTACAGATCCATAAGTGTTGCTGGTGAAAATGGGCTCATGGAGTCTAACTATGGAATTAAGAGCATCTGGTTAATGGTTTCAATAGAAATGGTGATCAGAATGTCTCCATTCTGAGCCACAACTACCCTTTTAACAAGGTCATATCTAGCTTGGCACTAGATAACCAGGTCAGGGAACTCATAAGTTTCAGGAAAGTTGAAGAAAGGTAAGAGTGATTCCCAGAATCTGAAGGGATCCTGTTTATTGAGGTATTTATGTTTAAGCCACAGGTGTAGTTCATGGAAATCGAACTCACACTATGTGTCAGCAATTTTGAAGAAGGAGTTTGCGAGAGGAACATGGTTGATTTCGACTGAGGTGGTAGTAGCAGGGTTTTATTCTGCATTTGGCTTTTTGGATTTTCACTTTGGAGCCATGCTGATAGACAGAAGGGAAAGAAATGGCTAATGGGATGATTTTATGAATAGATGACAAAGGGTGTCTGGATCAAGTGTGAAAGCAATTTGACTTGAAGGTAACTATGCGCAATGTATATTTTTACCTGCAACAAACAATAGATGATTAGACCAAAGTGATAAAGAGGCAAATTTTGGTTTATTTATAACATACAAGGTTTATGCTAATGGTTTGATTGTGACCATATCAGATTTAACAGTATAGGAGCGGAGTTTTTGTATGACGGTTAACGGTGTGGGAGCAGAGCTGCAATGGACGAATAGAATGAGCAGATAGGAACATCTAGGAAATGGGCAAGTGAGGTGGCAGTGTTTGGTTGTATGAGGGCTAATGATCAAAGCGCGGGGTGAGGAACCATTGGCTGAAGTAAAACCGTAAGCGGATTTTGGAGGGGGTAGCGGATGGTTTATGGTATTGTGCGCGGGGTGGGGGGTGAAAAGTTACGAGAGGTTGATACGTAAGGGTGGCCCGCTCACCATTAAAACAACTTTTCGGACCCCCCCGCGTTAACAAGACATGGACGAGGGGGGTGAAAAGTATCTCCCTGCCGTTGATCTGGGCGGAGAGTAGATCTAACATTGAAAGATCAACGCCCTTTATAAAAAGCCGACAAGATGTTGTGTCGTTTAGTGACCTTGGCTTAAAACATATTCACCATATTTACAATAAAGTTTAACGTTTAATAATTCAAAAAAAAATATTAATGCCTTTTAAAGCAAATTAATCATAAATTAATGAATCTTAACATTTTGATGGTGCATTTAAACAAGCAACCTTTCAATTTATTTCTTTTGAAACTAAAGTATCCATTTTTATTTTGTTTTCCTAACATTTTTTTTAATGCCTTCATTCTTTAGGGTAGTCTACCTCTAACATTTTATTGATATGAATATATAAAATGAGTCATAGTCCTAACATTTTTTGATTTCTTTTCTTTTTTCATTCATATCCTAACTTAGCATTTTGATTTTATTTTTGTCTAATATGCTGAGTTATAAAAACAAATAATGTTACAACATAATGGTTTAGAGAAATCTGGAGTTGCCATTACCTGTGTGGTAGACATCACTTCTTTTAGATTCTTGAAGCATTCGTCTGCCTGGTTATTGCTGTAATATTCCTATTTCAGGAATGTCAGCAATCAACAATCTATTCCAGAGATTTGACTGAGAGGGAATTTACCGGATGTGTCACCTTCTCAAGGAAGTGTGAGATCTGGAGGCTATCTGGCCCTTTTCAGACTCTGTCTATAGAGCTTCTTGAAGAATCCCACTCAAAAGTGAGCTACAGCAATATGCAAACACATACATGAGCATACCATGAAGAGACGACGTTATACAATGAGCTGTGAGACAAGAAGATGAACATATAGCCAAGAATAATGTATAGCAGCAAAAGAGTGTACAAGTCTTGATGAAACAACCTCTCAAGGAAAGGCAATGCAAGCCTCAATAATACATGTACATGAATATGAAGGGACAGTGCTATTTCTGCATAAACCCAAGCTATGAGGACGCAGTCTATAAGATGTACTGCTCCATATCACATAATAACTGAAATATATGACATTATATGGCTCAAATACACTAGGGTAGCAAAGCTCTAACCCTTAGAAGCAAAAATACATCAATCCTCTACAGGATTGGCTAAAATATACAAAATGGCAAAAATGCCGGAGTTTCTAGGCAGCTGCTGCAACTCAAATATGAAACTCAACAGAGAAGGCTGAATAAGATGAAAGATCTGAAGTAAACCCTCTTCAATGTGTCTCCAAATTGGAAGGCTGATCCCTACACTTGATATCTCACCCTCCAATCAATCTGCAAAACCCCGCAGCAATTTCACTATGAAAATAACGCAATTACTGAAGCAAACCGCGCAGTAGGGGAAAGAATATGAGTTGGCCTGATGCCAAGATCTACAAATAAGCTCCAAAGCTTCCAAAATGATCCTCCAAAGGAAATAAAGACTCTCCCTCTGAAAAACACGCAATGGAAGAGGTGTTGTGGAGTCTCCACTGCAACACCCTACAACACAGTATTACGTTGCTGCAGCAATAACGTTGTGGAGGAGTTTATGAATACGCTGCTCCACTATGAAAGCCAAACACCAATTCCCCTGAAAAATACTGATGGAACAACCTCACCCGAGCAGGCACTCGAAGTCCCCTGGGGCTGAGGGTGAGATCTTCGAACGAAGACACTCGGTGCACTAAACAGTGCTGCAGACTAGCTAAACAACCACCGTGCTCAAGAAGTCGAAATGACCAACTCAATATCATAAACATATGCATGAATGGAAATGGATCTCCTCCTTTCCATATATAGCAAATGAAGTGTTGAAAATTGCAACAAGAAACAGTGAAGGAGGCATCTTGAAACATCATCCTTGATCCTGGTTGGAAAATAATCACCTAAACTAGGTGGGGCCCACACAAGCTATTTTTAGGTGTATGTCTATTTTTAGACATGGTGAGCATATTCTATATGTAGCAGGAGGCTATTTGTATATGGTTGGTCAAATGTGAAAAATAGATGAAATTCTATTTTTAGAATATTGGGCGAAGTATATTTATAGAGCGCTGATCTAAAAATAGAAGCATGTCGAATATTATTAGCTCTTAATAATATTTGGACTCTAAACATTATCTTATTCTCTTGGAGAACTTCAGTTAAGTGCACAGATGTGGCACAAATACTGACAAAAGGAATTACACTATTCCTGAGGGTTTATTGGAGCTATTGCATGGAGGACTTCAGTTAGAACTCATGTGACATAGTTTGGTGGAGTTGGAGAAGTAGTTGGTGGAGTTGTATTTAGTTTAACTCAGTTAGACTCAGTTGAGCTAGTTGTATCTAGTCTAACTGAATGATACAATAGTGAGAGTGGAGTGAATTAATTAGTTAATTAATTCAGAAATAATAACTCATTAATCAACTGAACAATACAACAGTTAACTACAGTGCATGTCAGATCCAGTGGAGACCAGTGGAGAGATAGGTGAAAGGGCAAGATAGACTATTTGTTATGACTATAGTGATGCATGAATTGCATCTATATATACATTGGAGTTTCTAATGATAATAACGCAGTCAATGAGATTGGGATTACATCAAATTGGTCTTTTTAATCAGCTTGGATTGTGCAGTGGAGGCAGGTTAGCAGGTGGCAAAGATCGGTGCATGGATTTGCAAGATTAGGCCAGATTAGTGTATGACGATTGTACTATACTGAGAGCTTGTGATAAGATTTGTATGTTTGTATGATATTGTCATATGATCTCCATGTTACATAATATATAATTGGGGTTTTCAGCTTCAAACTTTCTAGTTAAACAACTGTGTTATGTTTGTTTTTATTGCTTCATTTGTTTTGCAATTGTTGATTAATTTTCTGGAAGAATTATAGTGGAAGGATTCTGTATTTTGAAGGAAGATAAATATTATGAGATCAGGAGAGTCTGGATATATGCATGTTTATTGTATATAATTTCTACATGGTATCAGAGCTGTGTTATAGATTTTCTACCTGGAATGAGAGCAGGAATTTTTGGGTGCGCGAGTTTGCAGAGAATATATAAAAATTTGGATTCAAAATTTTCAGACACAAATAGCATATTTTGATTTATTGCAAAAAAATACCCGAATTGAAAAAAAAAATCGGTCGAATTGGAGCTCGGATGAGGGAGATATCGTCGATTTAAATTCAGCTCTTTTGTTAGAAACTTTTGCGACGGCGGGACAATTACAATGTGCGCGAGCCAAGAATCTACATGCACTGAGGTACAAGATGCATGCAAAGCCTTGAGGAGTAAAGCAAAGGTTAGTGACTTGGTGGTTGAGAGGGAGCCTCTCAATATGCAGCGTGAGAAGCAGTCTCAGAAGGTTGTGGAGCAGCCACAACTGGAGATGCAGAAGAATCTTTATAGATTTGATGTAGATGGGATTTCTATGGAGCTTCCTACTGTTGGAAAGCGCAAGAAAGACATGCAATTGAAGCTTGAGAGGGAGCAGGATTTGCATGCAGGTAAGAGTGAACCTCGAGATGTGGAGCAGCCACAAGATGAGGATCATGGAGTGGGAGCAACCACTCATGCAGAGAAATTTCATGCCAAATGGGCAGAGGGAGTGCATGCAGCTATACCACCAGGTGAGAGGTGGGGCGACATGCATGAGTAATCCCAAGAGGATATTTCTAGGCAGGATTCATTGAGATGGTGTGGATCTCATGAATTGAACCTGGCTACGAGGTGCCCACAGAGCAGCAGTAGCATGATCAGTTGGATTGATGCAGGCAGATCAAAGTGATAGTGTCAGATACTGGAGCGCGATTCAGAGTTGAAAACAAGTGCAGAGTGCATGGGTGCAGAGTTCAACAACACAGTGGTTCCTGAAGACATGTGCAGTTGGTACCAGTGGAAGTCTAAGATTTTGATGATAGATGCATTAAGACTGATTGAGTTTTTTGGAGCCTATTCAGTTTCAGAAGTGTTGCAGCAAGAGTTGCAGGGCGAATGCATGGAGTTGCATGTCGCATGCAAAGAAAATCCTTTCTTGTTGAGAGGGAGTGTTGAATATTGCAAAAAGAAACATCGAAGGAGGCATCCTGAAACATCATCCTTGATCCTAGTTGGAAAATAATCACCTAAACTAGGTGGGGCCCACACAGGTTATTTTTAGGTGTATGTCTATTTTTAGACATGGTGAGCATATTCTATATGTAGCAGGAGGCTATTTGTAGATGGTTGGTCAAATGTGAAAAATAGATGAAATTCTGTTTTTATAATATTGGGCGAATTCTATTTATAGAGCATTGATCTAAAAATAGATGCATGTCGAATATTATTAGCTCTTAATAATATTTGGACTCTAAACATTATCTTATTGTCTTGGAGCACTTCAGTTAAGTGCACAGTAGTGGCACAATAGCTGACAGAAGGAATTATGCTATTCCTGAGGGTTTACTGGAGCTATTGCATGGAGGACTTCAGTTAGAACTCATGTGACAGAGTTTGGTGGAGTTGGAGAAGTAGTTGGTGGAGTTGTATTTAGTTTAACTCAGTTAGACTCAGTTGAGCTAGTTGTATATAGTCTAACTGAATGAGACACTAGTGAGAGTGGAGTGAATTAATTAGTTAATTAATTCATAAATAATAACTCATTAATCAACTGAACAATATAGCAGTTAACTACAGTGCATGTTAGATCCAGTGGAGACCAGTGGAGAGATAGGTGAAAGGGCAAGATAGACTATCTGTTGTGACTATAGTGATGCATGAATTGCATCTATATATACATTGGATTTTCCAATGATAATAACGCAGTCAATGAGAGTGTGATTACATCAAATTGGTCTTTTAAATAAGCTTGGATTGCGCAGTGGAGGCAGGCTAGCAAGTGGCAAAGATCGGTGCATGGATTTGTAAGATTAGGCCTGATTAGTGTATGACGATTGTACTGTACTGAGAGCTTGTGATAAGCTTTGTATGTTTGTATGAGATTGTCATATGATCTCCAGGTTACATAATATATATTTGGGGTTTTTAGCTTCAGGATTTCCCATTAAACAACTGTGTTATGTGTGTTTTTATTGCTTCATGTGTTTTGCAATTGTTGATTAATTTTTCCGCAAGAATTATAGTGGAAGGATTATGTATTTTGCAAGAAGATAAATATTGTGAGATCAGGAGAGTCTGGATATATGCATGTTTATTGTATATAATTTCTACATGAAGGCTCTCCATGGGCTTTACTTCAAATTAGGGTTTCCCTTCCTTTAGAAGCTTCCCTCCTACGTTGTCCATGTAGTGCTTTCCCCCTCATACCCTGCGCTGGTTGACTTGGTCAAACCTCTTTGAAAATGTCTTTTTTCACACATGGGGTGTGAAATCTAGTTTTAAGGCTGATCCCATTTCATACTAGAGGGATTTCATTTATGTTTTTATTATTGTTGGGCCTCCTTTCCAATTATTCATCTCCTAAATGAATTTAGACAAAAATTAATGTTCCAATTTATTGAAGAAAATTTTGGAACATTACAGTCCTCCCCTCCCAAATGTTGCTTGTCCCCAAGCAAATGCAAGGATAGAAATGGAAAGTCTCCACTCAAGGCATGGAGTTTGAAATATGGTGAGGAACATCTCCCTCATGTGGATCCTCCATCCCCAAGCAATCATCCAAACAGAATGAGCCACCTCCCAACAAGGTAACTCCTGAAAATATCCTTCCACTTCAAGCTCCGGTAATGAAGGTGGGCTGAAAATCTGAACTTGGCAAGCATCATAGCTTACACTATGCTATCCTTCTCTCCACTCATGACAAGTGTAGAGTGCATGCTGATCCTGGGCTGCAAAAGTATTGCCCTCAAATGGAAAAATGAAGAAAAATCCTCCAAAGAGTTCTCCTCGAACAATGAAGAACAGGCGGGCCGAAAACATATTATCCATGATGAATAGGACATGGTCATCATAGAATATCCCAAGGAGAAGTTTTCTGCAAGTTTTACATGATGATGCATGATGCAAACAATATCTCACAAGGATACAACGCAGTTCCACCCACTGCAACTTCAGAAAATTACATGGCAAGCAATGTACAAGATTCATCACATCTACTAAAGGATAGGAAATGACTGAATGTAACAACAATACATGATCAAGCACTTGCACATGGCTGTACAATGGATGAATATCAGCCTCATGGCCCACCTCAAAAGGAAACAAACATGTGGCTGTGGTGGCCATATCTACTCCCATGCTCCCTTTAGAACATGTAGTGCAGAAAATGTGAGAATTTTTCCCACTTAAGGACACATCCAACTCATGTGTCTCCATAATAATCATGCTTCTCATAAAAATCTGATCTATATCAGCAAATGAATTCATGATCAACAATATAATGAAGAGAATGCTGAAGGTTTCAGGTGGTGCAAGAAGGTACCAACAGCTTCCCAAACAAGTACATCGCAGTTTTACAAGTTGCTGCTTGAGGAAAGTACAAAGAAAAATGTTTCTTCTTACATGGTTAATCATGCATGTCCCCATATGATACATGTTAGACTGAACATACAAGTGATGATAAAACATTTTCCCATGGCCACAAAAGAGATGGTTTCCTCCATCATGTATATTGGCCCAATACAACTCATGGAGCAATGTGACATGCTTGCCCTCTTGTGAAGTAATGCACTGGATAAGAATGATAAGAGTTTGCAAATCAATGAATGCATATACAAAATTCTCACCATATGCTGAAAGTAAGATGGTACATGGATCCATGAATGAGTCCTCTATAGTGTTTTGGCATGCTATGAGGAAAAATGAACCATGTTCTGCAAGAAGATGCTTGGACCCCCAAGTGAAGAAGAACATGCCATAGTGGTAGATGGCTCTATCATCATTACCTCCTCTTTTATCATCAAGTGAAATAAATATGAAATGATCCTGGGACCTATGGGTTATGGATCCTCCACATTTTCGCTGGGCACACTTCATCCATAAGGCTCTGCTCCAAAGTGACAGCGCTGTGAGCTTATGCAAATAAGCCCCTGTCAATACCAAACTCTGTTCTTTGACATGCTCCTTGTCAAATATTCCTCTAATAATTCTGCAAAAAATATGGAATATGTTTGTGCTCAACCTAGTCTCCTAAATTGAGTTCATTTAATTTTCAACCAGGGTTGGTAAACTGCTGAAGTGTGGTGCACTGTATGTGCCTAGGTGTTTGTTTCTTACTGCGTTGTGTTTAGTGTTTTATGATGTTTTTGGTCTTTTTATGGTTTTATGTTCACAAGGGAAAGAACTAAATGCGGGTGGAAAGAAGCTACTGGTTAAAAACAGAGTGAAGCCTAATTTGTTGATGACAAATGACAAATGCAAATAATGAGACAGAACCAAACCTAAACTATGACTTAGCAAAATACAAAGCTTGATAATGACTTCAAGAAAATAAATCACAACATGAACTTAACTTGTCCTATTCTTTCATTAAAGATATTTTGGAAGAGCTTGAGAAATGGGCAGCTAAGTGTAAAAATTCTCCTAACTAAACAATTAAACAATCAACTTATAATGATACAACATCTCATCCATGATTAAAGGTTTGTTGAAACATATTTTGAAAAGAACATTTGTAACATCATAAGATCTCTACTCTAAAACTAACTCCGAATTCTATTCTGCAACTTAGTTTAACACCACTAAACCTCACTCAAAAGTTATAGATTTCATTTTAGAATAGTTTTTGAGGAAAGGCTTGTTTGTGAAATGGTAAAAAGGTTGAAAAAGTATTCCAAGCCTTAGACTGATACTGTCCTCTGTCCAGATGATTATAAGTTAATATAGGTTTGGAACAAAAGAAGTTTTGTAAATAATGAAGGCCGTGGTATTTAAGTTTAACAACTAATGCAATTTAATATGCAATGGATGGCAACTAATCTTGGAATGTAAATACAATGAGCTAAGCTAGAACTGAACTAGAGTGCTACTAGTCTGCAGTGAACAGTGCTCTAAAAAGCCATTATCAAACTTGAAAATGAAATAACAGAGCATGATTTAAATGCAATTTGCCTCCGAAGTGCGCTAACTGAGTTATCATGCAATTAACCTATGGGATTCTACAGCCTATTTCGTTCATCATGAATGGTATTTTGGAAGAGCTTGTTAGAACAATCCTGGCTGTACAATTCAATGCATTTGAATGCAAACATGAAAAATGAAAACAAATACAATTAAAAACTAAGACATCACAGCTATTTCCTACTCATTGTTATGATGTTTTGGAAGAGCTTTTAAGAGTAAGATTAGCTATGCTACTTAGTGTAAACAAGCAACTGAATCCTACAGTATCACAGTTATACCTTAGTCATCATAATGATATCTTGGAAGAGCTTTTAAGAGTAAGATTAACTGTGATAATGAACGAAAAATATTGCAAATAAAATCTATAACACTACAGACATTTCTCATTAATTATAATGATATTTTGGAAGAGTTTATTAGAACAAGTATAGCTATAATGACTAATGAAATTAACTAGGAACACAAACTTCAAAAACTTGAAAACGAACTAAGATACTTATCTAAATTGCAAAAGTAAAGCCGCTCAGGAGGCAGGGGCCCTCTACCACCAGAGTAGCATGAAATCTAACCCAATATCAACTCAACGCGTTCAAAGAAATGCTGTATTCTTCATTAAAGGAAAATAACTTAAAACAGAGTATTCTCGGTCTTCAGAAATATAGCAGTAAATCCACGAAATCTAATCAAAATCTAGAGCTCCTCTCTCGGTTTCCCGAGTACATTTATAACAAATCTTCATAACAGAACTTGAGATAATACGAGAATCATTGTCTTTTCATATCAAAATCGTACTAGAACTCTAAATATGGCAGCGTAAAGTGACAAAGGACATCTGGACTGTCCTTGTCCTATTAGGAGTCTGCCTCCTTGTGTGAGTTCCCACGTACAAAACCACGTCCAGAATTCCGTTCATTATTCATGGTGAGCAACAAACGTTGAGGACATGATGTGGAATACACCCATGTGTGGCTTTTCCTGAGAGGACACCTAGAACATGCTTGAATGTGAAGACAGCTACAGAATTGGCGGTTAGCTACGGAATGTCTGCATTCTGTAGCTAGTTTCAGTTCAAAATGCATTACAATGACAAAATCACAAAACTTAGCAAGTTAGCCATGATATTCATTCTTAAAGTAATTTTAACTAATTTGATTGATCATTTGAGCCTGGGATAACAATGGAAAAAATAAAATGGAGTGAAGTATGATGGAAGAAAGAACAATCTTGGGGCTCAACATACCCCCACTACTGACTTCTTGCATGTCCTCATGCAACTTATTCCATAAACTCAGAGACTTCTGCAAGAACATCCAACCCTCTTCTTCTTCTTTGCCTGGAAGTTAAAGGCCTTCTGGGCTTCCTGATGACTAACTTGAACCTTAAATTGGTAAGTGCCCTGATTAAATTCTTGTTCCTCTTTTTCAACTTTTCATTAGCCTTTTCCACTTTGTCCATTTGTAGAGACAGGGTTGAGTTCATACTGGTTTTTAGTTTAACTTGTTCCTTCAGAATATCATTCTCAGTCCTGATATGTCTATTAAGTACTTCCAGCTCATATCTATCTCTTCTTAACACATCTATTTCTGACAGTGGAGGACTAGGGGTTCTATCTCTACTCTCTGAAGCTTTCCTTTCCAATGTTTCAACATAGTTATAAATTTCTTGCTGTGCAGGGTCAATTTCAGGGGCTTCTTCATCAAAATCTTCTTCAACATCTTCTTCAATAGATGTTTCCTCATCTTCTATGTTTATCACCCCGGTTTGTTTGATTTGTGTTTTCCTTAGTTTCCCCCTGAGTCTATGGCTCCTTCTCGGCTAGGATGGTCCCTCTCCTTTTTCTGTGGCAAATTTTCTGATTACCCTCTCTTCCTTAAGCTGTCTCTTAATCTGAGTCAACTTCTCAGAGATTATTTCTTCACTGCTATCTTGAATTTCTTTATCAGTTTCAATTTTAGAGGCTCTCCATTTTCTGCTTCTCTTTGTATGCTGATGTTCAGGTGAAGGCTCTTTTGGTTCCTCAAAGTGATTTCTCACCAAGAAATTATCCCAAGTATCTTTTGTTTTGGCTAAATGGTGTTCAATTAGAATCTTAACCAAGCCATGATGATATAGAGTTGTTTCTAGGAATTGGACTCTCCTTTGAACACTTGAAGCCATCTTTTTAAAACTTTGAAGCAAGAAATAGGGCAAATTAAGCTCTTCCTCTAAGAAATGCATTATCAACCTAATATGGTAAACATAGAAAGTACCATATCTACCTTCACAAGTGATAAATTTTTGTAGGATAAGCAATATGTTTCTCCATTTATTATTTAATGCAGAGCTTGGAATTCCCTTTTTAAACACAGTGACATCCATACCTGGTGATTTGAGGATCTGCTTCCATGATTCATTATGAAATTCTCTGTTGTTAAACCATCTTTCTCCATGTCTAAGAAATCCTGTTGCTTCTGCAATAAAAACCTCTGTGACAGTGAATTTAACATCTCCAACTTCAACCTTGGCTCCTTTGAATGACCTTGCAAACGTTTTAGTAACTTCTTTGTGGAAGCCATTAAATTTCTCAAGGAATTGCAGCCATCCTGCTTGTTGCAGCATTTCTCTGCTTTGAGGGTATCCTTCCAGGTATTTTGTGCCTATTGGTTCAGTTCTTACGATGAGGCCCATAATTTCTTCTTCAATCTTCAGATTAGTACTCTTTCTTCTCAGAGACAATGACTTCAACCTTCAAATTAATACTCCTTTGCTTCACGGTGACAGTGTTTCAATCTTCAAACTACTATACCTCTGCTTCACGGTGACAATGGTTTCAAATTTCAAACTGATATACCTCAAACTGATATACCTTTTCTTCACAGTGACAGTGGCTTCAACTTTCAAACTAATATACCTCAAACTGATATACCTCTGCTTCACAGTGACAGTGGCTTCAAATTTCAAACTAATATACCTCAAATTGATATACCTCTACTTCACAGTGACAGTGGCTTCAACTTTCAAACAAATATACCTCTGCTCACGGTGATAGAGATACCTCTGTTTTACAGAATGAAATGATGAACGGTTGGCTACGGGATGGAGTAATAGGGAGTGGTTAAGGAACGAGTTAATGAAGTGAGGTGAAGAAAACAAATCAATGAGTGAAAAGACCGTGGAGATATTTTACAACGGATTCAAAAATCATCATTAAATGATTTGGCTGGGTGACGTGAGAAAATCAATCACTTCAGCATTTTAACCGCTTAGATGATGATCGGGTATAGGATTTGAAATGAAGGATTTTTATCCAAAGTTTTGCGGAGGGTATATTTGGCATGATCAATAAAAATAATCAAAACAACTTCTCGAATGATTCATAACTAAAACTATACTAAAGTTTTTTTATGATATGCCATTATAATCAGAGCTTTTTACCTTTGCTTTTCATCTGCTTTTTGTGATCTTTATATACTTTGTTCTCCTCTGGAAACCATTACTTTGTGAGTCTTCATAATCCTTCTTGATTTTGCTTGTTCATGGATATACTGGATCATTTTGTTGCAATTCAAATGTCTGCTGATCGGTGCCTTCAGGATCTGTAGCTGCGGAATGACTGTCTGGCTGCGGAAAGTCTGATTAGCTGCAGAATGTCTGTTTAGCTGCAGAATGTACCTATAGAGAATTTTAATCATGGAATGGAGTGGTTTGGAATATAAGTGGAATATTATATGGAATGAGTGAAGATAAATGATGAAACATGGTATAATGGGATATGTATGAAGTGAATGATGGAGTGAGATGGATTACAATTTATGAAATGGAGTGGAAGAATATAAGAAATGGCCTGCAATCCATGACATGTGTTATTCATTTGCAGAAAAACATCAAACTTTAAGTTTTGATATGGAAATGAGGTGGATGAAGTATGGAATGAGATGAATGAAATATGGAATGAAGTGAAGTATGAATGAATGAATGAAATGGAGTATGGATGGATAAGTAAATGGAATGAAATGAAATGAGATGGATCATAAGTGCAATGGATTTGAACTTATGATTTTGTAACAGCTGCTTGTAGAAACAAAATGGAAAAGTTAGAGTGTCAAAAAGACTCTTATTTTCACCCTATCTTTTCCGTATAAACATGCCAATCAGTTATTGGTTTTCATGTTTATACTTTATTATTATTATTATTATTATTATTTTTTTTCAAAGAAATGACTTCAGAAAATTTAATCAAGTTGATGAAGAAGAAAGATTCTTCTTCATTAACTTCACATCACTGTTTTCCTGGAACTTCTTGAAAAATTCTTCTCTTGAGAGTGGTTTGTGATACAGCGTCAATCTATGACCATTCACAAGAAAAATGACCTCTTCTTCATCTATTGTCCTGATTTTTACTGCTCCATTGTCAAAAATTTTAACAATTTCATATGGCCCAAGCCAATGTGTTTGAAATTTACCTTGAAAATCCATGAATTTTGAATCAAACAAGAGAGCCCAGTCACCTTCTTTGAACTTCTTCTCTTTGATGTACTTGTCATGCCATCTAGTCCTTTGCTGTTGGACTAGACTTATTTTCTGAACTGCATCTTGTCTGATCTCATCCAATTCATTAATCTGCTCCAATCTGTGCTTTTGTGCCTCCGTTAAATCAATTCCTAGCTGAACTGCCATTTTGAAAGTTTGAATCTGGAACTCTATGGGAAAAAAAACTTGCTTTTTATAAACAATTTCATAAGGAGTATGGCCTGTTGTGTTTCTCCATGTAGTTCTATAGGCCCATAAGGCTTCAGGAAGCCTATCTACCCAATCTCTTCTATGTAAATGAATAGTCTTTGTTAGGATTCCTTCAATGACCTTATTAGTAGATTCCACTTGAACATTTGCTTGTGGATGATAAGGAGTAGATTTTCTATGCCTGATTTTGTACCTCTCCATCATTTTTTCCACTAGCCTCGATGTGAATTGAGCTCCTTGATCTGTAACAATTTCCCTTGGGACACCAAAACAAGTAAAAATATCCTCAAAAAGAAAATTAACTACAGATGCTTCATTAGAAAAAAGTAATGGCTTGGCCTCTACCCATTTGGTAACATAATCAGTGCAAACTAATATATATCTCTTTTGTCTTGATGGAGGACTAATGGGTCCTACAAAATCCAAAGCCCATTTTTCAAAAGGTTCAATATGTACCTGAGGTTGTAATGGCATCCCACCTGAAGGAGAAGGTTTCCCTACCCTTTGGCAACTGTCACACCTTTTGACATACTCTTTAGCATCTTTAAACAAGGATGGCCAATAATATCCTAAATTAAGGATCTTATAGGCTGTCCTCTTATCAACAAAGTGTCCGCCACAAGGTTCATCATGACATGCTTTGAGAATCTCAGGCATCTCATCTTCACGAACACACCTTCTAATGATCAAATCTGGACCTATCTTGTACAACTCATTAGCAACCCATGAATATTTTGCACCGTCATAAATGATTTTTTATCCCTTGCATTCATTATTGAAGGAAATTTTCCTGAAACTAAATAATTAGCAATATCAGCAAACCATGGAGTTTGAGTAGAAATTGCAAAAAGATATTCATCAGGAAATTGATCTTCAACTGGAGTGTCATCTTTGATATTTTGGAGTCTAGATAGGAAATCAACTACTGTGTTTTGTTTTCCAGGCCTATCTAGAATGGTAATGTTGAATTCTTGTAAAAGCAATAACCATCTTATGACTCTGCTATTAGTAATTGATTTGTTCATTAAGTATCTAATTGCAGAATGATCAGTGTGAACAAAAGTTTCATAGCCTGTTATATAGTGTCTGAATTTGTTTATGGCATGAACAACAGCTAAAAACTCTTTTTCAGTTACAGTATAGTTTAACTCTGTAGGAGTCAAATTTTTACTGGTATAGTAGATGGCATAAGGAATCGGGTCTTTTTGTCCCAATACTGCTCCTAGAGCTGTATCTGAGGCATCTGTTGAAATATGAAAAGGTAACTTCCAGTTAGGTCCCCTTAAAATAGGTGCTTCAGAAATTTTTGTTTTTAGGGTCTCAAAGGCTAACTGGCAATCAGAATTCCATTTGAATTCACAGTCTTTGGTAAGTAATTTAAAGAGTGGAGATGCTATCTTGGTGAAGTTTTCTATAAACCTCCGATAATATCTTGTAAATCCTAGAAAACTCCTAACATCTTTTTGACAACTTGGAATAGATAAGTTAGAGATGACTTCAACTTTTGACTCATCAACTCTAATCCCATCCCCTGAAATATGATGCCCCAAAACAATACCTTTAGTAAACATCATGAAACATTTCTCATGACTAAGTGAAAGATTTTCTTCTTGACATCTCTTTAAAACTTTTTCCAAGTTTGCTAAAGCTTCTTCAAATGTGTTTCCATAAACTGTGAAATCATCCATATATACCTCTACACAATCATGTATTAGATCTGAAAAAATTCCTAATACTGCCCTTTGGAATGTTGCAGGTGCATTGCATAATCCAAATGGCAATACTCGGTAAGAATAGGTACCCCAAGGATAGGTAAATGTGGTTTTGTCTTGATCCTCAAGTGCTACTTGGATTTGGTTGTAACCACTAAACCCATCTAGGAATGAGAAGTACTTTTTGCCAGCTAATGTATCCAACACTTTATCTATGAAAGGTAAGGGAAAATGGTCTTTAAGAGTAGCTTTGTTTAATTCCCGGTAGTCAATACATACCCTCCATTTACCATTTTTCTTTGGCACAATTACCAAAGGAGAAACCCACTGACTATCTGAAATGGGATAGATGAAGTTGAGATTTAACAATTTTTGCAATTCTTCTTTAACAATCTCCCTAAGATTTGGATTCATCCATCTTTGAGGTTGTCTGATTGGTTTAAAATTTTCCTCTATATAGATGTGATGAGTGCAAGTCTTGGGGCTTATCCCTTTCATGTCAGTGTACTCCCATGCATATGTAGAAGAATGTCTCTGTAATATCTTGACTAACTCTTCTTGTTGAGATTTTTCTAGGTTCTTGTTTATATTCAAAGTTTTTCCTGGAAATATCTCACTTGTAGAGCTGCCAAATTTATCCATAGAATGAAGAGACATCTGTCTTGATGAAAAAAACTCAATGTTGGATCCCTCTTGAAATGGTTCATGTTTGTATTCTGAAGGGGATTCAAAGTTTTCTAGAGTATTCAGAATTTGATTATCTTCACTAATTTCTGAAATTGTGAAGAGAGGTTGTAAGTCTTCTTCATCCTCTATCCATTGAGTATCATATAAATCTGTAATTGTCCTTGCTGGAGGATACAAAGTGAATTTCTTAGTTGAACTACCATCAGAGATGTACATATCACCGGATCTACAACTAATGAAAGCATCAGCTGTAGCTAACCAAGGTCTTCCTAATATAATAGGGTGTCCTCCTAGATTATTCTTAGGAGTTAGGATCATGAAATCCACGGGGTACTCCCAAGAATCTAGGGACACTGGAATGTCTTCTATTACCCCATCAGGTTTAATCACAGATCTGTCTGCTAATTGTAATAATGTGGGTGTAAAGAGAAGATTAGGAAGTTTCAGTTTATCCATGATTTGTCTACTCATGATATTGATCGCTGCTCCTAAATCAATGAGTGTGTTTTGGATTTCAATTCCATTGATGTGAATTTTAACAACTGGATTTCCTGGGTCAAGATACTTTGGAATAGCAATCTTACCCATCATAATGTCTGCTATTTTTCCTGCCAGTTGAATTTTCTTTGTTTCTCTTATTCTTTTTCTTGTTTTCTTCATGCTCAACTCCTTTATTGTTTTGGCTAAAATTGAAATTTCCTTGATGGCTTGTAATAATGGAATTTTAATGCAAACATTTCTCAGCTCATCTAGGAAATCATAATTAGGCACCATAATTTATTTTTCTACACCTCTATCAATTTGTAATCTTTCTGGAAAGGGAGGTGTAGAAGTAGATGTTGATGGCTGCTCTAATACAGGAGTTGAGATTATTGGTTCTTTTTGCTTTAATTTTTCAGTGTTTGGGTCTTGAAAAGATGTGTCTTCCTCAAGACTTTTATTCACCCGTAGAGAATATTCCTCGGAGTTATCTTGTTCTTGTATGATCACAGAAGGTTTCCTCTTTTCAAGTATTCTTCCAGACCTAAGTTGAACATTACTAAGGTCTAAAGGAGTAATTAAATAAGTTGGAAACTGTTGGCCTTCTATCATGTATGTGTTCTGAGGATTTTTAATGTTGGGGTTTGGTATAGGTTGAGCAGGCAATTGATTTTATTTTTGAGGAAATGGTAATGGAAGTGGTTGATTTTGATGTGGTAGGTTCTGATGATGTTGTTGAAAATTTTGTTGAGGATTTTGAGGAGAAAAATGTGAGTATGGTGGATAGGATGGTGGATACTGATAGTACTGAGAGTATCTTCCATTGGGACTTTGTGCTCCTTGTGCCCAAGCTTGAGATTGATTTTGAAATTGAGGCCAAGGTTGCTGCCAAGAATTCCAAGGTGGAGGTTGGTTATACATTTGATCATGGAATCCTTGTGTTTGAGGTCCTTCCCAAGGCCTTCTAGAGACAAAATTGAGAGATTCTGTGGAATTTGTAGGAGTTTCCTCTTGAAAGACAGCTTTGAGACCAGGAAGGGAAGGAAAATTCTTGGTCTCATGTTTTTCAGAACAAATGACATAGGTCTCTACAACTTTTACATCCAAAGGGCACTCTCTCAAGGCATGTTTCTTCCTACATTTGGGACAAAAGATTGCTAAGGCATTAGATTCTGCTTTTTTCTTGTTTTGTAATTTAAGGGTGTCTATTTGTTCACTAAGACTCCCTAAGATGTCAGATTTGAAATCATCAAGCATATGTCCTATTTCTGACCTACTTACTGTCCCAGAAGCAGACTTACTTGCCCTTGCAAGAGCAGGATCTCTTGGACCTTTTACAGTTTTAGATCTCCCTCTTGAAAGGTTGATACATAACTCAGATATTTCAGGTAATGTGAGCTGTGATATATTCCATTTTCCCATCATGTTAAGGATATCCAACCATTCATCCCTGATTGTTTTCAACAAAAGAGCTTTTAAGGTGTCTTGATCTAAGTTTTCCATTTTTTCTCTTTTGATGTTGTAATGAAATCTCTCCAACAAATCTTCCAAGTTTTCATATTATTTTTGTAACATCTTAAACACTTCTTCCTTATGATTGACCGGCATACAATAATCCAAATACCTCTCTAGAAATGCTTGTTTCATGTCTTCCCATGTCCTAATAGAACTGTTGATCAAACTCATAAACCACTTCAATGCTGCTCCTTTCAATGTTGAAGGAAATAGTTTAAGTTTTCGAGCATCTTGTAAGTAGTCATAAGTTCTACACAGGATTTCAAATTCAAATAGGAAGGTTTCAGGATCTTCAGTTTTAAGTCCATAGAAGTTTGGAAGGACAGAGGGTGAAATGTTTTTCATGGTTGTATTGGTTTCTTCATCTATTATAGGGAACCCAAAAGAGCTTCCCATTTCTCTTCTACCTCTACCTCTACCTCCTTCTCCTCTACCTCTACCTCTACCCCCTCCAAATAATGTGTGTTCTCCATTAAAGAATCCTCCTCCTCCTTCTTCTGCCATGGTTGATTCTTCTTCTATGGAAGTGGAAAAATTTGTGTCCCTAACAAGAGTCCTTGGATCTTCTTCTAAGACAGGTTCAGTGGATGAAGTGGAAGGTCTCTTTAATGGAATATCTGATCTTAGGTCTTCTAGAAGTCTAGGATCAGTAAAAGATGGAATGTGGGTCTGAGTTGAAGGTGTACTAGCTCTTGGTCTAAGTGAAACAAGTGGTGTTCTAGGAATCAAACTTCTGCTTCTGCTGCTTATGAATCTACCCCTTGAGTCTCTCTCTCTACGCATATCATTGTTTTTGGGAGTTAAGAAACAAAGGTTACCTAGTTTTCACTTCCCCGGTAACGACGCCAAAATGTTTGTGCTCAACCTAGTCTCCTAAATTGAGTTCATTTAATTTTCAACCAGGGTTGGTAAACTGCTGAAGTGTGGTGCACTGTATGTGCCTAGGTGTTTGTTTCTTACTGCGTTGTGTTTAGTGTTTTATGATGTTTTTGGTCTTTTTATGGTTTTATGTTCACAAGGGAAAGAACTAAATGCTGGTGGAAAGAAGCTACTGGTTAAAAACATAGTGAAGCCTAATTTGTTGATGACAAATGACAAATGCAAATACTGAGACAGAACCAAACCTAAACTATGACTTAGCAAAATACAAAGCTTGATAATGACTTCAAGAAAATAAATCACAACATGAACTTAACTTGTCCAATTCTTTCATTAAAGATATTTTGGAAGAGCTTGAGAAATGGGCAGCTAAGTGTAAAAATTCTCCTATCTAAACAATTAAACAATCAACTTATAATGATACAACATCTCATCCATGATTAAAGGTTTGTTGAAACATATTTGGAAAAGAACATTTGTAACATCATAAGATCTCTACTCTAAAACTAACTTCGAATTCTATTCTGCAACTTAGTTTAACACCACTAAACCTCACTCAAAAGTTATAGATTTCCTTTTAGAATAGTTTTTGAGGAAAGGCTTGTTTGTGAAATGGTAAAAAGGTTGCAAAAGTATTCTAGGCCTTAGACTGATACTTTCCTCTGTCCAGATGATTATAAGTTAATATAGGTTTGGAACAAAAGAAGTTTCGTAAATAATGAAGGCCGTGGTATTTAAGTTTAACAACTAATGCAATTTAATATGCAATGGATGGCAACTAATTTTGGAATGTAAATACAGTGAGCTAAGCTAGAACTGAACTAGAGTGCTACTAGTCTGCAGTGAACAGTGCTCTAAAAAGCCATTATCAAACTTGAAACGAAATAACAGAGCATGAATTAAATGCAATTGCCTCCGGAGTACTCTAACTAAGTTATCATGCAATTAATCTATGGGATTCTTTCGCCTGTTTCGTTCATCATGAATGGTATTTTGGAAGAGATTGTTAGAAAAATCCTGGCTGTACAATTCAATGCATTTGAATTCAAACATGAAAACTGAAAACAAATACAACTAAAAACTAAGACATCACAGCTATTTCCTACTCATTGTTATGATGTTTTGGAAGAGCTTTTAAGAGTAAGATTAGCTATGCTACTTAGTGCAAACAAGCAACTGAATCCTACAGTATCACAGTTATACCTTAGTCATCATAATGATATCTTGGAAGAGTTTACTAGAGTAAGTTTAACTGTGATAACGAACTAAAGGAATTTCAAATAAAATCTATAACACTACAGCCATTTCTCATTCATTATAATGATCTTTTGGAAGAGTTTCTTAGAACAAGTATAGCTATAATGAATAATGAAATTAACTAGGAATGCAAACTTCAAAAACTTGAAAACGAACTAATATGCTTATCTAAATTGCAAAAGTAAAGCCGCTCAGGAGGCAGGGGCCCTCTACCACCAGAGTAGCATGAAATCTAACCCAAGATCAACTCAACGCGTTCAAAGAAATGCTGTCTTCTTCATTAAAGGAAAATAACTTAAAACAGAGTATTCTCAGTCTTTAGAAATATAGCAGTCAATCCACGAAATCTAATCAAAATCTAGAGCTCCTCTCTCGGTTTCTCGAGTACATTTATAACAAATCTTCATAACAGAACTTGAGATAATACGAGAATCATTGTCTTTTCATATCAAAATCGTACTAGAACTCTAAAGATGGCAGCGTAAAGTGACAAAGGACATCTGGACTATCCTTGTCCTATTAGGAGTTTGCCTCCTTGTGTGAGTTCCCACGTACAAAACCACGTCCAGAATTCCGTTCATTCTTCATGGTGAGCAACAAACGTTGAGGACATGATGTGGAATACACCCATGTGTGGCTTTTCCTGAGAGGACACCTGGAACATGCTTGAATGTGAAGACAACTGCAGAATTGGCGGTTAGCTATGGAATGTCTGCATTCTGTAGCTAGTTTCAGTTCAAAATTCATTACAATGACAAAGTCACAAAACTTAGCAAGTTAGCCATGATATTCATTCTTAAAGTAATTTTAACTAATTTCATTGATCATTTGAGCCTGGGATAACAATGGAAAAAAGAAAATGGGGTGAAGTATGATGGAAGAAAGAATAATCTTGGGGCTCAACAGAATACTCCCCAAGATGGAAGAGCTCCCAAATCATCAAAGACCAAAGAGATAATGCCATCTCCTCTTCCTGCAACATCATGCAAAGTGTGAGAGCAAATCTGCTCTTTCTCTCCCAGTAACAAGCAAAGCAACAAGACATTTTGCTGCCTTCCCATACCTCCATCATACCGATCATGTGATGAAGACATGATGAATGATATGAGTATCATATCGACACCATGCATCCATACTCTATGCTGCTCAATGATGTAAGTATCCATCCCCTTACTCTTAGGAAGAGTGTTTGCCAAGTGACGACCAAACTCTTTCAAGAGTAACCAGCGCAACCAAGCCTCCTGATGTCCAGTATCATAGATCTGCAAGTAGCCTCCTAGCTCCTTGCTCATCAACCAAATACACTCAATCACTTGTGGATGCCTCCTTATTCTTCTCATCTTGGTACTCCTCCCATGAGGGCTATCATCCTCCCAAATCAAATTCCTGCCTTTGCACTTCATGGGATTTTGAAATGCAATCTTCTCAAGGATCAACGAGACCTTATCAAGACCCAAATAGGTGGTAGGAAAAAACCTCCCATCATGATGTGTATGGCTCAAGAAATGTCCAACACAAGCATGAGTGATTTTATCCATCCTAAGATGTCCTCCATCTTCTATATGCTCTTGTGAGAAAGGAAGAAAATCATTGCACTCCATGGTGTGTTGAAGTGCACCTCTAATGAGATCTCTCCTTGAGACCTCCCTCTCATCCATAGTCTTCCAAAACCCTTGAGGTCTTGGATATGAAAGTAGAAGTTCCTCTTTGAGCTGAGAGGAGCTCATTGAGAAAGTGTCATTTTGAAGGCAGAAAGGGTTTCTTACTCAAAGATGTCTACCATCAATCTTCAAGGCTTCAAACCCCAACCTCCAATGTGATATAAAATCCAACAATGGCTCATGAGAATGATGGTTTGATTCCTTCTTGAGTGTTTCCATGTTTCACAACGCAGTGCAACCAAGCTGCTCTATAGTAGCAATGGGATTTGACCCTTGGTCATGCAAAAGTAAATCTCCACATTGATCAAAAGAATTTTCTGCAACAACATAATGTGGAAATATTTTCATACGTTGATGTGTATTTGGAACTTCTTGAAGGGCTACAAGATTCCCTTCCTAAAAAGTGTTGGCTGCCCCAACTGTTGATGCATGTGGCTACTCCTCCCTGAGTGTGACAGCGTTATCACAAGTCTCCTCAAGAGGTGATGTGATCTTTTATTTCTTTTCTCTTTCTCCATCAAAGGTTTGGATCAACATTTGAGTGAAATCTGCAAAAGTCTTCACCCTTGCATGGCTCAAGTGGCTGCACCACCAATCATAGGCTTCACCCTCCAAGTGCAGCGCTGAGATTTCAACATCTTCTTTCCCTGCTACAGGATGTAGTAGGAAAAATGCCTCCAACTTTCTCACCCAAGTTCTTGCATTAGATGACCCATCAAAGGTAGACAATAGAAATCTATTTCCTTTGATTTCTTTTATACTACATGGTCTCTTATCTTCCTTCCGCTGGATGAAATGAGGAAAATCTAGAGTCTCCCTAAAGGCTCTATGTTGAGATCTATACTCAACAAGGTAATCACTGAGGATCTGATGATCCAAGTCTCTTCCATGCTCAATATCTTATTCTTGATGAGAATAGGAAGTGCATGGTACTTCCTCTTCTTCTTCTTCAGTCTTCTTGACCTCCTTGGAGATGTCTCCTCTGGATCTGAAAATAGATGAGAATAAACTCATATTTTTCAACGTTTTGATCTTCTTGGGCTTAAACTCATAGGCTGAGCCAAGAAAGATGCTAACACCTGAAGACTCGGAAACTACCCCAGTCATCACCTCAATGGATGGCACTACTGGGGTAAGCTCTACTCTCTCTATTGAGGTGTCAACCGATATGGTCAAAGAAGTCTCCAACACGGGTGACCCCTGCGTCATACTGGGTGTATCCACATGCTCCCCATGATCCTGTGTGCCCTCATCCTTCAAGTGAAAGGTAGCCATTTTGATGGCTTCCCCCTCCATTATTCGGTCAAGCTGGGAAGAGGTATCCAACTTTCCCCCCCGATCTCGAACCATGAAATCAGTGGATCCCTCATACATGGGAAAAGGTGTCCTCCCAGTGGTACACTACAACTCTGAAGTTTGCGTGCTATATCCCCTACTGTTCCTTCCACCTTCATCCTGCCTGAGCTGACAATAATATCTGAAGGGAAAAGATGCTCTAAAGTATTCCCCCCTGGACTGCCATTCGCGAAAATAATCTCCAAAGGGTATATGATCATGCAGCCTCCCTTTCTTATTCGGTACTGGCGGTAAGAATGTAGGCATCGTGATCCTGGTTGGCCTACTGAAGGCTGGTAAATGCTGGTCATACTGTTGGGAGACCCCCATATTTGTCACCTCTACAACCTCTAGTGGGTAAGATTCTGCCTACCCTCTTTGTTCATAGAAAAATGTCCCCACGGTTTCTCTTCCAGTGCCATAGACAACTAGCTCCAGAGGCTGAGCCAGATCTATGCTCTGATACCACTGTAATATTCCTATTTTGGGAATGTCAGCAATCAGCAATCTATTCCAGAGATTTGACTGAGAGGGAATTTACCAGATGTGTCACCTCCTCAAGGAAGTGTGAGATCCAGAGGCTATCTGGCCCTTTTCAGACTCTGTCTATAGAGCTGCTTGAAGAATCCCACTCAAAAGTGAGCTACAGCAATATGCAAACACATACATGAGCATACCATGAAGAGACAGCGTTATACAATGAGTTGTGAGACAAGAAGATGAACATATAGCCAAGAATAATGTATAGCAGCAACAGAGTGTACAATTCTTGAGGAAACAACCTCTCAAGGAAAGGCAATGCAAGCCTCAATAATACATGTACATGAATATGAAGGGACACTGCTATTTCTGCATAAACCCAAGCTATGAGGACACAGTCTATAAGAGGTACTGCTCCATATCACATAATAACTAAAATATATGACATTATATGGCTCAAATACACTAGGGGAGAAAATATCTAACCCTTAGAATCACAAATACATCAATCCTCTAGAGGATTGGCTGAAATATACAAAATGGTAAAAATGCCAGAGTTGCTAGGCAGCTGCTGCAACTCAAATATGGAACTCAACAGAGAAGGCTGAATAAGATGAAAGATATGAAGTAAACCCTCTCCAACGTGTCTCCAAAGTGGAAGGCTGATCCCTACACTTGATATCTCACCCTTCAATCAATCTGCAAAACCCTGCAGCAATTGCACTATGAAAATAATGCAGTTACTGGAGCAAACCGCGCAGTAGGGGAAAAAATATGAGTTGGCCTGATGCCAAGATCTGCAAATAAGCTCCAAAGCTTCTAAAATAATCTTCCAAAGGAAATAAAGAATCTCCCTCTGAAAAACACGCAATGGAAGAGGTGTTGTGGAGTCTCCACTGCAACACCCTACAACACAGTATTACGCTGCTGCAGCAATAACGCTATGGAGGAGTTTATGAATACGCTTCTCGACTATGACAACCAAACACCAATTCCCTTGCAAAATACTGATGGAACAACCTCACCCAAGCAGGAACTTGAATTCCCCTGGGGCTGAGGGTGAGATCTCCGAACGTAGACACTCTGTAAACTAAACAGTGCTGTAGACTAGCTAAACAACCAGCATGCTCAAGACGTCGAAATGACCAGCTCAATATCAGAAACATATGCAGGAATGGCAATGGCTCTCTTCCTTTCCATATATAGCAAATGAAGGCTCTCCATGGGCCCTACTTCGAATTAGGGTTTCCCTTCCTTTAGAAGCTTCCCTCCTACGTTGTCCATGTAGTGGTTTCCCCCTCGTACCCTGCGCTGGTTGACTTGGTCAAACCTCTTTGCAAATGTCTCTTTTCACACATGGGTTGTGAAATCTAGTTCCATGGTTGATCCCTTTTCATACTAGAGGGATTTCATTTATGTTTTTATTATTATTGGGCTTCCTTTCCAATTATTCATCTCCTAAATGAATTTAGACAAAAATTAATGTTCCAATTTATTGAAGAAAATTTTGGAACATTACAATTGCATTGGAAAGTGTTATTTTTTAACAATTTTGTTAGTGGCACAATCAAATGTGCATAGTTCTTTATGAATCTTCTATAATACCCAGTTAAACCTAGAAATCCTCTTAGTTTTCAAATGTTCTTGGGTTTGCGCCATTCTTTAATCGCTTTAATTTTTGTTGGGTCCACTTTGACTCCTTCCTTGGATATGAAGTTTCGCAGGTATTCAAATTTATTTGTCCCAAAGGTACATTTTGATAACTTGGCATAAAATTGATTCTTCTCCAATACGAAAATTACTTCCTCTAGATGCTTGAGGTGCTCCTTCCATGTTTTGCTGTAGACGAGGATATTGTCGAAGAAAACTAATATAAATTTTCCAAAGTATGGATGGACGAGTTCATTCATGGTTGCCTGAAAGGTGGCTGGTGCATTTGTTAAGCCAAATGGAATTAACTTAAACTCGTAGTTCCCTTCATGAGTTTTGAACACATTTTTTGTGACGTCTTCTAATATTACTCAATTTTGATAGTAGCCTCTGTAGAAATTATACAACAAGCATGTATATGTTTGATTCACCCGATCTAACAATGTACTAAAGTTAAATACTGCATCGCTTCTAAAAACCCCACTGTCTTATATTGTATATTAAGCATGGATCATGAAACAATTACATACAAAAATATTCTCACAAGAGCCCTCAATACATTAGCTAATTGTCTCACACTGTCATATGCAAAAATCCAGACAGCCTGCCTTGCTTGCACAATCCATGATGGTAAAGATCTCTAAAAGATAGGAATTATTTCTTGCCTTGAATATGCAAGTATCATGGGCACTCCAATGGATTTTTTCCTGCATGTGTGCAAGCAGATAATCCTACAACTAATAGTCAACCTCCCTTTCACCTAGAATTCCACTGGGTCTCCACTGGATCTAACATGCATGCAACTGATAATAGTAAATCCTCAGTTGCATGTGAGATCACTGATTGTGAATTAATTAATTCACTATATCTCTCACTAGTGTATCTTAAATTACAATTAGCACAATTGAGTTTAACTCACTTAACTGAGTTAAACTGTTTACAACTTGCACCAACTCATGCACCACTCCACTTCGAACTTTGTTACAACTAGAATTACTCTGCATGTCCTGACAACCAACCTCTAACTCGAAATCCACTAGCTAATTGAGTTTATCACTTTCAGTTAAATCATTCAAGTCCACATTGAGAATAGATTATAGTTTAATGTCCATCTAAATTAAGGGATAATAAAAATAGACATGCACCCGAAAATAGCACTGTGGGCCCCACCCTAGTATCGGTGCTTAATGACACTAGTTGCTGAATGCAACCAGGTGCTGAATGCAACCAGGTGCTGAATGAAACCAGGTGCTTAATGCACTAGGTGTGGGTGCTAAATATTCTTGTTAAATCTAAAAAATCCCTCACAACAAGAAAGGTATTATCCTTCACCTCGATCCTGTCTCTATGGTATTTGAATTTTCTCCTGGTGAGCGCCTTCGTCAGAATATTTGCATCTTGATCTTTCGTTGGAATGTACTGAAGAAACATGATCCTCCTCTGCACACAATCTCTAAGATGATGGTACTGGATAACTATATTCTTGGACCTATCATGAAACACAAGATTAATCGAGAGTTTAATGCAACTTTTATTATCACAATGAATCACTGCCGGATCCATATAAGAACCAAAAAAACCAACCAATATCTTTCTCATCCAGATAGCCTCACATGCAGCTTGAATTTCTTTCATGTATTACGCTTCCGCTGAACTGAGTGTCATGGATCATTGTTTCCTGTTGTACTGGGAAACTGCTGTCGATCCAATGAAAAAGATCCCCCCTGATGTGCTCTTTCTGTCCGATGGACTTCCAGCCCAATATCCATCCGTGAAGCCATGCAACTTCACTCAATCCGTCCTTCTGTACCATAGAACATACTCTGAGGTGCCCTTCAGGTATCTCAGGATATGCTTCCCCGCCTTCCAAAAGAGCTTGGTAGGCTTAACCATAGCTTGACTTAGCTGGTTAACTGCATAGAAAATGTTCGGTCTCATGTTCACTAGATAGATTAACGAACCCACTAACTGTTGATAGACAGTAGCATCCACTACCTCTCGAGAAGTAGCATCCTCTTTCCTTCAGTTTCCTAGAAGAGGAGTATCCATGGGTTTGCAACTCTCCATGTTAAACTTACCCAGTATCTCCTTTGCATACTTTCCTTGAGACACAAAAATTTCACCATCCCGCTGCTATATTTATGATCCAAGGAAATAATGAAGGAGGCCCGTATCCTTCATTTCGATCTCCCTTGCAAGATACTCCTTGCATTAGTGTATCAGCTGCTCATCACCAGTCAAAATTAGATCATAAAAATAAATAAAAATGATCAATAGCTTACCATCAACCACAATCTAGTACAAGTTTGCATCCACTTCACTTTTGGTGAAGTCCAGTCCGGTGAAATAGATGTCTATTCGAGTGTACCAAGAACGGGGTGCTTGCTTCAGCCCATACAACGCTCTTTTGAGCCCGGACACATGTGACTCACTGTTTAATATTTTGAAACCTTCATGCTTCTCTATGTACACCTCATCCTTAATGATCCCATTGAGAAACAAAGTTTTCACATCCATCTGATGAATGCACCATCCCATCTGTGCTGAGAGTGCAAGGATGGATCTTATGGAAGAGTAGCTTGTGACAAGCGCAAAAGTATCATCATAATCTATCCCCTCGATCTGTGAGAAACCCTGGGCCACAAATCTAGCCTTGTATTTCTCCACATTCCCATCATCAACTTGCTTTACCTTGTAGATCCATCTCGATCCAACCACTGATTTGTCGACCAGTTTTGGGACTATCTGCCATGCACTGTTCTTGACAATGGAGTCATACTCCACCATTACATCAACCCAAGTAGGCTTCTGCATTGATTCCTGAAAGGAAGATGGTTCAATCACAATAATTTTTCTCATAAGAGCCATTATCTAGTAAATCAGTCAGGAGACTGTCTTTATCTATGCTATGAAGTAGGGGCTTCTACATTCTGTGCAGCATCAAGTCTCAACCTATCAGCTTCTGTGGTGCGCCTTCTTCCATTTCTGATGGATGGCTCTGCATGAGTGATTTTCTCCACTCCATGAAAATACTCATGTGGCTGATCCACATCTTGAGACTCATCCTTGGGAACCAATAGTTCCTCCTCTGCATGCAAGTCCATCTCCCTCTCAAGGGACAACCACATGGCTTTCCCCTCATAACATTTTATATCCCATCATTATGGGGTGTTTCTGTGTACCCCAGAAAAATCCAAACCTCGGCAGTTAGTTCAAGCTTCTTCCCGGTGTCCTTGGTCACATGCACATAAAAAATGAGCCAAAAATCCTAAAGTGTGAAACATCAGGTTTCTTATCCGTGAAAGCCTCTTTAAGTGTACTCATGCCAAGTACTCTATGAGGACAATGGTTTTGCACATAAACCGCAATGTTGCATGCTTCCGCCCACAAATGCATCGGTAGGCCCTGATCATGCAACATCACTCATGCTGCACCCACGATCGTTCTATTCTTCCTCTCCGTGACCCCATTTTGCTGTGGGTTATGAGGTGCTATGAGTTCTCTTTGAATTCCTTCTTTGCTACAGAATTTCTTGAATTCGTTAGAGATGTATTCTTCACCGTTATCGCTCCTAAGAGTCTTCACTTGCTTTCCTGACTCTTTCTCCACCAATGCCTTAAACTCACAAAAATTAGAGAATGTTTGATGTTTCTTCTGCATGAAGAAGATCCAACATTTAAGAGAAAAGTCATAAAAAATATTACATAGTACTTATGTTTTGCTATTCAATTAACCGAGAATGGTCCACACACGTCTGTGTGAACTCTCTCAAGGATCCCCGAAGCTCGGTTCTCCTTCTCATGAAAGGTGGAATTTACATACTTCCCCATGGTGAAACTCTTACATGGATCTAACTGAGAAAGTGTTCCCATTGGAAGTCCATGGAAATTTGTTGCATGAATTTCAAGGCTCCATGATGAAGATGGCCCAATCACCTGTGCCATAATTCGCCCTCATCCCGGATCACCACTTTTCTGCCTTGCCCATCATGGCAGCACAACCATCTACTTCTAGCTTGTAGAGATTCTTAACTCGATTCCCTATCCTCTTGGATTGAACCATTATTTTATGTCGTAGGAAAGCTTTTCCATCACTAAAAACAACGTCATAGCCTTTGTCCTTCAACATCGTGACTGAGACCAAATTTTTCTTCAGACCTAATACATGCATTATATATTTTAATTGAAATGGTTTACTTGAATCCCTCTAAAAGGTAATGGTACCAATATCGGTAGGACTTTATCATCCATCGTCACCCATCTAGTTATGCATCTGGAAATCTTTCTCCTCCAATTCACTGAAAAGTTCCTTGTCTGCCGTCATGTGAAAGGAAGCGCCACTATCCAAATACCACACATATCCCAATGCAATGGACACCATGCATGCGATCAATGAGAAGTCAAGCTCAAATTGCGAGGCAAGGGCCTCACTAGCTGCAGATCCAACAACCTTCTTGTTCTTCTTCTTTTGTGGATAGTTAGTAGCAAAATTCCCATGCTCGTGACAGTGAAAACACTTCACCTTGTTCTTCTTGCCTTTGGACTAGGATTTAAAATGGAATTTCTTACCCTTCCCCTTCCTTGCCTTGGAAGCCAAAGCACAATCCTATTCATCCTCATTATTAGATGAAGATCCATCTCTGGTGTTCGATCTGAACTCCTCTTGCACCAAATCCGACCACAGTCATTCCCAATATGGAAAATTTTCCCTTCCATTGACAAAGTCCTGATAACTATGCCAAATATTGGGAAGTCCTAGGAGAGCCAAGCTCACCAAATTATCATCAATGACTATTATTCCCACACTCCCTAGTTCATCCCGACATTGGAAAAAATTTGTGAGATATTTTGGAATGGTGTCGCCCTTTTCCATCTTGATCTTCCTGAGTTTATCTTTGAGGGCCAATTTCCTATGGTCGCTGCTGCTTTGGAATAGATCCATCAAAGCCTTCCACATAGCATATGGTGTGGATTTCCCATGGAGGCTTGAGATAATGTGGTCTCGTACTCCCTCCAACATGATCCTCCTCGCCCTTGCCACTTTATTTTGCGATGCATCAAGATTGACAACATCTGGCTTAGGAACATCTTTGTCAATGAATTCCTTCAAGCCATTGTATTCGAGTACTGCCTCCATTCTGTCCTTCCAAGAAATGTAGTTCGATATGCCCTCAAGTGCAGAATCTAACCTCAAGCCATTGAAAGCCATTTCAATCTTGAATCAACTGTGGCACCAAGAAGTCTTTCTGCAAATTCGAATTCTATCCAGTCACAAACTTAGCTCTTGCTTCATTTCTGCAATTTCATGTGCTTTGATACCATGTAGAAATTATACAAAAAGCATGTATATCTTGGATTCAACTGATATAAAAATGTACTAAATTTAAATACGGAATCAAATTTTTTGCGGAATTAAAAAAACAATTTCTAATCATATGAACATGAAGAAAGATCAATCACACATAGCACCGATAATTTCCCAGGGAAAGATTACAACTAAAAACCCCACTATATTCTATTGTATATTTCATGAAATAATTACATACAAAACTCTTCTCACAATAGCCCTCAATACATCTGCTAATTGTCTGACACTTTGATATGCAAAACTGACCAACACATAGCCAATTCTCAACCTCCAGACAACTTGCCTTGCTTGTGCAATCCCTGATGGTAAAGATCCCTAAAAGATAGGAATTCTTGCATGCCTTGGCTGAAAAAGTATCATGGGCACTCCAATGGATGTTTGCCTACATGTGTGCAAGTAGAAAATCCTACAACTGATATTCAACCTCCCTTTCACCTAGAACTCAACTGGGTCTCCACTAAATCTGACATGCATGCATCTAATAATAGTAAATCCTCAGTTGCATGTGAGATCACTGATTATGAATTAATCAATAGTTAATTCAATATATCTCTCACTAGTATATCTTCAGTCACAACTAACACATCTGAGTTTAACTCACTTAACTGAGTTAAACTGTTTACAACTTGCACCAACTCATGCACTACTGCACTTCGAACTCTGTTACAACTAGAATTACTCTGCATGTCCCACCAACCAACCTCTAACTCAAAATCCACTAGCTAACTAAATTTATCACTTTCATTTAACTCATTCCAGTCCACATTGAGAATGTATTACAGTTTAATGTCCATCTAAATTAAGGGATAATAAAAATAGACATGCACCCAAAAATAGCACTATGGGCCCCACCCTAGTTTGGGTGCTTAATGCAACTAGGTTCCGAATGCAACCAGGTGCTTAATGCAATAGGTGTGGGTGCTAAATATTTCTGTTGAATCTCAATAACCTCATCTCAAATATAATTTTGAGAAATATTCCATGCCTTGGAGTTCGTCTAGCATCTCATCAATGAATGGAATAAGAAATTTGTGTTTAATAGTAATTTTGTTTAATCATCTGTAATTTATACACAACCAAAAATATTCATCTTTCTTCCTAACTAATACTACTGGTGCAACATATGGACTTCTACTTTTCGTAATGACTCCATGCTTTAACAAAAAGTCTTTCTATTTCCATTTTATGATGATGGGGGTAGTGATACAGTTTTACATTTACCGGTGTCGAATCTAGTTTGAATTCAATGACATGTTCAATTTTCCTTTCAGGGGGTAATTTCATTGGAAATCCTTGAAATACCTTGTCATAATTATGGATTAGGGATGTAACCTCAGACTCTTGGTGAATCCCTTCCATTTATAATAACTCAAACTGTTGGCATTATGCGATGAGTACGAGGGATCCCTTGCGAATAATTGTCTTCATTTTCTTAGCAGAAATGATTTGGGTAGGTGGGGATTGGAATATGAACAACTTATACTTCCTCCCATCCATTTTGAACTTAACGAACTATTTTTGGTAATTCGCATAATACGTTCCTAGTGTTTGCAACGATTTTAATCCTAAGATGGAATATACACCACCTAAGGGGACAAAAATGGACTTCATTTCATATTAATTTAATTTAATTTTAACTTTATGGCACTTCCCTAATCCATTTGTTTGTTTCCCATTTGGAACCATAACATTTAAATATGCTATGAGATAGGAAAAAGTGTTCAGTCTTTTTGCGACATTGACATCTATAAAATTGTGTACTTCCTGAGTATATTAACACAATAACGTTCTGCTTCTTAATATGTCCTTTAATTTTTATTTTTTGTGGTTGAGCTATCCTTATGATAGTTGCAAGAGAAATTCTTGGCATATTTTCTTCTTCTGGATCTAGATTAGGAGCCTTGTTTTCTTCATTGGATTCTTCGTCAGAGCTATTTTTTGAAGATTCCTCTTCTTTTTCTTCTTCACAGTTGTAAATTTTTTGCGTAGGGAACATGTGTCCTAGTGAATATTTATCTCTGCATGTCCAACATTTGCCATATTTTTTTCTTTCGAAATTTCACTATTGTTTTCCTCCATCGCGCATTGGTGGTGGAATGTACATACCAATGTTTCCGAAGATGACTTACTTGACTTCCCTTTTGAGTAGTTGTTTGATTTTTCATTACTGGCATATGGAATTTTATGGGGCTTATATTTTTGCTCAATAATTATTGCTGCATGTCTAGCTTCTTCAATGGTTTTGGGTTTATATAGTTTTAATTCTTCCAAAATATATTCTTGAAGGCCACATCTATAAATTTTTAGCAGTTCTTCGTCTGAGAACCCCCTATGCCTTATATCTAATACTTCCCACTCATGGGTGTATTCGCATAAAAATCCTTTTTGTTTGAGGTGAACAATTTTTTTGTAAACATCATTTTCTTCTTCATCATGAAACCTTTTGAGCAGGGCATCTATAAAAAATTTCAAATTGAACAAATGAGCCTCACATCTGTTCGAGCACCATAGGAATCAATCATATGCTTCAACTTCCAGGTTTTTAAATGCGGTCATGACCTTATCTTTTTCACCTATTGGTGGGTTTGATCTGAAGATGGCGTCCATTTTATTTACCCACATAACGGTGCCCTTATGGTCCTTACCATCGTACTTAGGCAATTCCCTTTTAATTTTGTGGTAGTCCCATTCGAGAAACTTTGTATAGTACTAACTTCCTTGGAACTATATATGCAGTATTTGTGGGAATTCGTGCATCGATGAAAATTCATGACTTGGAAAAACTTCGCGTTTTGAGGTCTTGGGGTTTTGTGGTGACTACTGCAGGCTTAAAGGATTAAATGGTGGATTGAATCCTCCCATAAATTGGCTCACCATGCTCTCTATTTTATTGATATTATTTTCCAGTTGGTCTTGAGTACTAATTATCTTCTCTTGGCCTTTTCAGAATTCATCCTGCTTTCTTCTGACATTGTCAAGGCACGAGTGCATTCTATCGATCTCCTCCTGAAATTTTCTTGAATTCGCACAATCATTGTTACTCCCCAGTTTGTTCTTCTTTTTCTTAGTAAACCATTTTTTTTTAAATTAAATAATAATAATAATAATGATTTTTTTCACAAAGGAAAAATTCGTATTCTTTCATTAAGTAGAAAAATTACATGTTACATTTTATTGAGTATGCCATCATGTAGCAGCAAGATAAGCAGGCTTCATAGTCATGTATGAGCTAATATAAACAGAAAAGTAATCTAGTATCCGCAAGTAAGTTCAGTGCATAACTTACTGGAACGGAATGTGCCAAAAAACAAATAAACATGATAAATATACATATGTATAGCTGCCGAATTGTCCTATAAATAACATACACAATGATATCCAAAGAGATAAATCAAAATTTGCTGTCATGAACCAACAACCCAAAAATCCTATAGTTCCTCAATGAAATGCCTATGAAAAAACCTGTAAATCTATTCGCCATTATATTCTATGATATGCTAGGTACCTGAAATTAGCTCCGCGGCTTCTTTGGATAGTTTGTCTTCCACTTTATTCTGAGTCCTGTAAATATGATTGACAGAAACGGAGTCAAAATATAATTTGAGGAGATTAACTTCCCTAAGAATAGGATTTAGTGTGTGCGTGTAACATAGAGGATTTGAGTTGAACCAGTTTATCACAATAAGGGAGTCTCCAAAAATCCGAATGGAGTTGCAGTTTTTTTCCCGGGCAAAGATCAGGAGAAGTCTCAAGGTTTGCAGTTTGGAGAAATTGTTCATTCCAGGTCCCAGACCCATCTTGATATGATAGTGATGATGTGCGGTTAAGTAGAGAATAACCCCCCCCCCCATAACCCTGTAGATTGGAAGTGCCATCAAAGTAGGCCCAAGGTCGAGTGTGATCTATAGTTTTGGGAGTGTCAATCCTCACAGGTTTCTGGTGGGCCTCATCCAGTATCATGCTGTAGGTGGCCAAGATCGCTGAAGAGATGTGCTCTTCATTCACCTATTGATTGTAAAGAATGAATTTGTTGCGTATAATCCACAGATTCCAAGCAATAATCAATGGGAGATTTCACAACTTTGTGAGATTAGCTGTCGACTGCCACCATGCAGTCCAGGCATCTAGAATTGAATTCCCATTCCAGTGTATTATACATATCAAGCTATGGGTGACCAGTTCCCAAATGCGCAGAATGATATGGCATTCCAGGAAGATATGCGAGGCGACCTCCTCGTGCATAAGGCAAAAACAACATCTTGAGGGTCCTTGTATTGCGTGGCGATGGAGAAAATCCATCATAGGAGTGCAATTTTGAAGAATGCACCAGAATAGAAGTCTGTATTTGTGCGGTACTTTGAGTTTCCATAAAGACCGCCACCACCATAATTTTTCGTGTGGTTCCTTGGGTTGGTAGAGAGTCAAGTATCCCACTTTTGGGGAGTATTTTCCAGTAGGGGAGATTGCCCAGATCAACTGATCCTCATGCGCTGTCAAACGGATGTGCGATGCTTGTAAAGCCCTGATGAAGGTCGTCCAGGCCAGATGGCCAGTGTGAGGTATATCCAAGTCCTCCGCGGATAACCAAGATTGGGCATGCCAATTTGTGCGAGCCTGGTCAACGATCTGAGCAAGGTATCAGATACCCAAATTTTCCAAGTGCTCTAGGATCCAAGTAGGTAGCTTGTAGTAGTCCCCACTCCCCGACCATGAATCAATACCCACTTGTACAGATTCACCAGTACCAATTTGCCATGAGAGTCCTCTTTGAATTAGTGGGGCAGCTTTTGTGATGGCTTTCCAAATAATGGATGCACCAGGAGTGTGCACAATACTACCTCTGATAATAATAATGATATTATATATATATATAATTAAATTATACAATTAATTTAATTATATAACTTTGGAACAAAAAATTGTAACTATATAATATATAAATATGTATATAATTGAAAGGGTTAGGATTGGTGACCGAGGGTCACATCTTTTGACTGCGGTAAGAATAAAAGGTGGACATGAGTGTCGGAAGTGGTAATAACATCAGATGGTTGGATGCCATGCCATGACTGGCACAGAGGTGCCGCTGGCAGAGTTTACACAGTCAGGCAATGCAGACGACAAAGAATCTTTGTCACAAGGTGTCAGACTGTCCGCTAATAGACAACGTCGGGGGACCAGAGGTGTCAGACAAGCTGTTTGGTCAGCGGGTGGCCCACGCGCTGTAGAGGAGATTTTCTAGTGGTAGTAGGACAAAGACTACAAAGACAATGTAGGGACAGAGGAGACTGTGGTGCTAGAAAGATGGGGGCTGAAACAACAATTTGGCAATGGGCAATGGGAAAAAAATGACAAAGGAAAACTACGTTGAACAATGGAGATATGGTGTGGACATGACGCTGTGATGGTTTTCAGCAGACCGATGGCACAGGGAGGAGGTGGATGGAATACAACACAACAAAAGGAGGATAGTGTGGGGAGGACACAGGTGGAAGCCACATGTGTGAAAATCGAAGCTCTGACACCACTGGAACAAGATAAATGTTGTTCACTAAAATTCGCCAATGGAAGACACATGGATATATAAATATATAAATATATAAATATATATAAATATATATATATATATATATATATATATATATATATATATATATATATATATATATATATATATATATATATATATATATATATATATATATATATATATATATATATATATATATATATATATATATATATATATATATATATATATATATATATATATATATATATATATATATATATATATATATATATATATATATAATAGATGATGATTACAATCCCTTGGGAGGTTATCTTTTATAGGAGTTGATAGGCCACAAGGGTAAAAGACACATATTTTGACATAAGTGCTCTTTCGTAATTAATTGGGAAACTTAATTTAATTAATTTATTAATTATTAATATTTTTTTATTTAATTAATTAATATATATATATATATATATATATATATATATATATATATAAAATTATGAATATTTTATTCATAACATATATAGAATAAGGAAGTCAAAGGATGAAGACATGACCACTTATCTCATGAAGATCTCACAAATAAGGGATCAATTTCAAGGGTTTAAGGAAACTATTTCTAACTCTGAAATGATTATTTGTGTATTAAATTTTTTTCCACCTGATTGGAGTAGTTTTGTAGCTAGTATCTACTCTAAGAAGGATACTACACATTTTGATGAATTGTGAGCTCAATGTATCATGGAAGAATCTAGGATCAAGGAAAAGGATGACATTGAATCAAATGAAAAGTATCAAGCCTTCATAGCAAGGTCTAAGAAGTTGAAGAAAGAGAAGTTTGGAAAGTCCAAGAAAAATACTGATGTGTGCAATATTCAATGCTTTGAATGCAATGAGTATGGACACTTTAAGAGGGATTTCCAAAACAAGCAGAAAAACAAAATAAAGGAAATAAGTGAAGCTCACATAGTTGAAGAAAAAGGAGAAATTGAGAAGAAGTTGAAAGGAGAAGATCCCAAGGATCTCTACTATTAAATAAAGTCTCATCTCTGCCAGGTTAATTTTGAAAATTTTCTCTTTTATTAAGTAGAAAGTAGAGTAGCATGCATTGTTGTATACTCTAGAAAAGTCTTGATTTTTTAATAGAATATGGCATCATAAGAGAGAGAATATGATAATAGAATTAAAATCTACATGATTAAGTTGATTTGAAAAATCATCTAGCTATTAAAGAATGAGAAGATTGGGACCATTTTTCATATTATTGTTCATCCAAGCATTTTCTAACATCATGTTAGAGGTAGTCATTTTTCAAAGAGGCATAATAACGATCCTATAAGAACCATCATTTTGGAAGGTTCTTGTAAAAGATCATTATGACATGACTAGTATATATTCCATCTAGTATGGAAAAAATACTCTTGAAGGATGAAGGAATGAAAATAGTTGAGATGTAGTGTGAAGGGCATAATAAAAATATTTCTACTCATGGGAAAAGAAACCTATGTTCAACATGTATAAGAAGCAGGCCCATTCAAGAAAGGATGACTAGAAGGTTGTGTGGAAGAAAAGGTATGCATATTTTAAGTGACTCTTCTCTAGCATAAAGTTAATATTTACAAATAATCTTGCAAAAAGAGTTGGATATAAAAGTGTGCTCGGTAAGTCTTCCATATGGATGCATGATGCTCGAAAGTAGAAATTTGATATGCTTTGAAATGGATGAAAGTCAAGATTCTCTCACAAAATTTCATGGCATAAATATAACAATTTTGATAAGCATCAAGTATAGTCTCTAGAAGAAAGAAATGAATTTAACAATGACATCTTCAAGGAAGATGTTGTAGGTTGGTAATCAAGTTTGATTCGTGGTGAAAATGATTCTTATACAATGTGAAGATGGATCATGATAAAGGATGTTGATCTCAAAATGTACAAATAAGAAAATACTTTGATGAAAGAGACCATCATAATGAGGTAATTATGCTATTAATGTTTTGGTATTGGTTTTTTGGTTAACATATTGTTTTTCTACCTAGAAATATGCTGCAAAAACACATGATGACAATTGAGGCAATTTCAACTGTTGGTATTGGACTCGATTCAAAGAACATATGGATTGAATGACTCTTTTAAGGTAATCCTTAAAGGATTTTGAACTCAAGGTGTTTATATCATCATCTTGGAATTTAAAGGTAGAAATATAAGAAGATAACTTGATGTTCATCAATAAGTATCACTTTAATGGAGCTTGAAGTTTGATAAGGCTCAATATAATGCCTTCATTGATGATGCATAGAGGAAAGTGATATTAAATATTGATGGTTTGAATCCTTCCACACGATTTAAGGGAGAATATGGCTCTACAACATCTAGGAAGAAATAAAGTTCAAGATAATTAGATACAAAAGAAATAAGGAGCCATGAAACTATATCTATGAAGAACTAGTAGCTGATACACTTATGGAGACAACCTAGAGAGCTTGTGGTTATGGCTTCCCAATTGAAAGGAATTGAAATAAGATCCTTTGTGCTTTAGAGAGAGTATGAAGTCTCCTTATTATTTGTGAAGGAACAATGATATATTCCCTAAAACAAGTGGGAATAGGGACCCTCTCTCTAGTTGAGAGAGATTGATGATAAACATCACGTTTGTATTCTCTTCTTCGTGTGTCATGCACTAGACCAGGACTAAAAACCATACATCTAATGAAGTCCATGGAGAGAGGATGGTGGATGGAGGATTGGATAAGCATCTGTGATTCCATTGAGGATAAAAAATCCAATATAGGAAATGGACCGACACTCTTTGAGGATTGGACAAGTATCCAAGACAAGGGTGGTCGAAGAGGACCTATATTCTTTGAGGATTTAGAATCTAAAATAAGAATAGTCCTTCAAGAACATACCTAGTGAACATTCGAATGTGGTATGTACCTTGTAGAGGTAGTGTGGTATCTCACATAAATCCTCCCAACATTATGCTCTTCTATAAGAAAGAGCTTGTCAAGTTAATGCCTTACTATGTTGAAAATGTTGGTCATGATGTTGATGCTTAAATATGGCTTACCAATCCGAATATTATTATGAGAAATCTTCAGTGTGAGAATAATCTTGTACCAAGTGTAAAATTATGAATACCTCCCTAGTTAAGAGGGAGTGTTGGAAAGTGTAACTAGTTTCAGTCTTCATAATTGTCAATGTACTCAAATAATTATGCATATATTATGTTACAAGAAAAACAAGAAATAAAAATAATAATTTTTAAGCATGGGTTTCATGATCCATTTTGATGGCCATCTAGGTCAAGCATGTTCTTCATGCTTCTAGGGTTTTTCATGTCAAAAGAATATTTTTCTTGAGTCAAGAAATTCTTTGTAAATTGTATAAGACCCTGTTGGGAAAGTTGTAACATGTAAAATATATTGATTTTGAGTTTAGAAAGATCTATGAGCCTCCAAGAACAATTCGACCCTGTAAGTGAGAAGTCGGCCTAAAGAAGGGTATTCGACCCCATGGAAAGCATATAAATATAAGTAGATTCGACCTTATTTGATCACCAATTAGATATCTCAAGAAGAAGTTGAATTTGAAGCTGGAAACATCAAGGAAAATTGAGTGAAGGACAAGAAAGTAAGGAGAAGCAAAGAAGAACAAGAAAAATTTGTTTTTGGGCCAATTTCTCTCACACATGCGAAAAATCTATGGTTTCCGCAACTACCACAGGGCTGAAGACACAGGTCGAACTTGCAGGTTGAAGCTAGGGACCAAAGTTGAAGCTGGAAGATGGTTGAAATAGGATTGAATCGTGTTGTTTTGGTTGATATATGACCTAATTGGAAGGGATGACTTGGTGCTTGGAGGAGGACTTGGTCTAGGGTTTTGGGTCTTTTTTTACTCATTTGAAGTAGATTCTATAAGAGGAGAAGATATTTTATGGGTTGTCTCCTTGGAGGGGTTTTGCCATGGCTTGGAGCATAATACTTGTGTCCATTGTCTCTACTGTTTTTGTTCTTGATAATTGTTTGATGAAATATCTAATAAAACATAATATGATAAATAAAGTTCACAAGAAATTATTAAGATCAAGGAGAATTCTTCCCTACTGCATTCTCCAACACTAATGAGGGGAAGAAGAAGCAAAAAAGGGGGAAAATGTGAAAGGACAACAACCACAACACACTAGTGCAAGGATCCCAACAACCACTACAACCATTTCAACATGGACAACGATACATAGGAGAAGTGTTGGAAGTTACATCCAAAGATTAACCTGAAGAACAATAAGAAAGAAAATAAGAAGAAAAATATCATGACCACTGTTCTGAGAAACCATGTTGAAATAAACTCGAACGTGGATGAGAAGATCATTTGTACATCAGTGCATAAGGAGGTGAATTTGAGTACCCTTCAGCAACAAGAAGATAATGAAATGACCAAGCTATTCCATATAAAGATACAGGTCAAGAAGACCAATATTGATGCTTTGTTTGACTCAGGATCATAGGTGAATCTCATTGCAACAGAGCTCGTTAAAAAATTTGGATTGGAATTTCATGATCATCCAAGCACATATCCAATGGTATGGGTAAATAAGGATGTAGAGCTAAAGGTAACAAAACTGTGCAAAATTAGATTTTCCATGTGTTGATTTTATTGATGAATTAAAACTAGATGTGATTCCCTTGATGTATGTGGAGTTATGTTTGGGAGTCCCTATATGTACATGTGAGATGAAGTATTCATGTGGACAACCAACCAATATTGGTTCGTCAAGGTTGGAAAATTATTCACCATCAATGCGCACAAGGGAAAGTGAAAAATATCAATGGTAAGTGCCAAACAAGCCAAGAAATTTATTAGTTATAGCAAGAAGTATGATTTATTGTTTTTAATAGAAAATTATTCTATAGAAGGGCCAATAAAAGGAAAGGTATCCCCAGAGGGGTGTATTAAGAAAAAAAAAACAACAATTGGAAGAGTTGCTACAAGAGTATAGGGATGTGTTTCAAAAGCCTAAAGGGTTACCAAATAAGAAGGAAGTGGAGCACGAGATCCAACTATTGTGAGACCCCTCATTTCCAAACATTGGGTTGTACATGAAGTATATTATAGAAGAAAGTAAGGCGAATAAAAAGTTGCAGAAACTGCTGTAACACGTTTTTATTCAACTAAGTACACCACCATGTGGGTCACCAATTAAAATTGTGCATGATGGGCCAAATAAGGATGGGAATTGGAAGATGTGTATAGATTACATGGTGTTGAACAAAATCATGCTTAAGAACAAGTACCCTTTTCCAAACATAGATGATTTGTTAGATCAATTGCAACAAGAAAAGTACTTCACCAAGCTAGACTTAAAATATGGATATCACCAGGTTCAAGTGAGAGAATAAGATACCTGGAAGTACGCCTTTAAAACTAGGCAAGGTTTGTATGATGATTAGTCATGAAATTTGGATTATGTAATTCAACAACTATATTTATAAGATTAATGAATGATGTACTAAACCCTTTTATAGATTCATTTGTTGTTGCCTATTTAGATGATATACTAGTATGTTGTGATACCTGGGAGGAGCACATCTCACATTTGAAAGAGGTGTTGGAGACATTAAAGACTCAGTAGCTGCTAGAAAATCCCAAGAAGTGTGAGTTTACACGTTAGTATTTGGTGTATCTGGGGTATGTGATAGGTGGAGGAGAGATAAAGATAGATCTTGCCAAGATGAAGGCCATAATGAAATGACCAGTGCCTAATAATGTTTCTAAGTTTAAGAATTTCATTGGGGGAACACAATATCTGAGGAAATCCATATCCTCATTTTGAATGGTAGCTATACTACTCCATGCCATAATAGAAAGTGGAAAGAGTTTCCACTGGGGAAAGGGTCATTAGAGGGCTTTTGAGGAGCTAAAGAAGAATATTAGTCAAGCACCAGTTTTGGGATTACGAAACTTACAAAAATATTTTGAAGTGGAGATAGATGCAAGTGGGCATGATATGTGAGTGATATTGATGCAGGGAGGAAGGCCGATATGCTACCATTATGAAGTATTTCATGGGGTATTTCTTAACTACCCTACCCACGACAAGGAACTCTATTCCTTGGTGCAAGCTGTGAAGAATTAGAAGCACTATCTAATGGAAAAGTAGATATTAATCCACACAAATCACCAACCACTATAGCACTTGCAAGCCTAGAGTAAGCTATGTTAGCACTTCGTAGATTTATCCAGGCCGAGGAGAGAAATATAAGAGGTAACTACAAACTACTTGCGGAAATGGAAACTAGCCCTTCCAACCACAGAGAGGGCTCTCTCTTTCAACTCAGTCACTAATTATTGATTGCAATGAAGAAAAATGGCTAGATATTTGGAAAATAATAGAGTTTATAGGTGTTGTGTCAGGTCAGAAAGAAATCCATTGGGCATGAATTTAATAAAAAAAGTGAGATCAATGGCGTGGTGGATGCTCAGTGAATTGGGAAAAGCTGTTCAGAGGCAAGATATAGACACTTCCTTATGCCAATTAATAGTTGCATATGTGAGAATAATAAAGAATGTATATAACCATATCAAGGCATCAAACAAAGGATGAATCTTAAAATTATTATGGAAGAAAAAACATATGGAATGTCTAAATGCCTGCAACAAGGACAATTAACTACATGAATTTCGAAACATGTTTTTCATTTAAACATCATAGGAATAAATATAATACACACAAAATAGGAAACACACACATAAGAGAGATGTATCACATGAATCTCTGAAGATATTTAACCAGGTACTTCTATGTAACAGCGGAACTTGTAGATTTGGTTACTGTAGCAGCAAGACTTGTAGATTTGTTGACTTAATAGCAAAATGGCTTTAATTATAAAAATACACAAGAGGTATTTATAATAATAAATATTTATTTATATGATATAAGACGATGGAATGATTACAATGGGGCCCTACTTTTATACCTATGCAGGTGACCTTTCATGAACAGGCTTGTCTTTTAGACATGCCTTTTCAGCTAACTAATGACTACTTAACATAATTACAATATAATTAATTAGTAATTATATTTATTCTATTTATTCTATTAATGAATATATTTATTACATTAGTTATGAATTAGGTTCATAATATTGCCTTCTTCTCGAAAAGCTTTGTCCTCAAAGCTTAACTTTTCGACAATTTCATTTACTTGGGATTATTTGCTAAGCATTTCTTTAATCACTGGTACCTTGGCATGTATAATTCTCCAATAATACTTCCTTGAAACTGGGTTCTCTTTTTTCTCTCTTTTTTTTATTATTATAAAGCAAGAAGTCTTTATTGATACTTTTGATTTAAAAGATTCCACGAATTTTTCGCAGCGAAACTTGAATATATATATAGTATTTAACTCTATATATATAATTTAACTTCTCTTTTTTTGATGATGAACCTTTTCCTTTTTTTTTGAATTGGTACTTCTATATATATATATATATTTTAGATTAAAGTAGCTGTTGTTATGAATTTTAATAATTTTGTCCAAACATTATGTTGAACTTGAACCGATAGAAAAGTCACACCCTTTTGATCGGCGAGTCTGAACATGTTATTCAATGTGCAGATAGCGGAATCGATGGGGTAGACTGACGCGTCTAATTTTTTTTTGTTTGGCAATGGATGCCTCTGCCTCTGCTTGCCTGTGAAGAAAAGGTATCGATTGTGTTCATCTGTAATAGAAAACATGGCAGAGCAGCAGTGTATTTCATACAAGTTTGGAGACTGGCAAAAATTCTGACATATACAAATTCCAGCCAAGGATAAAGAAGCCGACATACTGTTGAATGATCTTGAAGAGGAAATAAGAAAAGATCGCAATTTTTTTTCTGCTCTAGTAAATGGTTCAGAAGTAACAATTGCCGCTGTACCCCCTTGCCTCTCTGAAAAATCGAAATCTCGAGACTGCTGCAGCATGCGAATGTGTTGATCTGTGAGGGCAACGTAGGGTACCACTGTGCGTTTGCAATCTTCGTCGACAGATAGACAAGTACACCCCAGTAAATGAATTGCAATTCGGTCATATGAAGTAAAAATCAGATCATACACAACGATATCATTAACCCATTCAAATTTCTCTTTCAATAAAGTGGCAAAAGCCAACTGCGTGCAACTTTTTTGTGATTTAAACTCTCTATATTCCTCTTCATCCTTATGCTTCAAACTATCTCTTCTAAACTTCTCGTCCTCCTTACGCCCCAACCATCCAATGCCATAGAGAACTATTTGTAATTGTGAATAATGGGGGGATGTGGCTATCACCCTTTTTATTTGGGCAACCATTTCTTTTATAAAATGCACATTTATGTCCTGGGAAATATTTGTCTCCACACTTCCAGCATGTCTCTTCCTTTTTTCCTTTATTACGCATTGGTGGGGGAATATATTTTCTTGAATTTTCCATGGATGTTCTACTTGATTTTCCCTTGACATAACTAACTGATTTCTCATTATTACAACATTTTTTATCTTTTTGTTTCTCATGATTTTCTCCTTTATTATGGATTACTGCATAATTTTTTTTACAACATGTAGAAATTTTTTTATAACCGTTTGTGATTTCTGCACATGAGTTCTCTATTTGCTGAATCTTTTCTAGAATTTTATTAATTTTTTTACTTCCTTCAGGATCTTCACATAATGGCACATTGTATGGTAAACAATTTTCTCGGGCTTGTAAAATTCGTTCATAAGCTTGTAGAACGATATTGTGTGCCATTGCTTCAACTTGTCCTTAATATGGCTTTGATACCACTGTAACAACAAAACTTGTAGATTTGGTTACTGTAGCAGCAAGACTTGTAGATTTTTTGACTTAATAGCAAAATGGATTTAATTATAAAAATACACAAGAGGTATTTATAATAATAAATATTTATTGGTATGATATAAGACGATGGAATGATTACAATGGGGCCCTACTTTTATACCTATGTAGGTGACCTTTCATGAACAGGCATGTATTTTAGACATGCCTTTTCAGCTAACTAATGACTACTTAACATAATTAAAATATAATTAATTAGTAATTATATTTATTCTATTAATGACTATATTTATTACATTAGTTATGAATTAGGTTCATAACATTGCCTTCTTCTCGAAAAGCTTTGTCCTCAAAGCTTAACTTTTCGACAATTTCATTTACTTGGGATTATCTGCTAAGCATGTCTTTAATCACTAGTACCTTGGCATGTATAATTCTCCAATAATAATTCCTTGAAACTGGGTTCTCTTTTTTCTTTTTTCTCTCTCTTTTTTTTATTATAAAGCAAGAAGTCTTTATTGATACTTTTGATTTAAAAGATTCCACGAATTTTTCGCGGCGAAACTTGAATATATATATAGTATTTAACTCCTTTATATATATAATTTAACTTCTCTTTTTTTGATTATGAACCTTTTCCTTTTTTTTTGAATTGGTACTTCTAGATATATATATATATATATATATATATATATATATTAGATTAAAGTAGCCGCTGCTATGAATTTTAATAATTTTGTCCAACCATTATGTTGAACTTGAACCAATAGAAAAGTCACACCCTTTTGATCGGCGACTCTGAACATGTTATTCAATGTGCAGATAGCGAAATCAATGGGGTAGACTGACGCGTCTAATTTTTTTTTGTTTGGAAATGGATGCCTCTGCCTCTGCTTGCCTGTGAAGAAAAGATATCGATTGTGTTCATCTGTAATAGAAAACATGGCAGAGCAGCAGTATATTTCATACAAGTTTGGAGACTGGCAAAACTTCCGACATATACAAATTCTAGCCAAGGATAAAGAAGCCGACATACTGTTGAAGGATCTTAAAGAGGAAATCAGAAAAGATCGTAATTTTTTTTCTGCTCCAGTAAATGGTTCAGAAGTAACAATTGCCGCTGTACCCCCTTGCCTTTCTGAAAAATCAAAATCTCGAGACTGCTGCAGCGTGTGAATGTGTTGATCTGTGAGGGAAACGTAGGGTACCACTGTGCGTTTGCAATCTTCGTCGACAGAGAGACAAGTACACCCCAGTAAATGAATTGCAATTCGGTCATATGAAGTAAAAATCAGATCATACACAACGATATCATTAACCCATTCAAATTTCTCTTTCAATAAAATGGCAAAAGCCAACTGCGTGCAACTTTTTTGTGATTTAAACTCTCTATATTCCTCTTCGTCCTTATGCTTCAAACTATCTCTTCTAAACTTCTCGTCCTCCTTACGCCCCAACCATCCAATGCTATAGAGAACTATTTGTAATTGTGAATAATGGGGGGATGTGGCTATCACCCTTTTTATTTGGGCAACCATTTATTTTATAAAAGGCACATTTATGTCATGGGAAATATTTGTCTCCACACTTCCAACATGTCTCTTCATTTTTTCCTTTATTATGCATTGGTGGGGGAATATATTTGCTTGAATTTTCCATGGATGTTCTACTTGATTTTCCCTTGACATAACTAACTGATTTCTCATTATTACAACATTTTTTATCTTTTTGTTTCTCATGATTTTCTTCTTTATTATGGATTACTGCATAAAATTTTTTAGAACATGTAGAAATTTTTTTATAACCATTTGTGATTTCTGCACATGAGTTCTCTATTTGCTGAATCTTTTCTAGAATTTTATTAATTTTTTTACTTCCTTCAGGATCTTCACATAATGGCACATTGTATGGTAAACAATTTTCTCGGGCTTGTAAACTTCATTCATAAGCTTGTAGAACGATATTGTGTGCCATTGCTTCAACTTGTCCTTAATATGGCTTTGATACCACTGTAACAGCGGAACTTGTAGATTTGGTTACTTTAGCAGCAGGACTTGTAGATTTGTTGACTTAATAGAAAAATGGCTTTAATTATAAAAATACACAAGAGGTATTTATAATAATAAATATTTATTGATATGATATAAGACAATTCAATGATTACAACGGGGCCCTGCTTTTATACCTATGCAGGTGACCTTTCATGAACAGGCATGTCTTTTAGACATGCCTTTTCAGCTAACTAATGACTACTTAACATAATTACAATATAATTAATTAGTAATTATATTTACTCTATTTATTCTATTAATGACTATATTTATTACATTAGTTATGAATAAGGTTCATAACATTCTAATCCACCAATTTCATTAAACTCAGAAAATTATTACAATATGCACAATGCTCTCTCCTCTCCAGCCTAACCAACCAACCATTTCTCCATAGTTCTTGTAGCCTTATATACATTTTCAGAAAAGGAGATCCATATGACGAGATACATTTTATTTCTTATCCACTGAGTGGATCAAGAATAGTTGAGTTTTAGAAACATCAAGCTTTTTAAAAATAAATCTAAAGTAAAACTGGTGACAAAGCTACAACATTATCTTCGAAAAAAACAATCCTATCCTATATACTAAATTTATATCTTATCCATTCATTCTTATCCCTATCCTCAACATCATAACGATAAGATTCAAAATTGATGCAAAAGCAGAAACATCATGAAGTATGAGTTGCGCAGCAGAGGGAACTGAATTTATGGAAAAATATGGTTCAAAGACTAACCCACATATCCTTAATCCTAATAGTTGTTATAAAACCGAGAGAGTTTTTTGTATATGAGAGTTTCAATGAGAGAAACCTTTCTCAATTTCTTCACATTGTTCCCCAAGTCCTGAAAATAAGCACCTTAACATAATGACTAAAATAGTAAATTACAAAACCTGAAAAATAGGATGTAAAGATGCATTTGAAACTTTCAATTATGACACATGTGAGGAAACCGAAGGAGGTTATTTTTATTTGGTCCATTATCTAAAAAAACCTCTTTTTGTTTTGAAAAATTAACTTCCATATGTTATAAAAATGCACCCAAAAAAATTGATTAAAATAGGAGGAAAATGAAGATTTTTATTTTTGAAAACTAGGCCTCCAAGAGCGTTGCATATATCTTAAACCATAACACCTGTGCAAATATTGAGAGAAATTTTTTTCTTTAGTCTATTCTTGAGAAAAAAATATTTCAATTTTCCAAAATTCAGCTCCATTTTGTAGGAAACCACTTTTGAAAAAGGTGAAAAAACTAGTCAGTTTCACAACAAATTTGTAGCAGAGTGTCACATACCTCCAAGATGAATAGTAAGAGGAAAACATACTTTTATTCCTATATTATAGGACCCTAACATTGGTTCCAATGGGGATGCAATACTCCCAGCGAGGTGCCAAGAACAAAACTGCGGACTAGTAATGAAACCATTGGGCAAAGGAGTCCAACTTGAAAACTGAAACCTGCTCTGTCCTATGACCTTATTCAATAGCTAACTGAAACCAATTCAATACTGCACATAATCTGATCTAAAAAAAATCACGCTACAAAACCATACTGAAACTACAAATCTTACTGCTGATAACCAAACTGAACATATTGCATCCAAAACTGAAAAAATTCTCGCCCAACGAGCTTATTTATGTACATAGAAAACTACTCTAAGCTGATCTATGAAAAATTAAACTAGGTGATACTAAAATTCCAATACAAACAATTCAGTAGTTGCCCAACCGTGGCTTCTTGACTATGTTTCAGCAAAATCAAAATTGGAACATGTAAGGGCAATGGAAATTGATGGTAGACTTGGTCTTCATAACACAAACATATTCGGAATTGCGTAGTGAATAATTCCTCCATATAGATGGCTATGGGATCATAAAATACATGATTTGTTTGTTGATCCTCAAGGCTTTCAGTGACTAGATTATTATTGTCGGATAGTTCAATTGTGCTCTCTTTGATATCATACAGTTTCAGGTCTGAGTCATCAAACCCATTCTCAAAACACTCCTCAATCTAAATATCAAAAGGAAACACTACCACCTCTCATTTCATATGACAAAGGTTCTCAAATAAATGATTTTGACATTCGAAATTGTGGCCCTGAATTTGAACTTCTAAGGCTTGAAGATATCTCTCAAATTTTTCAACAAACTCTGCTGAAAATTTGGTCTTGGATTTAGAGATACATTTGCATTTCTTTAAATACATAGAAAAAAAATAGGATAAAGCCTCATAAATTTGATCATCATCAAAATTATTCCAGTATTCTTTGAAACCTTCAATACAAATAGGGTCTTCCACATACCCTGTCATATTCTTTAACAAGCACCCAGATCAACGTGTAGTGGAGTCACCATGAGTGTTATGCAATCTGGATTCTTTGAAAATGGAGTCACCCGGTGAATGATTCAACCTTCATATGTCTGACTGTTGTCCACCATCAACAACCAGATCTAAACTTTGATGAGCTTTCCAATGGAAGATGAAACCGTTCGATCCCCAGTCATGACACCACTATGTTAGCACTCCGTAAATTTCTCTAGGCCGAGGAGAGAAATCCCATAGGTAACCATAAACCACTTACCAAATTGGTAACTAGCCCTTACAACCCCAAGGAGGGCTCTCTCTTTCAACTCAGTCACTAAATATTGATTTCAATGAAGAAAAATGGCTAGATATTTGAAAAATAACAAAGTTTATAGGTGTTGTGGTAGGTTAGAAAGAAATCCATCGGGCATGAATTTAATAAAAAAATTGAGATCAATGATATGGTGGATGCTTGGTGAATTGGGAAAAGATTTTTAGAGGCAAGATAAAAACACTTCCTTATGCCAATTAGATGAGTTTCAGATGTGACAAGAATAAATAATGTAGATAACCATCTCAAGGCATCAAACAAAGGATGAATCTTAAAATGATTATTGAAGAAAAAAATATAGAATGTCTAAATGACTGCAACAGAGCACCACTAACTAGATGAATTTTGAAACATGTTTTTCATTTAAAAATCATAGGAATGGATATAATACACACAAAAAGGAAACACACACATAAGAGAGCCGAATCACATGAATCTTTGAAGAGATTTAACCAGGTACTTCTGATCCACCAATTTCATTAAAACTCAGAAAATAATTACAATATGCACAATGCCCTCTCCTCTCAAACCTAACCAACCAACCCTTTCTTCATAGTTCTTATAACCTTAAATAAATTTTCGACAAAGGAGATTCATATGACCAGATACATTGTATTGCTTATCCACTGAGAGGATTGAGACTAGCTGAGTTTTAGAAAAATCAAGCTTTTTAAAACTAAAGCTATAATAAAAGTAATGAAAGCTACAACATTATCTTAGAAAAAAACAATCATATCCTATCTACTAAACTGATATCTTACCCATTCATTCTTTTCCATATCCAACATCATAACAACAAGATTTGAAATTGATGCAAAAGCAGAAACATCACGAAGTCTGAGTTGCACAGTAGAGGGAATTGAATTTATGGAAAAATAGGGTTCCAATACTAAATCATATATCCTTAATCATGATAGTTGTTACAAAATTGAGAAAGGTTTTTTTGTATGAGAGTGTCCATGAGAGAAACGTCTCGCAGTTTCTTCAAATTGTTCTCTGGCTCCTCACAATCAACACCCTAACATCATGACTAAAACAATAATTTACAAAACCTGAAAAATAGGCTATAAATATGCATTTGAAAATTTAAATATATGACACCTGTGAGGAAAATGAAGGAAATTATTTTTATTTGGACCATTCTATACAAAAACCTCTTTTAGTTTTGAAAAATTAAATTCCAGCTGTTAAAAAAACGCGCCCAAAAACAATGGCTAAAATAGGAGGAAAATGCAGATTTTTATTTTTGAAAACAAGGCCTCCAATAGCGTTGCATATCTCTTAAACCATAACACTCGTGAAAATATTGAGAGAGGTTTTATTTCTTCGGTTTGTGCTTGAGAAATACCACTTTCATTTTTCCAAAATTCAATACCATTTTTTCAGAAACCGCTTTTGAAAATGATGATAATAACAATTAGTTTTGCAACAAATTTGTAGCAAAGCGTGGCATACCTCCAAGATGAATAGTAAGATGAAAAAATAGTTTTATTCCTATATTATAGGACCCTAAAAAGCTACAATAGACCAGGAAATACAAGTGGATCGGGTTTCTACAACAGTTTCATTTGGCAAACAAGTATGTAATGTTCCTTTTTCAGAAACATTCTCAAATGACAAGGCAAATCTATTCCAGAGATAGAATGCAGGGGCATTTACTGGATTTGTCACCTTTGAACAAAGGATGAGCTCCAGAGGCTACCTGTCCCACTAGCAGACTCTGTCTATAGAGTGATTGTCAAAGGAAAATATCCCCAAATAGGGAAATACAACAAGATTGGGAATCTCTTAAGATAACCCCAACATTGCAACTACAACAATAACAAACACATCAAATGGGAAATAGCAGTGAATCATAAACACATGAAATTCCAGAGAATACATTGGCCATAATATTAAGACATAACAGCATAAAATATACATCATCTTGAGGGAATGATCACTCAAGAAAGGCACAACAAGCCTCAAGAAATATGTACATACAAATATGAAGAACACTATTGAATATATCAAGCCCTAGGCCATGACTACGCAGTTATAGGAGGAACTGATGCATAAAATATGGAAATACAAATGTATAGCAATGATAGGCTCAAATAAGAATGGGGGAGCAAGCTCTCAACCCCTTAAAATACAATACAACAATCCTTTAAGAGGATTGGCTGAAATCTATACAAAAATGGAATTTTGCAGAAATGCCGGAGTAGCTGGGTAGCAGCTACTCAAGAACTGGAAATACATGGAGAAGGCTGAAATAGCTGTAAAAAGTGAATAATCCTCCTCCAATAGAAATCTGAAGTGAAAGGCTGATCCTTTCACCCAAGACTTCTCCTCCAAGTGACTGTCAATCCCTCACAACAAATCTCCTCTCTGAAAACGCTCTTCACTGAAGGGACTGCGCTGCTAATGGTGGAATGTGGTTGGCCTGATGCCAAATATGATGGGATCTGCTCATAAACCTCATTTTATAACCTCCCAATGGATAGAACCTCTCTCCACTGAAAAACTAGCTCCGGATGGTGTGTGCAAACCTTCCCAGCAACACCCAGCAACACTGCACAATCTCTGCTGTAGAAACTACGCTGATGTAGATGACTAAAGCTATGGCATGAATGCCTGAATATGGGGAATGGAGTGCAATCCTTCATGAGCTACTCAAGAAGGAGAGGAATTCCTAAACAAGACTCCCTCGTGCCCGAAGGCACTGCAGCTCTGCTGAACAGCAAGAGGCAGCAACAAGTCTCTAAGACTCAAATGTAAAATGATCAAAGATAGTCTCAATGGATGCCTTGCTCCTCTTTTAAACAATGAGCCTTCCCTCCATGGGCCCTACTTCGAATTAGGGTTTCCTCCATCTAGAATCTTCCCTCCTACGTTTTCCCACATAGTGCTTTCCAACTCATGCCAATGCAGTTTGACTTGGTCAACCTTGGCCAAGCATGTTTGCAAAACCATCCTTTCACACATGGAGGTGTGAAATCCAGCTCCAAATAAGATCCTATTTCATACTTAGAGGATTTTTATTCTATAATGATGCAAAGAATGGGTCCCCTACCCATTTTATTAATCTCTTTAACAAAAATTAATGTTCCATAAAATTTGGAACATTACAAAGCACAAGAAGGGAAATACAAACAAGTTGGTGGACATGATCTCAAGGCCACCCACATCAAAGATCACAAATCTGGGGACTCTTATTAACATGGATACATTCACCCATGATGCATATATAAAGGCATATTCTGAGGATGAGGAATTCAAGGAGGTGTTTCAATAGTTGTATACTCAGAGTCACATGCATGATGGCAACAACACCATGGAATACCATCTCCAAGATGGGTTATTCTATAGGATGGATAAGCTATGTGTTCCTAAACGTGAGTGATTGCTATTGATTAGAGAGGCTCACACATCCAAGGTTGTAAGGCATTTTGGTGTAGGGAAGACCGTGGCCAAATTGCAGAGGTATGTGTATTGGCCCAAGATGCAAGAGTAGGTAGCTAGGTTCATAAGAGGATGCATGCTTTGTTGTACCAACAAGCATGTTAATAGGAAATAAGGTCTATATCATCCCTTACCTATACCCACTCGTCCTTGGAAAATAATTTCCATGGAAAGTGTGGGAGGTTTACCAACAAATAGGAAGGGACATGAGTACCTTTTTGTGGCAGTTGATAGGTTCAACAAGATGTGTGTTTTGATGCCTTGTAAGAAGGCCACACGTGGAAAATAAGCAAGAAAATTGTTCTTTGGACAAGTCTGGGTGCACTTTGGGATAATAAGGAGCAGCATTTCATACATGGACACATGATTTATTAGTGCATTTTGGACTACATTGTGGGAGAAGATGGACACAAAGTTAAAATATCTACAACATTCAATACATAGATAGATGGGCCCAGACATAAGTAGTAAACAAGAATTTGGTGCAATTTCTAAGGGGATACAACCAGAAGCATTCGAATACCTGGGATGAAAATCTGGTATATATACAACATTCTTACAATAGAGCAGCCCATACTTCTACATGAAAGTTCCCATTTGAAACTTGTTTTGGATATTTGTTTCCTTCACCTTTGGACATTGCATATGTGTAGCAAGGAAGAATGAGGTAAGATCTTATAGGAGAGGCCTTGAGGGCTGAAAAAATTATAGAGAAGATCAGACATATCCATATATAGGTATAACATAAATTATAGAAGTCACAGGAGAAATATAAAGCCAAACATGATCAACATCGAACAAAGAAACAATTCAAGGTGGGAGACAATGTATGGCTACAATTGAAAAAGGAGAGGTTATACAGGCCTGGTAAGAAAATAAAGGATCTAAGGTATGGTCCCTTTGAGATACTATAAAAGGTGGGTGATAATGTTTGTGAACTTAGTTTACCAATATATATGCACATTTGAAACTTTATAAGCCTTCCATGCTATATTAAGAAGAAGGATAGGTCCTACCTTCTGCAGATGATTTGGCACCATATGCACAAGCATTATTGACAAAAGATACAATTTTGTAGAAGAGGTTCAAAACTAAAAGACATGGGAAACATGACCTTTGGAAGATTGAGTTGAAAGGAAAACTTTGAGGAAAAGCTAAATGGTACACCAAAGAGAAGGGGGGAAATTATCATTACCTCATTAAGTAGAAGCTTTTGGGGACCAAAATCATCCCAAAATGGGGAGGTGTGATCCAGATTGGATAATTATATTATTTCTCATCCATCTTTATGTTTTCAGAGTGGAAAAAGAGGAGTGATAAACTCTTAGGACCATTTTTACCGGCGGGACCCAGTTTGGAAAATTGGGGTCTAAAACCTTCCATGAGCGTTTTGAGGCATCAAATGACATTTTTTGGGGGTACCTTGCTACTTTGGTGAAACTATTTTTTTATTTTATTTTTAATTTTTAATTTTTTTAATTTAATTTTTTTATTTTTTATTTTGTATATATATATATATATATATATATATATATATATATTTATTTCAGATCCTACAAACATAGGCCTTTCCAATGATGCAATAATAATGTCAATCAGAGTCTGTATGTGAAAGTTATGCCATTCAGAATTTGACCTTACCAAACTTACAACAATCCTTTGAAGTGGAGATAGATGCAAGTGGGTATGCTATGTGAGTGATATTGATGCAGGGAGGAAGGCCGGTATGCTACCATTATGAAGTATTTCATGGGATATTTCTTAACTACCCTACCTACGACAAGGAACTCTATGCCTTGGTGCAAGCTGTGAAGAATTAGAAGCACTATCTGATGGAAAATGAGATATTAATCCACACAAATCACCAACCACTATAGTACTTGCAAGCCTAGAGTAAGCTATGTTAGCACTGCATAAATTTATCCAGGCTTAGGAGATAAATATAGGAGGTAACTACAAACCACTTGCAGAATTGGAAACTAGCCCTTCCAACCACAGAGAGGGCTCTCTCTTTCAACCCAGTCACTAAAGATTGATTGCAATGAAGAAAAATGGCTAGATATTTGGAAAATAACAGAGTTTATAGGTGTTGTGTCAGGTCAGAAAGAAATCCATTGGGCATGAATTTAATAAAAAAATTGAGATCAATGGCGTGGTGGATGCTCAGTGAATTGGGAAAAGCTGTTCAGAGGCAAGATATAAACACTTCCTTATGCCAATTAATAGTTGCATATGTGAGAATAATAAAGAATGTAGATAACCATCTTAAGGCATCAAACAAAGGATGAATCTTAAAATTTTTACGGAAGAAAAAACATATGGAATGTATAAATGCCTGCAACAAGGACAATTAACTACATGAATTTCGAAACATGTTTTTCATTTAAACATCATAGGAATAAATATAATACACAAAAAATAGGAAACCCACACATAAGAGAGATGTATCACATGAATCTCTAAAGATATTTAACCAGGTACTTCTAATCCACCAATTTCATTAAACTCAAAAAATAATTACAATATGCACAATGCTCTCTCCTCTCCAGCCTAACCAACCAACCATTTCTCCATAGTTCTTCAAGCCTTATATACATTTTTAGAAAATGAGATCCATATGAAGAAATACATTTTATTTCTTATCCACTGAGTGGATCGAGACTAGTTGAGTTTTAGAAACATCAAGCTTTTTAAAACTAAATCTAAAGTAAAACTGGTGACAAAGCTACAACAGTATCTTCGAAAAAAAGAATCCTATCCTATATACTAAATTTATATCTTATCCATTCATTCTTATCCCTATCCTAAAATCATAACAATAAGATTAAAAATTGATGCAAAAGCAGAAACATCATGAAGTCTGAGTTGCGCAGTAGAGGGAACCAAATTTATGGAAAAATATGGCTCAAAGACTAACCCATATATCCTGAATCCTAATAGTTGTTATAAAGCCGAGAGATTTTTTTATAGATAAGAGTTTCAATGAGAGAAACCTTTCTCACTTTCTTCACATTGTTCCCCAACTCCTCAAAATAAGCACCTTAACATCATGACTAAAATAATAAATTACAAAACCTGAAAAATAGGATGTAAAGATGTATTTGAAACTTTCAATTATGACACATGTGAGGAAACCGAAGGAGGTTATTTTTATTTGGTCCATTATCTATAAAAACCTCTTTTTGTTTTGAAAAATTAACTTCCATATGTTATAATAATGCACCCAAAAAAATTGATTAAAATAGGAGGAAAATGCAGATTTTTATTTTTGAAAACTAGGCCTCCAAGAGCGTTGCATTTATCTTAAACCATAACACCTGTGCCCAGATTAAGAGAATTTTTTTCTTTAGTCTATTCTTGAGAAAAAAATCTTTCAATTTTCCAAAATTCAGCTCCATTTTGTAGGAAACCACTTTTGAAAATGGTGACAAAACTAGTCAGTTTCACAACAAATTTGTAGTAGAGTGTCAGATACCTCCAAGATGAATAGTAAGAGGAAAACATACTTTGATTCCTATATTATAGGACCCTAACATTGGTTCCAATGGGGATGCAATACTCCCAGCGAGGTGCCAAGAACAAAACTGCGGTCTAGTAATGAAACCATTGGGCAAAGGAGTCCAACTTGAAAACTGAAACCTGCTCTGTCCTATGACCTTATTCAATAGCTAACTGAAACCAATTCAATACTGCACATAATCTGATCTAAAAACAATCACGATACAAAACCATACTGAAACTACAAATCTTACTGCTGATAACCAAATTGAACATATTGCATCCAAAACTGAATAAATTCTCGCCCAACGAGCTTATTTATGTACATATAAAACTACTCTAAGCTGATCTATGCAAAACTGAACTAGGTGATACTAAAATTCCAATACAACCAGTTCAGTAGTTGCCCAACCATGGCTTCTTGACTATGTTTCAGCAAAATCAAAACTGGAACATGTAAGGGCAATGGAAATTGATGGTAGACTTGGTCTTCATAACACAAACATATTCGGAATTGCGTAGTGAATAATTCCTCCATATATATGGCTATGGGATCATAAAATACATGATTGTTTTGTTGATCCTCAAGGCTTTTAGTGACTAGATTATTATTTTTGGATAGTTCAATTATGCTATCTTTGATATAATACAGTTTCAGGTCTGAGTCGTCAAACCCATTCTCAAAACAATCCTCAATCTCAATATCAAAAGGCAACACTACCACCTCTCATTTCATATGACAAAGGTTCTCAAAGAAATGATTTTGACATTCGAAATTGTGGCCCTGAATTTGAACTTCTAAGGCTTGAAGATATCTCTCAAAATTTTCAACAAACTCTGCTGAAAATTTGGTCTTGGATTTAGAGATACATTTTCATTTCTTTAAATAAATAGAAAAAAAATACGAGAAAGCCTCATAAATTTGATCATCATCAAAATTATTCCAGTATATTTTGAAACCTTCAATACAAATAGGGTCTGCCACATACCCTATCATATTCTTTAACAAGCAACTAGATTAACGTGTAGTGGAGTCACCAAGAGTGTTCTGCAATTTGGATTCTTTGAAAATGGAGTCACTCGGTGAATGATTAAGCCTTCATATGTCTGACTGTTTTCCACCATAAAAAACCAGATCTATACTTTGATGAGCTTTCCCATGGAATATGAAACCGTTCGATCCCCAGTCATGACACCACTATGTTAGCACTCCGTAAATTTCTCTAGGCCGAGGAGAGAAATCCCATAGGTAACCATAAACCACTTGCCAAATTGGAAACTAGCCCTTATAACCCCAAGGAGGGCTCTCTCTTTCAACTCAGTCACTAAAGATTGATTTCAATGAAGAAAAATGGCTAGATTTTTGGAAAATAACAAATTTTATAGGTGTTATGGCAGGTTAGAAAGAAATCCATCGGGCATGAATTTAATAAAAAAATTGAGATCAATGATATGGTGGATGCTCGGTGAATTAGGAAAAGATTTTCAGAGGAAAGATAAAAAAACTTCCTTATGCCAATTAGATGAGTTTCAGATGTGACAAGAATAAATAATGTAGATAACCATCTCAAGGCATCAAACAAAGGATGAATCTTAAAATGATTATGGAAGAGAAACCATATAGAATGTCTAAATGACTGCAACAGAGCACCATTAAATAGATGAATTTTGAAACATGTTTTTCATTTAAACATCATAGGAATAAATATAATACACACAAAAAGGAAACACACACATAAGTGAGCCGAATCACATGAATCTCTGAAGAGATTTAACCAGGTACTTCTGATCCACCAATTTCATTAAAACTCAGAAAATAATTGCAATATGCACAATGCTCTCTCCTCTAAAACCTAACCAACCAACCCTTTCTTCATAGTTCTTATAGCCTTAAATAAATTTTCGGCAAAGAAGATTCATATGACTAGATACATTGTATTGCTTATCCACTGAGAGGATCGAGACTATCTAAGTTTTAGAAACATCAAGCTTTTTAAAACTAAAGCTATAATAAAATTAATGAAAGCTACAACATTATCTTCGAAAAAAACAATCATATCCTATCTACTAAACTGAGATCTTACCCATTCATTATTTTCCATATCCTCAACATCATAACAACAAGATTTGAAATTGATGCAAAAGCAGAAACATCACGAAGTCTGAGTTGCGCAGTAGAGGGAATTGAATTTATGGAAAAATAGGGTTCCAATACTAAATCATATATCCTTAATCATGATAGTTGTTACAAAACTGAGAAAGGTTTTTTTATATGAGAGTGTCCGTGAGAGAAACCTCTCGCAGTTTCTTCAAATTGTTCTCTAGATCCTCACAATCAACACCCTAACATCATGACTAAAACAATAATTTACAAAACCTGAAAAATAGGCTATAAAGATGCATTTGAAAACTTAAATATATGACACCTGTGAGGAAAATGAAGGACAATATTGTTATTTGGACCATGCTATGCAAAAACCTCTTTTAGTTTTGAAAAATTAAATTTCAGTAGTTATAAAAACACGCCCAAAAACAATGGCTAAAATAGGAGGAAAATGCAGATTTTTATTTTTGAAAATGAGGCCTCCAATAACGTTGCATATCTCTTAAACCATAATTCTTGTGAAAATATTGAGAGAGGTTTTTTTTCTTTGGTTTGTGCTTGAGAAATACCACTTTCATTTTTCCAAAATTCAATACCATTTTTTCGGAAACCACTTTTGAAAATGATGATAAAAATAATCAGTTTCGCAACAAATTTGTAGCAGAGCGTGGCATACCTCCAAGATGAATAGTAAGAACAAATCATAGTTTTATTCCTATATTAGAGGACCCTAACAAGCTAAAATAGACCAGGAAATACAAGTGGATGGGGTTTCTACAACAGTTTCATTTGTGAAGCAAGTACAAGAAGGGAAATACAAACAAGTTGGTCGACATGATCTCAAGGCCACCCAAATCAAAGATCACAACTTTGGGGACTCTTATTAACATGGAGAAATTCACCCATGATGCATATATAAAGGCATATTCAGAGGGTGAGGAATTCAAGGAGGTGTTTCAATAGTTGTATACTCAGAGTCACATGCATGATGGCAACAACACCATGTTCTACCATCTCCAAGATGGGTTACTGTATAGGCTGGATAAGCTATGTGTTCCTAAACATGAGTGATTGCTATTGATTAGAGAGGCTCACACCTCCAAGGTTGTAAGGAATTTTGGTGTAGGGAAGACCGTGGCCAAATTGCAGAGGTATGTGTATTGGCCCAAGATGCAAGAGTAGGTGGCTAGGTTCATAAGAGGATGCATGATTTGTTGTCCCAACATGCATATCAATAGGAAATAAGGTCTATATCATCCCTTAGCTATACCCACTCTTTCTTGGAAAATAATTTCCATGGAAAGTGTGGGAGGTTTGCCAACAAATAGGAGGGGACATGAGTACCTTTTTGTGGTAGTTGATAGGTTCAACAAGATGTGTGTTTTGATGCCTTGTAAGAAGGCCACACGTGGAAAATAAGCAAGAAAATTGTTCTTTGGACAAGTCTGGGTGCGCTTTGGGATAACAAGGAGAATCATTTCATACATGGACACAAGATTTATTAGTGCATTTTGGACTACATTGTGGGAGAAGATGGACACAAAGTTTAAAATATCTACAACATTCCATCCATAGACAGATGGGCCTAGACATAAGTAGTAAACAAGAATTTGGTGAAATTTCTAAGGGGATAAAACCAGAAGCATCTGAATACCTGGGATGAAAATCCGGTATATATACAACATTCTTACAATAGAGTAGCCCATACTTCTACATGAAATTTCCCATTTGAAACCTGTTTTGGATATTTGTTTCCTTCACCTTTGGACATATGTGTAGCAAGGAGGAGTGAGGTAAGATCTTATAGGAGAGGCCTTGAGGGCTGAAAAAATTATAGAGAAGATCAGGCATATCCATATACAGGTATAACATAAATTATAGAAGTTACAGGAGAAATATAAAGCCAAACATGATCAACATCGAACAAAGAAACAATTCAAGGTGGGAGACAATGTATGGCTACAGTTGAACAAAGAGAGGTTATACGGGCCTGGTAAGAAAATAAAGGATCTAAGGTATGGTCCCTTTGAGATACTATAAAAGGTGGGTGATATTGTTTGTGAACTTAGTTTACCAATATATATGCACATTTGAAACTTTATAAGCCTTCCATGCTATATTCGGAAGAAGGATAGGTCCTAACTTCTGCAGATGATTTGGCACCATATGCTCAAGCATTATTGACAAAAGATACAATTTTGTAGAAGAGATTCAAAACTAAAATACATGGGAAACATGACCTTTGGAAGATTGGGTTGAAAGGAAAACTTTGGGGAAAAGCTAAATGGTACACCAAAGAGAAGGGGGGGAATTATCATTACCTCATTAAGTAGAAGATTTTGGGGACCAAAATCCTCCCAAAATGGGGAGGTGTGATCCAGATTGGATAACTATATTGTTTCTCATCCATTGTGATGTTTTCAGACTGGAAAAATTGGAGTGATAAACTCTTAGGACCATTTTTACCGGCGGGACCCAGTTTGGAAAATTGGGGTCTAAAACCTTCCATGAGCATTTTGAGGCATCAAATGACATTTTTTGGGGGTACATTTCTGCTTTGGTGAAACTATTTTTTATTTTTAATTTTTTAATTTTATATATAATAATAATAATAATAATAATAATATAATCTCAATCAGAGTCTGTATGTGAAATTTATGCCATTCAGAATTTGACCTTCCTATTTTCACCACCATAATTCAAGAGGATGCCACGTCAGCCCCCATTATTCTTGAAAATGGGGCTAGCCACTTGATTATGATGTAAGGAACCCTTGAAGAGTCTATATTGTAACTCTGGTTAGGAGTTGAGGTAGTCAAACGTAACCACTAGTAGGCTATCAGGCTATGTTATAAACCAAACCACTACGAGGAAAAGGGGTTCCATTCTTTCTAGTGCATTTGTTCTATAGTTGGGCAAAAATAGTAAATAGGTTAGGAGGTAGAGTACGCAAAAATGATTCGTGCACTGTAGTAGCCCACAGGCCACAATCCATACTTCTTTGTACTCGTAGTCATATTTCCATTTAGAGGAAGAGAGAGGAGCGACCTCACCTTCCATCTAGTTTTTTCTCTCGAAAGGGTTTCCTAGGTCATATCATGTGTCAAATGTGTGTGTGAGAGAGCGAGAGATTTTATTTTTCTATTCTTCATTTTTTGCATAATTTTAAATGCAAACACATGCACTATTAACAATAAATTAACATATCCAAAAATCTAATAAAATTGTAAGTGTATAATTTCAGATTTTGGATATAATTTTATCAGATCTATTGTGACAAACTGTCCAATGGAATATCCACAACAATTTATGGATCAATGGATATAATGTAAAATTTTTGGTTGAATTACCATTATAAATAAACATCTAAACATATCTACAACTAATAAATGCATCTACCGTGGCTAACCATGGGGTACCAAGTATCAATGGACGACCTCGTAGATTAGTCATTGGAGTTAATATCATGAAACCAATTGGATACTCCCATGAATATAGGGACACTAATACATCTTCTAATATATCCTCTAGTTTAATAATATAATTTTTTGCTAATTGAAATATAGTAGGAGTAGATTGAAGATTAGTTAATCTTAATTCATCCATAGTACTCTTTATCATGACATTTATAGTTGCACTGAAGTCAATCAATGTATTTGGTATTTTGACATTATTGTTGTGAATATTTACAATGGGTCTTCCTAGATATAAGTACTTTTCAATTGTAGACTTTCTCATCATAATTTCTGCAATTTTCCTTATGAGTTGAACCTTTCATATTTCTTTTCCTTTTCTTCTATGTTTTTTAACACATGACTACTTTATTGTTTTTTGCAAAAATATGGATTTCCTTTATTGCCTGAAGCAAAGGGATTTTAATGCAAAATTTTTTCAACTCATCTAACATATGATAATATGGTAAAATAATTTTCTTCTCTACACCTTTATCAATATGTAATCTCTCCAGAAAAGGAGGGTTTTGTAGGGATATAGAGGGTTGCTCAGCTAGAGGAGTTGGTCTTATTTAATTGTCATCAATTTGTTTAGGAATTTATTCCTTTTGGGGAGTCTCCTCATTTTTAGGAGTTTTATAGTCTTTATACTATTGAATGACAATACAAGGTATTTTATTTTGTAAAACCCTCTCAGATTTAAGAAGGATATCATTTAAATCTAGAGGATATATCATGTAGGTTTGAAATATTTTTACTTCAACACAGTAAGTGGGTTACCGAGGTGCGTTATTATTAGGGTTGGGAAGAAATTGTGGAGGTAATTGGTCTGGTCTTTGAGGAAATGAAGTATATGGTAATGGAAGGGGTTGAATTGTGGTCAATTGAGTATGGAATTGAGATTGGGGATGATGTGGAGGTTAAGGTGTTTTGTCGCCAAAATTGTATAAGCACCGTGACAACAACTCAGGGCGAGGGCTGTCACTCTGATCCATGCCCACTCTGTTCTTGCTATATCCCTACAATAGGCTATGGGGTGTAGACCCTATGGAAATGAGATGATGGAAAACAAGTTGGGAACCAACCTTCCTAGGAGACACAATTGAGTGTCTTAGCTACTTGGTTAAATTTAGCAAGATTTAAGGATTAAATTAGATTTAGAAATGAGACCAGTGCCTTATGGTATCAAAATTATTGCTTGTTATAAATTATTAGCAAGTAACTGGATGGAAAACCATGAATTATATGAATAAATAACCTATATGAGATGCAAGTCCTAATATATAAGTGTGATGCAAGGATCTTGGTTAATTTTAGATTATATTCCTAGTGTAAATGGAACCTCTCTCTTAACTATTTTGAGACCAATCTCTAGAGTAGGTTGTGGGATGGAAGCCAACGGGAAGCAAGAAAAGGCTTGATTAACGATACCTCCCCCTGTGTTCCAACCACCCACTGCCTCTGGCACTGCAGAGATTGTAACTATTACGACTGAAAGGTCATTATGTTAACCACTAGAAAGGTGTTGAATCCCTCAAGCTAGAGGAGAAAGGGTTGTCTTAGGAGTCTATCAATCAAGCTTATGCTTGGAGGTGAGTTATTAGGTGCAATACTAGTTCTAGAATGAGATGCAACGATTATGAGTGAATTTTCTTGAGTCAAGATTGCTTTAGTCTTTAAGTACTTAATTGATTGTTAGCCTTTAATGATAAGAGTACTTGAAAATAAATGGTGAAACAATATTATGATCAAGAATGTGACAAATTATTAAGTGCCAATGTTAAACGATAAATAAATCCACACGATGCTTTAACCAATGATAACAATTAAAGGAACTTAGAGAACTTATCCACTTATTAATTAGCCAATGATTATCAAGATGAAAATCACAATTACTCAAGATATTCAAATGATGATTCTTCAACATGATTACCAATGATCTTATGCCAATGCTACAATGCCAACTATATTTCAAATGCCCAAAGTAACTTAAATCATAAACACGATTATAAAATTGGAGCTTAGATGTATGAGTACCTTAGTGTAACGTTTTAATTTTTTTTATAGCTAACACAAGAAAAGTAAACGCTATATTCCAACGTTAAAGGAACAAATATTCTCCACAATGAACTACTTCGAGCATGAAACAATGAAAACCAATTATGATAAATTATTTGGTGTTATATCCGATCTGAAAGTACTTATGACAACAGAGAAACAAGAGATAAATCTACGAGATATCAATGTGAGGCTGTGTTCCAAGTTATGCCCTACAATTTCTAAGTGCTAGAACAAGTTAGCCAGTATGGTTGCATGCATGGTGTCAAGTTCATTAGGATCAATGTGGTATTTAGATAGTAGTGCTTCCTTTCACATGAAGGGAGATAATGAAATTTTCAGCGACTTGGAGGAGAAAGATTTCCATATGCATATAAATGGGCGACGACAGACGGTACAGTTCTACTGAGATTGGTACCATTACCTTTCATAGGGAGTCAGGTAAACCATTTCAATTGAAAGACGTTATGCATGTTCCAGGTCTGAAGAAAAATTTGGTCTCATTCGCAATGTTACATGAGATTTTTACATTTCAATCCTCAAAGGGGGAATACCCATTCGATATAGACCCTCAAATGACACACCCAATTCTACGACACAATATGATGTAGTAGACCAAGTGATTTGTAATAAAATAATTTAGCTAATTAGCTTAAATTATTCCCAAATCACTTTTACATAAGACTCGACTAAAACACTAGGATTTACCTAAGAATTAAACGAATAATTTCACCCTAGCTTTGGGGTGAGGTTGGAGGGAAAAAATCTACCGACCATCTATGTTTAGAAACACAAATGAGTCAGTGAGACGAAAACCTCCCAGGATGAAATTTTTTCCAAAATAATAGACTTACCTAGGTTGTTGCATACATACAAGGTCTTACTAGAATAATTTATATTGCAAAATTGCAGAATGTGTTTACAATGACTTGATAAACAAGTGAATGATGATCTGATCCTTTTGAAAAAAATGAGTACAACAAGGTGGAGAATAATATTGAGGATATTGTGGGAAATATTGAGGGTATTGTGGATTTCTACCATAGGAACCTTGCCATCCTTGTCACCAAGAATAATTTTGAGGTTAGGGTGTCCAAGTTTTCCAAGGTAGGGGTGTGTTCCAATTATTCTGAGGTTGTGTTGTAGCTACAACAACCTCCCTCCAAAATTTCAGCCATGCTTTGATTTTGGAGCCTTCCTTTTACCATAAGAACTATTGTTTCAACTTATATCAAGTGTTATTCTTGTTTTCTAAGTGCTGCAATGACTCATCCTTTCATGGTAAGCTTGTGATGTTTTAAATTTGCTTTCCATGATGACAATTAGGCCTTTTCGGTAGTAGCTGATCAACTACTGAAGACAAACAAAACACTTTTTGTGAACACAAACAATGTTTTGCCTTGATCAACATTGATTGCATGCCTTTCTATGGGTATTTGCGTAATAGTTTATCACAATGAACTATGCAAATAATTTTCAGAGTGAACTGTGCAATCCCTTGAGCCAAGAAACTTCACAATAAACTGTGAGTAAATTTTGCAACCCTATGTTGCATTAAACTACGCAATACACTAAGAGACTGAATTGCACAACCCCTTGTCTCACTGAACTACAAAGTCCCTTCAACCAAATAACTACGCAGTTCCTAGAGTTTTCCAATTGTGCACTCGTATAAAATAGGAAGTTATCATTCCCATGTAGCAGTGTGGCACACGTTTCTAATTATATCTTTAGAAAAGTGTTAGTTAACTAGAGGTGGCTCCTTCATTTTAGGCATGTGCACCCGAAACCTAACCCTAATCTTGTGAGTGCTTATGTATATAAGAAAGGCATCATAGAGTTCATTCTCACACTTTCCATTGGAACCCTAGTAATTCTCACGAGTACAAGGAGCTTTGGATTCCATTTGCGTTGCTTTTCTAAGTAAGTTTCTCAACTAGCGTTTTTTTTGCTTTTTCTTTTGTCACTTTTTCTTTTGAAAGTGTTATTTTGCCCCACTTTTCTCATAAAAAGTGGCGTTTATGCTATTATTAACTTCTACAAGTTTCGTTTTAGTTTTTGTATTTATAAGTGATTTTGTATTTATAAAATAATGAGAACTATGAATGTAAGTATAAGTCAAAGAGTCAAATGTGGAATATGAATAGTGTAGAAATTTATAAACACAATAATGTATTTATGGAGTCCCTTGATCTAACAATTAAATCCACTGTTAAATATAGAATCCTTCTACTTAGTTCTTTACGGAAATTAAATCATCAATTGCAAACATATGAAGAAAAATCAATCGCACATAACAAGATGTTTTTTATCGGGAAAGCTTAAAGCTAAAAGCCCCAACTATCATATATTATGTATATCATGGAATCATGAAACAATATCATACAAATATTAGCTCTTAGAGCTCTTAGTACAATATACAATCGTCTCACACTATCATACAAAAATTGGTTCACACAAGCACCGATTTACTGGCTCCTGGCAGCCTGCCTCCACTGCGCAATCCCTGCTGAAGAAGATCCCTAAATGAATTCGATCTTGCCTTGCCTTGACTGCGCAATCCTCATTGGAAACTCCAATGTGTGTGTAGATGCATTGAATGCATCTCTATAGTCACAACTGAGAGTCAAACACACCCTTTCACCTATCTCTCCACTGGGTCTCCATTGGATCCGACATGCAAGTAGTTAACTGTTGTATTTGTTCAGTCTCAAGTTAGACACTGCTTGTGAATTAATAAAATAATTAATTTACTCATCTTTCACTAGTGTATCTTTAGTTACAACTAGCACAACTGAGTTAAAATAAATAAAAAATCACATAACTACTCTTCCAACTCTGTTACAACTCTGCCATAATCAGTTACAACGAATTCCATTGTGCATGTCCCACCAACCAACCTTGGAATGCGTAATTCCTTTATCTAACTGGTTTTCCACATCATTTAATTGAAATCAAGTGCTTCAATAGAATAAGTTATTATTTATTGTCTGATTATCATTAAGGGCTAATAATAATGGACATGCATTCTATTTTTATATTTGCGATCTATAAATAGACTTTGCCTATGATCTAAAATAGAAACTCATCTAAAGATAGAATTTTCTCAACCATCTAGAATTAGTCTCCTGCTAATTTTAGAATATTCTCACCATTCTAAAAATAGACATACACCTAAAAATAGCCTATGGGCCCCACCTAGTGAAGGTGCTTAATTTTCACTAGGATCATCATCTTGTTGAATCTCAACACTCCCTCTCAACAAGAAAGGGATTATCCTTCACCCCGATCCTGTCTCTATGGTATTCGAATTTTCTCCTGGTGAGCACCTTCGTCATAATATCTGCATCCTGATCTTCCATAGGAATGTACTAAGCAAAATGTTCTTCCACTGCACAAAATATTTGATATGATGATATCATATATCTATATGCTTAGATCTATTATGAAACACATGATTAATTGAGAGTTTAATGTAACTCTGATTATCAAAATGGATCACTATAGGATCTAAGTGAGAACCGAACAAACCGACCAGGATCTTCCTCATCTAGATAGCCTCACATGCAGCTTGGCTTGCTACCATGTATTCCACTTCCGCTGAACTAAGTGCCACAGATCTTTGTTTCCTGCTGTACCAAGAAACAACTATAGATCTGATACTGAAAACCCCTCCTGATGTGCTCTTTCTGTCCGTTGGGTTGCCTGCCCAATTTGCATCCATGAAGCCATGCAACTTCACCTCATCCTTCTATTTGTACCATAAGGCATACTTAGATGTGCCCTTGATATATCTCAGGACATGGTTTCCCACCTTCCAAAAGAGCTTGGTAGGCTTAACCATCGCTTGACTAATCTGGTTCATCGCATAGAATATATCAAGTATTGTATTAACTAAATACATGAGCGAACCCACCAACTGTTGATAGACAGTAGCATCCACTTCCTTTGTCGATGTAGCATCCTCTTTCCTCCAATTTCTTGGAAGAGGAGTGTCCATGGGTTTGTAGTCCTCCATGTGAAACTTACCGAGTATCTCTCGAGCATACTTTCCTTGAGACACAAACAATTCACCTTGTCACTGTCATATTTCCAATCCAATGAAATAATGAAGGAGGCCCATATCCTTCATCTTGAACTCCTTTGCAAGGTCCTCCTTGCATGAGTGTATCAGCTGCTCATCACAAGTCAGTATTAAATCATCAACATAATGAAAAATGATTAAAAGATTACCCTCCACCACAATCTGGTATTGGTTTTCATTCTCCTCACTCTTGGTGAAGCCAATTTCAGTGAAATAGCTTCCGATATGAGTGTACCAAGCACGGGGTGCTTGATTCAGCCCATAAAACACTCTTTTGAGTCTGCACACATGTGAATCACTGCTAAAGATCTCAAATCCTTCAGGCTACTTAATGTACACTTCTTCCTCAATGATCCCATTAAGGAACGCAGTATTCACATCCATCTGATGAATGTGCCAACCCATTTGCGATGAGAGAGAAAGGGTGGTCCTTATGGAAGAATACTGTGTGACAGATGCAAAGGTTTATTCATAATCAATCACCTCGATCTGTGAGAAGCCCCGAGAAAAAAATCTTGCCTTATACTTCTCAAAACTCCCATCAACAACTTGCTTTACCTTGTAGATCCATCTTGAACCTACCACTGATTTATCAACCGGCCTTGGAACAATTTCACAAACACTGTTTCTGACAATGGAGTCATACTCCTCCACCATTTCATCTACCCATGTGGGCTCCTACACTGCTTCCTGAATAGAAGATGGCTCTGTCACAATACATTTTCTCATGAGAGCCATGTATCCAGTGAATCAGTCAGGAGATTATCTCTGTCTGTGCTGTGAAGTAGGGGCTCCTACATTCTATGCCTCATCAAGTTTTAGCCTCTCAACTTCTGTGATATGCATTCTGCCAGTCCTGATGTTTGGCTCTGCGTGAGTGGACTCCTCCACTCCATGATCCTCCTCTTGTGGCTAATCCACATCTTGAGGCTCATCTTTGGGAACAAGCAGTTCCTCCTCTACATGCATTAGGGGAATTTTGAGGTCTAAAATGGGCCTCCTAAGGAAATTATAAAATAATAGTCGAAATAATAAAATAATATTAGATTACATCATCAAATTTTAGAGGGAACAAAGAATAAAATAATAATAAAATAATAAAACTATTTTTTCAACTCGTATTTTCAACTTATCTCCTTAATTTTTTACTCAAATTTTGAGCGGAAACACTCGTTGGATGCAAAATTTAATTTCTCATCCAAGGAGTACCCATGTTGCATACTTTCGATGGACCCTTCTACACGAAAAATGAGAAATACATGAAAAAACGTGATTTCATGTATTTCTCATTTTTCGTGTAGGAGGGTCCATAAAAAGTATGCAACATGGGTACTCCGTGAATGAGAAATTACATTTTTCATCCAACGAGTACTCCCGCTCAAAATTTGAGTAAAAAATTAGGGAGATAAGTTGAAAATACGAGTTGAAAAAGTAGTTTTATTATTTTATTATTTTTTATTCTTTTAACTTTTTTACTGCAAAAATGGTGAATCATCCCCCATGGTTGACATCATCATCTTGAATCCTATTGGTTCTTATAAAGTTAATTTTGGTTGTACATTTTTCTTAGGAGGCCCATTTTAGACCTTAAAATTCCCCTAATGAAGTGTAGCTCCCTCTCAAGCGACAACTTCATGGCTTTCTCCTTACTAAATTTTATATCTCGTCGCACCACAGTCATTCAACTGTTTGGAAAATACACATGATAATTATGGGGTGTTTCTTTGTACCCCACAAATATCCTAACTTCAGCAGTCGGCTCTAACTTCTTCTAGGCGTTCTTGGTCACATGAACATAAAGAGATGAGCCAAAACTTTTAAAGTAAGAAACATCTGGTTTCTTACCAGTAAAAGCTTCTTCAGGTGTACTCATGCCAAGTACTCTATGAGGACAATGATTTTGCACAGAAACCGCAGTGTTTCATGCTTCCACCCACCAGTGCATTGGTAAGGCCCTGATCATGCAGCATAGCTTGTGCAACACCCACGATCGTTCTGTTCTTCCTCTCCGCGACCCCATTCTGCTGTGGGTTATGAGGCGCTATGATTTCTCTTCAAATTTTTTCTTTGCTACAAAATTATTTGAATTCGTTCGAGATATATTCACCACCATTATCGCTTCACAAAGCCTTCACTTGCTTCCCTGACTCTTTCTCCACCAATGCTTTAAACTCATAGAACTTTGAGAATGTTTCATCTTTATTTTGCATGAAGAAGATACGACATCTACGAGAATATTAATCAACAAAAATAACATAATACCTATGTTTTTCTATTGAAGCAACCAAGAATGGCCCACACACGTCTGTGTGAAATCTCTCCAGGATCACCGAAGCACGGTTCTCCTTTTCATGAAAGGTGGTCTTCAAAAAATTACCCATAGTACATCCCTTGCACTAATCTATCTGCGTAAGTGTACCCTTGGGAAGTCCAGTAGAAATCTGCCGCAAAATCTTCAGGGCGCTATGGTGAAGATGGGCTAATCTTCTCTGCCATAATTTTCCCTCATCCCGGCTCACCACTTCTTCTTCTTTGCCCACCATTGTAGCACAGCGATCTACCTCCAGCTTGTAGATATTCTTGACTCGAATCCCTATCCTCTTGGTTTTACCCATTTTTTTATGTCGCAGGAATGATTTTCCGTCACTAAAAACAATGTCATAACCTCTGTCCTCCAACATCACGATTGAGACCAAGTTCTTCTTTAGACCTGGAACATGCATAACATCTTTCAACATAAATGGTTTACTTGACTCCCTCTTAAAGGTAATGGTACCAATGCCAATCTCACTGTACCGTCCATCGTCGCCCATCTCTATATGCATTTGGAGATCTTTCTCCTCCAAGTCTCTGAAAAGCTCCTTATCTCCCGTCATGTGGAAGGAAGCACCACTATCAAGATACCACACCGATCCCATTCCCTTGAAACCAAGCATGAGATCAAGGAGAAATCAAGTTCAAATTGTGAGGCAAGGGCCTCACTAGCTGCAGCTCCAACAACATTTTTGTTCTTCTTTTTCTATAGGCAGTTAGTGGTGAGATGCCCATGTTCGTGAAAGTCAAAACACTTCACCTTGAACAAATCCAGCTTCTTGCCTTTAGCCTCGGATTTTGAATGGGATTTCTTCCCCTTCCCTTTCCTTTCTTTGGCAACCAAAGCACAATCCTCTTCACCATCATGCTTTGATGAAGATCCATCGCTGGTATTCTGCCTTATCTCCTCCTCCACTAGATCTAACCAAAGTCGCTCCCAATATGGTAGTTTTTCCCATCCATTAATAGAGTCTTGATAATTGTGCCAACACTTTGGAAGTCCAAGGAGAGCCAAGCTCACCAAGTCATCATCAGAAAATGTAATTCCCACACTCCCCAACTCATCCCTACATTGGACAAACTTCGTGAGATACTTTGGAATACTGTCGCCCTTCTCCATTTTGATTTTTCTGAGTTGATCTTTCAGCGCCAACTTCTTATGGTCGTTGCTGCTTTGGAAAAGATCCATCAAAGCCTTCCACATTTCAAATGGAGTGGCTTTCCCATGAAGGCTTGACACAATATGGTCTTTCACACCTTCCAACAAAATCCTTCTTGTCTTTTCTACTTTCGTTTTGCAGACGTCAAGTAATGTAGCATCCGTCGAAGTGGGCCTAGGAACATCGCTATCAATAAACTCCTTCAAGCCATTATATTCAAGCACCACCTCCATCCTGTCCTTCCAGGCTATGTATTTTGAGCTACCCTTGAGTGCATACTCCAACCACAACCCATTGAAAGCCATTTCAATGTTTACTCAACTGTCAGACCAAGAAATTCTTGCAGTGAATTCGAATTGTTCCACCAACACAAACTCAACACTGCTTCAATATTGCAATCTTCAGTGATTAAAACTGCTCCGATACCATGTAGAAATTTATAAAAAAAATAATTTATTTCCAGACTCCCTTGATCTAACAATTAAATCCACTGTTAAATACAGAATCCTTCTACTCAATTCTTTGCGGAAATTAAATTTCCAATTGCAAACATATGAAGAAAAATCAATCGCACATAAAAAGATGTTTTTTACTGACAAATCTTAAAGCTAAAAACCCCAACTATCATATATTATGTATATCATGGAATCATGAAACAATCTCATACAAAGCTTAGCTCTTAGAGCTCTCAGTACAATACACAATCTTCTCACACTGTCATACAAAAATTGGTTCACACGCACCAATTTACTGCCTCCTGACAGCCTACCTCACTGCGCAATCCTAATTGGCAACTCCAATGTGTGTGTCAATGCATTGAATGCATCACGATAGTCACAACTGATATTCAAACACACCCTTTCACCTATCTCTCCACTGGGTCTCCACTGGATCTGACATAAATGTAGTTAACTGTTGTATTTATTTAGTTGAAAGCTAGACACTACTTGTGAATTAATTAAATAATTAATTCACTCATCTTTCACTAGTGTATATTTAGTTACAACTAGCACATTTTATTTTAACTCACTTAACTGAGTTAAACTAAATAACAACTCACATAACTACTCTTACAACTATGTTACAACTCTGCCACAATCAGTTACAACGAAGTCTATTGTGCATGTCCCACCAACCAACCTTGGAATGCGCAATTCCTTAAGCTAACTGGTTTTCCACATCAGTTAACTGAAATCAAGTGCTTCAAGAGAATAAGTTATTATTTATTGTCTAATTATCATTAAGGGCTAATAATAATCGACATGCATTCTAGTTTTAGATTTGCGATCTATAAATAGACTTCGCCCATGATCTAAAAATAGAAACTCATCCAAAGATAAAATTTTCTCAACCATCTAGAATTAGTCTCCTGCTAATTTTATAATATGCTCACCATTCTAAACATAGAAATACACCTAAAAATAGCCTGCGGGACCCACCTAGTGAAGATGCTTAATTTTCACTAGGATCATCATCTTGTTGAATCTCAACAAATAGTCATTAGATAGAATAGGGAAAAAAGAAGCTCAAGAGTCATGAGGGAGCTCAAATTTCACAAGGGAAGGTGAAAGGTCACCTCATATGTTATAAATAAACCCTCATAACTCAAAAAAAGGGGTTTGTAACTTGAGATTTATTCTATGAAAGAAACAAATTCTCTTTTATGATAACTTAATTGAAAAATATATTATAGTAATTATATGAAAGCAACAAATTATATTTTATGAGAACTCAATTGAAAACTCTATTCTAGGAAAGCGTTATAATCCATTTCTAAAGAAGTTGTTGAAACTATGCAACCATAGTCAAATTTCACTTTGGAAAACTCACATTATGGAAATAATGATTGCATTGAATTCCTCTTTTTGAGAGGAAAAAAATCGACCTAAATATCACCTCATTTGGACAAGAAGAATTTGGTTTTTGAATTTATGAATCCACTTATGTACATTAGATTAGGTCAGCCCTATACACATGTGCCTATTAGATCAGGTCGGCCCTAAATCAAGGGGACCCATTGGAAGTCCATAGATACAAGTTCCCTCTACCTCATTTGGACACAATGATGAGTCACTCTTTTATCTTGTTTTTTTTGGCTCGCACAAGTCTGATGCTCGTCCATGGAGGAATAGGTTCACTCTGAGGTGAAATTGCAAGGTCTGAGGCTTGCATCTCTGATTTAGGGTTTTGGGCCCTAGTCACAGGCACAACCCAGGAGGATCTCGACCAAAATCTTATGCATAGAAGCTCATCTGTGCAACTAGATCCTTCCAGTCGCATTGACAACCCTTCATCCATCCGACCAGGGAGTTAGTGTTTCCGCAATCATATCTAACCCCAATCGCACACTTACAAGTTCATCAATGCGACTAAAGAATCCCAATCACACACATAACTTGTCCTTAGTGCGACTGAAGCATGCTAGTCACACATATAGCTCATCCTCAATGCATCTGAATCATCCCAGTCGCACGCTCACCACTCCTCCGTGCGACCTACATTTAGGGTTTTTGATTCTCCATTACATAACATAATCACTCGCTTCTTGTGCTTCAGAGAGAAACCAGGTAGCCATAGTCACGCAAATTACTCCTCCTCCATGTGACTAGTGACTAACAGATGAATTTTCAGTATTCCAAAGATTCCTCTTAGTGACCGCATGGTTCAACAGTTGAATTCAGTCAGTGACAGTTCAATTCAGACTTCAAAATTAGATTTCAGAGTGTATACATTGTTGGGTTCATTTCATGGATGTTGTAGTTGTTTTGGTGGTTAGTTACATAAATGAAGATATGGATCATTTCACTTTTTTTTCTTTCCCCGAATCATTTGGTGAAAATATAAGAAGAATAATTTTCAAGGATTTTACCCATAGTGGGTTTTTCCCTTGTCTCTGACCAATCCTGGTGACTCTATGTGTGAATGATTTTCTTTTATTGTTCCTTTATGTCTGCTACATTGATGATGATGATATTGTTATTTCTACATAGTTGCATATGTTGATGAATAATGATGTAAATATGATTAATGTAATGATGTTATGGGGTGAATTTAATGTACTATTAAAGAAATGCAATTATCAAAGAAAAGAAAAATATATCCATATGGGAAATTAAAATTGGATCAGAGCTGGGCTGAATAAAATTCATGGAGATCACCCCTATGATGACACCATTGATGGAAGAAAGAGAGAATTGTGGAGACCTAAAAGAATTCTATGGTATGAAGGAAACCCTAGGAGATTTGTGCACAAGGGTTTGAGAGAAACCCTGGTTTATGGAAAATATTTGAGATTTGATATATGAAACGTTAGAATAAGATGCTCAAGAACTTGGGGAAAAAATTGATGAAGCCCTAGATGGGATAATCTCTAGTAGGCGTAGTTGCTGATATAGTTGGTTGAAATATTTAAGGCAAAATTGTTGTATGGAAAATGGATATTTATGACTCTTGAAGGTTTGTTCAAAATGGAGAGGATCATCCGTCATTAAAGATATGTATATCTTGACTTATGATGTTTATTTACATTTAGAATTATATATATTATTATTTTCTTGGCTATTACTCATGCTTCTTTCACACACACACACACACACACACAAACAAACAACCACACACACACACACACACACACACACATACACACACACACATATGAGTATTTGGATGATATGTGATAAGTGGATCCTTCTTAAGGATCATGGCTAGTGCAGGAAAAGAAGATATAGCATCGGAAAAGAAGCTCTTGATGAAGAATGTGACAAGCACTACAAGCTGCCTATGAGAAGGTGTACATGCATTTAAATACTACAAGGTATGCATGGTATACTATTTCAATTTTATGTTTCAGCTGTAATAATGGATGCCAAGGTAAGCCCTAAGGTATGATGAGAATATATCCTTCTCGAATGGCTCATGCATGCATATGAAGGTGATTTTAATTCATAGTTATTATGATAAAATGGTGCACCTGATATATAACACTTTTATCATAATGAACTTCTTGATTCTACGAGGCTACTTGGTATTGATCTTTGATATAATGGTATAACTTAATGTTTGGCTAACATCTATTGTTTTTGGATATCTCGATCCTGTGAACAAGACTAACACCTTGAATCTAGTAAATGATTGTCTCGACACTTGACATGCATAAGACATGATGAATCTCATATAAAAGGTTATCTCATTGATATCTATGGTATTGATAATTCTTGTGATAAACATGATAAAATTATGGAAAAAGGGTTTAAAATCTTGTTTTTTTGGTAAATTTTTATTAAATGGACTGACTTAATCCTATTGATCATGATAAAGCATGGTAACCATGATAAAACTATGAGATTGATACTCTATATATCTTATTAACCATGGTTATGGAATATGGTAAAACTGAATACCCTAACTTGATGGATTGACTTTATAAAGTTGATATTGTGTTCAAGATATTTGAAATGTGATGTCACACCTGTTAGCTTCCCTTAACATATGATCCTAACTCTTGATAGATTGAGTTATGTATAAGCAATTCATGTGATCATGACTCTTGTAGTCTACTTCCATCAACTCTTTGATTCTCTTCCTTGAAGAAAGAATGATGTCATGATGTAGTAACTGATGTTATGACCATGATGGGTGTATGTTTAAATTTATGATCTAACGAATCTGCTGATGCATGAAAGTATTATAGACATGTTTATAACATGAATGCAGATGAATGAAGTAGATCCCCATGTAGAGGGAGAACTTCTCCATAATATCCATTCTCCTATTGTCATTTGCATTATATGTATATTATGTACTTTTGAAATATGATTTATGGGAATAAATAGAAAAGTATTTGACATTGATGATCCACAAAAATGGTTCGATATGAGGAAAGATAAGTTTTCCCTTGCTATAAGCCTTATTCACATGGAAGAAAGCCTACAGGTGTGACTGTGGCCTCCCAATTGCACAGATGCAAGCTTAAGGGTGCGACCAAGGCACTGAATCAGTTTTGAGCTTGGGTTTGGAAGCTGGAAGCCACAATCGCTAGCATAATATTTGAAGAGTGTGACTATAATCTCCCAATTGCACCTAGGAAGGACCAAGGGTGCGACTATTCTTGCAGGACACAAAACTGAAGTTTTGTGCATGAAATCAGAGGTTCACCTGAAGGATGTTAGTATTACATATGAGGAACAAAAAACATAAAGATATGTGAGAAGGAAAGTTTGAATGTTTTCTATTTGCAGGTGACCAGCACATACTTATAGATATATCATTATTTTTGAGCTTTGTGCTACAAGAGTTTGGCATGATTTGGCTGATTTATATAAATGAGTAGTGTTTGGAGTTTTGACATGATGCTTGAAAATGAATTATGGCTTGCCTCGAAGATATAAATATATAATCATAGTGACATTCAATGAATTATATGGGTATTTAGAAAAACAGTTTTTTATTGGCCTCCTTGTTCCTAACACAATGGTTGAAATATTGACAATTGTGATTCAATATGAAGAGGAAACTTGCATGACTTACCCTTATTATATGAATCTACTTATAGTGACATAAATGACTTGTATTATGATCATGGGAATGAATTGATGAAGTTTTGGATTGATATTTCATGGTCAATGACAACCCATTGGCATGATAATAGATGAAATCATGACTTGATGAAAGCTCTACCTGTCACCTGATCTAAAGAATTGACACTGAGATATTTATGAATTTGATATTAGTATTGATATGGCTTCTAAAATTTTATGAACTGATTTGATTGCACAATATTGATTTATGAAAGGTTGGGAATGTTGTTTTGGTATAATTTTATGTTTGCAGAGAGCATTGCATTCATCAAGATCCCCAATCCTGATATGTCCATATTTTACTGTGATATGATGAAGTCAGGATGATGTGTTGATCCAAAGCTCCAGTTTAGAAGTGTTCCAAGGTATGGATTTGATTTTGGTTTTGGCTTTTATACTGATGATATACTCTTGATAGGATATGAGCCTATGATGATCCAAGCAAGAAGGAGATGGTCTCTAAAATCTTGAAATGATGAATCATGGCTTGATGGATCGATTTTTGAAAGTTGGGAAAATATAATATATATTGTGAAACCATTGAATAATTATTGGAAATGCAAATCCTTGGGCACTCTGATTTGAAGTTCAAGATGTTGTTGAACTTGTCATGGCATCTAACAGTTGATTCAAGCATTGATGTTCCACTTTGAACATCCATACACACACACACACACACACACACACACATGCGCACGCGCGCGCGTGCGCACTTGATGTGCGCACACTACTACATTTGGCGGAAATTCCGACACTTGGTTCCGACGCTTTTGACCAAATGTCGGAAATTTCCCCAAATTTTTTCCATCCCGCCCGAAACCATCGCTATACCGACGTTTATAGAAATGTGTCACAATACCAACACTTAGACAAAGTGTCGCAATTGCGATGTTTAGAGGAAGACGTCGCAATTGCGATACTATGGCCCACAACGTCGCTATTGCGACGACTGCCTCCAAACGTCACAAGTACGACACAACGTCTAAGTGTCGCAATTGCAACGTTTGGAGGCAGCCGTCGCAGTAGCGATGCTTTCTCCACCGTCGGTATAACGACACTTATATGTGCGCTACATAAAAATACGAAACTTATATGCGCGCTACATAAAAATTCGAAACTTATATGCGCGCTACATAAAAATGATTTTATTGTTTCGTATCCGTCGCAATAGCTACATTAATGTCTGATATCATGCGCGCATTCACCCTCTGCCCTTGCAGAACAACATTCACCCTCAGCATTCGCTCTCAGCTCTTGCAGAACAACATTTTTCCTCAGCATTCACCCTCAGCTCTTGAAGAACAGCATTCGCCCTCAGATCTTGCAAAATGGTAAGTTCTTACTGCAGGCCCTTCCTCCTATAGTAGGGTTGACTCTATTTGGGTTTTTTTGGTCAATTCCATTGGATTGTGTTACACTGTAGGGTTCTCTCTAGATGTCAGGAATCAAGATTCAATACCCTCTATTATCTTCATCACCCAATACAAGATTTAAATTTTTCCCAAAGAAACGCTTATTAATTTGGCAGCCATTATTTCTCCCTACTTTAAAAACCCTACATTTAAATGAAAACAAGCATTGCATTTCAACTACAAAAATCTATTAGTGTTCAAATGTACATGTGTGCTACATTAACGTCTGATATCACGCGCGCATTCACCCTCCGCTCTTGCAGAACAACATTCGCCCTCAGCATTCGCCCTCAGCTCTTGCAGAACAACATTCGCCCTCAGCATTCGCCCTGAGCTCTTGCAGAACAGCATTCGCCCTGAGCTCTTTCAGAACAGCATTCACCCTTCATTCGCCCTCAGCTCTTGCAGAAAAACATTCACCCTCAGCTCTTGCAAAATGGTAAGTTCTTACTGCAGGCCCTTCCTCCTATAGTAGGGTTGACTCTCTTTGGGTTTTTTTGGTCAATTCCATTGGATTGTGCTAGGATGTAGGGTTCTCTCTAGATGTCAAGAATCAAGATTAAATACCCTCTATTATCTTCATCACCCAATACAAGATTTAAATTTTCCCCAAAGAAACGCTTATTAATTTGGCAGCCATTATTTCTCCCTGCTTTAAAAACCCTACATTTAAATGAAAACAAGCATTGCATTTCAACTACAAAAATCTATTAGTGTTCAAATGTACATGTGTGCATCACTTGTGTAGGGTATTCCTTTTCCACTTTCACATTATCCAAGAATGTGTGCGGTATAGTTCATATTTTTTGTGATTTAGATTGTCTTGAAAAAGGAAAGGTAAATTATTTCCCATGGAAAAAGAAGGTTTTCCCTTTTTATAGGTTGTTTGGACTTACGTGGAAAAATTTATGGTATGCCTTTCGTATTATGTAGTTTAAATTTGAATTAACAGATTATTCTACATGAAAATATAATTACCTATGTGATGTCCTTCATCACTAATTAAAATTATAGGGTTTCAATTTCCTAGACTCTTAACTCATTTGATGCTAAATTCTAGGTTCTCATTGGTGGATCACTCTTCCATTGATTTCCTTTCCCTCTGGATCTTGTCATACTTTAAAAGTCATCAATGATACATATATTATTTCAGGTATCCCAAAAGGCTTTATAGTAGAACATATTGTGAAGTGTTTTTGACACTTGAGGATTCTTTTTAGAACTGCAACGTGGTCTATGCTATCGAGTTATATATCAAGCAACTTGTCCTTAATAACCACACTATGAGGTAGGTTCAACCAGTTTGAACTTGTTGGGACAAAGCATATGAAGTTGTGTGATGAGTCCATATCACAGGTCTATTATGGTGAAAAAAGTGAAGACACGTAATGATAGTTATTATATTAACATTACTAGAAAAATTTTCGAAATTATCCATGCTATCAAGATGTCAAAATTCTAGGCATTAGGTGTCAATACTCGTAGCTAATAGATAATAATAATAATATAAAAAAATCACAACTTTATTCTTGAAATATGATTGTTACACATTGGTAACCTAGTTCATGAGTTACTATCACCCAAAGACTGCAAAACAAACTTAAAGTATAAATTAAACCAACATGAGAATGCAATAAGGGTTTCTCAACAAAATGATGCCATAACCTGGCATTTTGAAACCCAAATTTGAATCCATCATAAGTAATACAATGCAAACTCAGATGGATTTTCAATGCATGTTTGCATGCTACACTTATTCTCTGTCTAGATATCATTTTTTAAATGGAACCATTAGTCGAGCCCAGGACATAGGGTATTGAATCAAAGTTGTAGTTTCTAACTTCTTGTATTGGTTCATCAATCTTGAAATTCAGACATTGCATGTCTTCATTGCTTCATGTTTTAATAATTTGCATCATATCGTACAATAGGAAATTAGGAATTATGATTATTATTACTTTATGGATCTGTTAATTTACTTTTAAGTTTGCATGGTTTAGTGTGAAATTATTCTTGTGTGCCCCTAGGCCCAGGTGAAGGAATGCCAAGGACTGAGAACCCTAGTTTTTAAATGGTATTGTTTCTTATGCCCAAAAACCCCTCAACATCACTTCTTATTAGTTCTTAACAATAGTGTTGTAAACAATTTGAGAATTGATATAGCAAAATCTCGCACTTCTCAAGATAAAGTCCTAAAGCTAAAGTGTGATACCATGTGTAATTCAATAGCCCCATTGTCACCAACCTCTTTTCACTTCGGGCTAGCTCTCCTCCAACTCAAGGGGGGTTCTCACTAGTAGATGTTAGGGATCTAATGGCCCAACCAAACCAAGTCAAGAGCCCCCTAACTCTCTATCATTACTACTATCAATCAAAATATTGAACAATAGGGTCAGACATGCATCCTGAAGATAAAATTGCCAGGGTATTTTTGGGTAATTTCAAAGGGAAAGTCCCCAAACACATATAATCAAGGAATTATAATGTGATTTCAAACATTAAATATCAACAAAATAGTTTAAAGGATATTGAAAGGAAAAAGGCGATGGAAGATAGAAAGTGCCTTACTTAAATTCTCTAAGGATTTTTCAATAGTTGCTCCAAAAGCTTCACTTCAAGGCCCTTCAAGATCGTCTCCAACAATGCTATACCATCAGCTTCAACAATGTTGCTCCAAAAATGTCCTCAAGGTCTTCACAACAAGTTTACTGGAAGTTGCTCCAACAATATATTCAATAAGGTCTTCATTGTCAACTCGTCTCTTGTTTGGGTGCCTTAATGTGCAATGACATTTTTCCAGGACTGAATTCAATGCAAGGCATATTTGAAACTCTAACTCTGTCTTCCGGTGTCTTATTAGAAATTATTTCAGTTTTCATTTTGTGTTTTCAAGTTAGATATTGTTTTCAAGTTTTTACATTTATAGTTTTATTGCAATGTGGCAGACTGATCAGAGCAGTGCAGGAACAACCCCGAGACGGGATGATCGCGGAAAGAGGCCAGCGGAAGAACATGTAAAGTGCCAGCATTTCTCTATCTTCAAGTATTTTAGTTATTTACATAATTGAAATAATATTAATTTTGTTCAAATATGCAGACACCTAGCCATGGTACGCCTGATGATTCCCTCTTTGAGGAAGAGCTTTCTTCATCCCTATCTCCGGTGTTCTTGTTGCAAAAAAAGGCACGAGATGCAAGGTCGGAATTTAATACTTTGATAGACGTGCCTCAAACACCTGAAACAGAAGAGAGGATAAAACATCTTATGAGCCAGCTAGAAAGATATCAGGTAATAATAAAAAGTCAAAAGGATATTTTTTTTGTTCTGCATGAGATGAATTGTGATAGTTTGATTTTTAATTTTTACATTGACTAAACTAATAAAAATTTCTTTTGTATGTAGCATTTTATGGCACTTGCTGAACCCAGTGTTGGTGGTAGTGGGACACAAGGGCAAGAGATTTCCCAACAACCCTCTCGTACACCTTCTACTCCTTTAGGTGCCAGCCAAGAAACACACCCTGCCCAAGCAGACACCCAGCCAACCGTTGAACGTGTTGGCAATGATGAGGCTGATATGGCCAACTACATTATTACGTTTCCTGGAGCTACACGTGTCAGCTCCACAGGGACCATTAATGGCACGTTGTTGGTGAATGATGAAGGTGTCCCTATAAAGCATGTACAACTCCCAGGTAAATTTTAATATTTTAACTATTTCATGTACTTTATCTAAAAAATATTTATCATGATTTTTATTTTTAAATTAATGATAATATCTTCTTTTTCTTTTGGTTTTATTCTGTGTAGGAAACAATGAGTTCTACAGGATTCTGGAGAGCCATGCGTTGGTAAATTTTGGCCCAACCATACGTACAGGGTGGAATTCCCAGAATTCCAACCTGAAAAAAGAACTTTTAGATTATCTAGAAGCCCTTTTTGGGGTCGGCACATTTGACAGAAAAGCGGTGGCTCAGGTAGCCGGCAAATATTTGAAATATACCGGGGACACCTATAGGACGCAATTGCAATTTAACCCTAGATATGAGCGTCCTCTCGCAGTTTCAAAGAGTGAGTGGAGAGCACTCATCCATGACAGAAAAGAGAAAAGGGCAAAGAAAGAAGGAAAAATGCCAACTGGACCCACAAGGTAAATTACAACTTTAATTCAATAGCTTTAATTTTCTCTATGTCTAAAATAAAAGTGTGCTACATCATATCTGACTTCAATTTTGTTGATGCTAGGTTGCTTGACACCTCAAAGGCAACCAAAGCTAGGATTGAGAAAAAGGGCCATCACAAGCTAGGCCAGGGCGGCTACTTGAAATTAGCTGCAAGAATTGTAATTAAGTAGCTAAAAATCTTATAATTAATTGTATCGCCTTCCAACATTTTTGTAATCCTATCAAATATGATTAAAAATACACAATCATATGTAATGTAGGGTGATGACTTCGGAACAGAAACTACAGAGGAAGATAAAAATATCGCTTTCCATTTCGGCTATCAAGCTGTAGTTGAACGTCGCAGAAGCTTGGGGCAGGTCCCAAGATCCAGAATGCCTAATAAGGTAAAACATTAACCTTTCAATATGTTTGTTTTCGTCCATAAATTTAATTTCTAACAACTTTGTTTAAATCAGGGGAGCAACACTACCGACGAGGAAAATAACCCAATTTTAGAGCCAGATGTAGATGCTCCGCACGTGCAACCTGATCATTGTAGTGGGGAGCAGGCCGAAAATGCTACTATCAGTGAGGGCCGTGACGGTAATTAATTTCCACTTATAATTTTTTCTAATTATACCTTGATGGTTGTCCTTATAACGTTTTTTGTTTAAATGATAGAGAATGTTTCCCTTGAGGATCTTACCACCAGAGAGGAAGATAGGGCAACAGTCCCAACGGCGACAACTGGTGCACCAGGTAAATAATATCATTGCAATTTTTTTTATTAATATTACCGAACTAGTTCAATGATATTTAAAAAATGACAATTAAAATTTAATATTATCTGTTTTTGTAGGCGATGCCCCGTCACTGGATGAGACCGGACATCGTGACTATGCAACTTGGTCAGCGGCGACAACTGGTGCACCAGGTAAATAATCTCATTGCAATTTTTTTTATTAATATTACCGAACTAGTTCAATGATATTTAAAAGTTGACAATTAAAATTTAATATTATCTGTTTTTGTAGGCGATGCCCCGTCACTGGATGAGACCAGACATCGTGACTACGCAACTAGGTCAGCGACGACAACTGGTGCACCAGGTAAATAATCTCATTGCAATTTTTTATATTAATATTACCGAACTAGTTCAATGATATTTAAAAACTGACAATTAAAATTTAATATTATCTGTTTTTGTAGGCGATGCCCCGTCACTGGATGAGACCAGACATCGTGACTACGCAACTAGGTCAGCAGTGCGGGTCGAAAGGCACGAAACAGGAGCAGAGCATGATGATATTGATGATGTAATTAGGAGCTTTATAAATAGGAAGAAGAAAAAGAAAATTTGATAATGTAAAATATTGTATTATTATAAGATAAACGTTACCATACTTGGAACGTTTTTTGCGTTATATAAAAAACTCATTTATCATACTATTTTTATGTCAAGCATTAATTGCAATGTTTCCTTACGTACTTTTTGTTGAATTGTTTTTTTATTAGTTATTGAATATTTTTTTTTATGCTCATGAAAGTAAAAAATGAAATATAGATTGGGTATTGGGGAATTGAGAGTGATGTGAGGGGGCGGGGAGGGGCCATAAGAGCTTCCACCTTCACGTGGTTGGCCCTGTTTAGTAGAGAATAATTTATTGGAGCGATTTAATCTTGGAGCAAACCTCCCTTGATCCGGCGTAGCAACAAAAAAGTCACTGTTGACTTAGTTGCTACTCTTTCAGATCGTGGGAGGCTTGTTCCAAGTTCATGCGACTCCAATAAATTGTTCTTGAAAAGAAGAGGAGCTTATTCAGGTATGTTTTGACATTTTCAACATATGTTCTAACATTATCATAAGAATGCATCTTAGAGTAAAAAATACAACATCAATTACTTGTATTTATTGTATAGATAATGATGGATTTTGATTGACTTGGTAGTGCAGGTACAAATCCTCTTGCATCATGAGCAATACAACTTGTCAACCAGGGTCATTTCAAGGATATTTTTGCTTGTGCGCTTGACCAGGTTCGTAATGTCACATTTTGTAAGTTCCTTTACAGTTCATAATTCAATATTAAGCTTGTTCATGATTATTATCTAGGTTTTTTGTATGTGTTTTTTCATGTATTTGATTGTAAGCAACTCTGCATGTTTCCTGTTGTTCACTATGATTTCTCCCATTACCACTCCCAGGATGAATCCGACTTTATTGTTACATAGGTTACTTTATTGTTACTATGATTTCTCCATTTACGATTTCATAGGTTACATCATGTAAAGTTGTCAATCTCAGGTTGTTGATGAGCTTTAGTTCTCCAGATTTGGGGCTTTTCTGATATTTTCTCCCTCATGTCATTCCTGCATCACCTCGTTGTTTGAGCATGCCAATTTTCTACCACTTGTACCAATTGGCACATGTCAATCTATGAGTGGTGCCACATTTCACCTATTTTCAGTGAGAGTTTAGGGTTTCTCTAACATAGCTTCAGAAATCCGATTCAGTGCCTGCTTGAATATTGTCACATAATACTCATGGTTTGGATTGATGAGCATGTTATGAATGGTTGGTTGATTCATAAGAACCACCCATATAGTCATCTTGAGATATTTTAGAAGTTTTATCGGGTTTCCTTTTTCACCGTTTCTAGTGGGTGGGATGGTGTGGGGTGATCCATCAATACTGGTGCTCTTGTAGTAGGGAATTTGTTTTTGGGGATATAAAGGAGCATTTGATGTAGATATCCCATTGGATGCATTCATAGATGGGCACGAGAGGTCGAGAATTTAAATTAAAAATATGCAACCTCTAGCATGGCAACCTGAAGGCCGCGAGAGACACTGGTTAAAGATTGTTTTGTGCTGGCCTTAATATAGTCGTGATTTCTTTCTATTATCTTAATGCAAATATATAGTACGGTCTCATTAAAATGAGGATTGTGGTTGTATTTCTCTTTGGTTGTTTCTCTCTTAATGCTCCAGAAGTTGCCAAAAGTTGCGATAGTTGTTTAGTTTTCCTGTTACAACTTAAAAGTGGTTTTTAGCAATGGGAGTCATGTTTTTTAAGGTTCATACTAATATGAAGATCTTGTAATTATATATTCAACATAAGAGAATATGGCCTCTGCTTTGGGAAGTATGACAAAAATTGCCACATCTACCTCATTGGGTAACAATGGAAAGGGGAAGAAGTTGGGTGCAATGTTTGATAATTATGGCAGACAATTGTCTTCTCTTTCAGTTTTTTTACCCATTTCCTTTAATCGCTCAAGCAGAAGAGGGACTCTGAGATTACGCGACAGAGAGAAGGTAGTTAATACAAGAGCTATGGAAAAGGAGTTGTACTTCAACAAGGATGGCTCAGTGACAAAAAAATTGTAGGTCAGAGAAAAAATTATGTTTAAAGGAAGGTCACCTGCTCGTGAAACTTCACTGTGGTGGATCTTTCCTTGTCCACTTATATTCGATTTTAATGTGTTATTTTAATTTTTCATGGAGGGTTGTTTTGGCATATGGTCTGGCATTCAATTGCACACTTACTGAAAGAATTGTTAATTTGTCTTGCAAGCGGTGTGAACAAACTTGCTGATCTTGTTGGAGTCACCCTTGGGGCGAAGGGAAAAATGTTGTCTTGGAGAGCAAGCATGGTTCTCTGAAAATAGTTAATGATGGTGTGACAGTAGCTAAGGAGGTAATTTGTAGATGTGTGCTCTGGTTTTTTTTTTTACGTTGTATTACTTCCCCCTCTTAAATGTCTTAGATTTGGTAGGCATAATTTGAAAACTCAGAGGTGAAAGGAAACATATTTGTTACCCAGTGGTCTACTTGGCCTATGGACTAGCCACATTAGAGTAATGCATAAAGCTTTTCACAAAAATAAAAGGAAAGGGTTATGGCTGAGTCAAATTTTATTGTTATTGACAGTGTAGAAATGTATCTCAATGCTATGGTTTTGGCCTTTTTATTGGTTGAATTAGAGGACCCAGTTGAAAATATTGGGGCCAAGTAGGCTGGTTTTCCTTTTTGCTGATGGTTTGGTGTATATAATTGAATTAGTTGCCTAAGGTATTTTTGGTTGCAAAATCCTTCTCATTTTTCATACAGTATTGGCCTTGTGGAATACATTTGATTGTGTGGTCTTGTTAGATCTACAACATTTGTAGTTGTTTAGTCTTATGGCCGAGGTGCACTTTTATTATGGAAATAGTTGATGCAATATTGTCATTTAATCCTTACTGCAGGGTAGAATGTTGAGAAGTTTCTTGTGAAACATTTGGTATTCAAAATGACACTTGATCCTATACAGCATCATGCACTTGACTTCAAAATTCACATTCAAAGTGTGCCAGACAATTCTTGCAAAATTTCAAATATTTATGTTGTTTTAAACCATTATATTTTTCATGTATTGGATGCTAAAAATGTGAAAAAGACTTTGGTATGAAACCAACTGGTGAATAATTTCCAGCAAAACAACCACTTCCAAGACATGATTTAGAAGTAGAACATATGTACTTATGAATCATAGAAAGATATCCTTGATGCATTTTCAATGTTTGGCTAGGGTTATTTTTGGAGAAAATAACTCCTTATTCCTAGAATAGTGATCTTCAATACAAGTAAATGCCAGAGAAGAGAGATCATCGTGTGACGCAAAAAAACTGAAATTGGACCCCTAAGGAGAGTTGGTGTGTCTGCAATCACTCTGTCAGCATTTTCCCTTGGTTTACCCCGTTCTTTTCCTCCAGCCCGAGTCTTAATTGACTTCTTCTTTCTTCGGGTTTATTTATCAAATTCGTAGAATTTGATAAATAAATACTATCCACAATGGTTGGACTTTAATTTATATTCCCAACTTTATATTATCTCCAAGCCTTATAACCAATGTTTAACTTTCAACACTTTGTATTTACACTCCACGTTTCTTTTTAAATAAATAACTTGTAATGAACTTTCGGCTCTATATTTCACCACCCAACCTTACAACAATCACGCTCTAGACTTATGCTAATTATCCGCCAATCGTTTAATTAAAAAATTTCATTATACTCCGGCCCCACCTATATATATCAATAACCAATCAAACACTCGTATCGTACCTGGCTATCCTCCACACACCTTAGTTAACCTCCGGGCAAGTTCAACGTGCGACCACCGTTCGATGGCCCTTCTCCAAATCAACGACTCTTGGCAATTTCGCTCGGCTTCCAACGTCGGGGTTTAACGTGCGATGGCACGGGTTAAATGGTGGTTTTTCGGGGATCACTTCGCCACGTGTCGCATTCCCTATGGAATCGCTCACGAATAGGAAATACCGCCTACTCCGCAAAAGTGGTGCGATATGGGCAACCCGCTTTTGTGATTCCGCTCGTGGTTTTGGTACACGGCTTGACCACGGGTGCAAGTCTGGTTCCACTATCCTTTTGTTTTTTAACTCATGTCCAATCCTCGGGACAGGTTCCGAAAGCACAACAATTTTTTCTCTTTATTAAGCGGGATTTTTATATTTGAACAGTGTTCATGACCCCGGTTCTCTATACAGACCTTGCCTTCGGGTGGGGTGAGTTCACAGGGTTATCCAACAATTTACGGGAATTCAAAGACAAAAGAATGGAATTATCAGTACCCAATCGCCTCACAGTTAAACAATTCTTCACAATTAGCAGTTCGAGATAATTGAATGGAAACTAAGCTTGGAAATCATTTAACTGGAAACAATTGTTCACACACAGAGGTTTATTGCAGAAATCCCCTCTCTACTCTCCTCTTCCCTCTCTACTTTTATTCATCTGAGGAATTACAATTTATATACATAACATATGGCTCTTTGGTTCCTCTGAGAGGACCTTTCTAGAAATCAAAAAGGTCTAATTACAATAATTCAACTAACTGAAACTGTTCGACTCCTACAACTCTAACTAGTCTAAGTAATACAGTCAGCTGAGGTATTGACTCCCAAATTTTTCAAAAAACTCCCAACTTTATCGAGTATTTCAACTTTTGGACCCTTGCCGATTTAATCCCGATTTCAACTTTTTCCACATCGAATTTTTGAGCTAATTCTTTATTCTTCTTTTTCTTGAATGAAGATTGCTTATAATGCTATAATCTAAAAAATACCCAATTACCCTCCTCAAATTATCTTTCACTTCAATGTTGTTCCCCTTGTTGTTTTATCATGTTTCATGTCGTTTGAAGGTTTTCCATAATAATTTTCAAATTTTCTTTAGTATTTTCCATATGTGACTCTGTTTCCTATACTTTGGACTTATCTTGCAAAAAGTATGAGATACTAGGAGTTGGATATCCATAAAGGGCCTTAAATGAGGAAATTTTAGTAGATGTGTGATAGGTAGTATGATAGTATCATATTACCATTCTTCCTTGAGAAACCCACTTCATCCATTAAGATTTCTTTTCTAAAGAGTAACATTGTAGATAACCTTAAAAACATTTGTTAACTATTTTTGTTTGACCATTTGATTGTGTTTGATATGTAGAACTCATGGCAGCTAGTGTTTCTCCACTCATATTAAATAATTATTTCCAAAAGTTTCTTGTTGCTATTACTTTAGAAAAACCATGAAGACTATGAATTTCTTTCACGGACACTTCTGCCACTTGGCTTGTTGTTTATGTACTTTGAGCTCTACAAAAAAAAATCTACAAAATTTGTCTGTATAAATGACCACAAAAATGTAATACTTACCTTTATATTTCAGTAACCCTGTAATAAAGTCTATTGATATATCTTCTAGTCTTTGAATATGTATGTGGAATGGTTGAAGTAACCCTAGAGATTTTACTATCTCTCTTTTATTTATTATGCAAACCTAACCTTCTCTTACAAAATTTCGAATATCTTTCTTCATTCCTTCCAAAAATATATTTTTTGATCCTTTGAGATGTTTTAAGGAACCCTGCGTCCTACCATCAGAGAGACATGGGACTCCCTTAATATTTGTTTATTCAAATATGCTTGCGTGCATAAAATATTCTACATTTGCACCAAAGTATGTCTCTCTTTCACTCCCAATGCTCCATAGAGTTCATCCCATACTTTATAAATTTTAGTTTTTGTTTAGTACTATTGTCATTTTTCCATTATGGCAAGCTTCTTCTAGCCACCTAGGAATAGAAAATGTTATTGGATATAAATTTGAGGCCTATTCTATTTTAGAAAGAGCATCATGTACTAAATTTTCCTTACCCTTTTTGCAGATTATCTCAAAATTAAAACTTTGCATTTTTTCTCCTCATTTTTGTTAATCTTCCAATGAAATCCATAGCTTCAAAAAATACTTTGTGCTATCATGGTATATCTTGACTTTAAAGTACCTCCCAGTGATATACTATCCCCATTTTTTATTGCATGTAATATTGCTTCCATTTATTTTTCATACGTAGATTTCACCAAATATTTTCTTTGAATTCCTTGCTTTTAAAAGCCAATGATATCCCTTATTGTGTTAATGTTGCGCAAATTCCTTGTCCTAGTGCCTCACACTCTACTATGAATGTTTTACCAAAAGTAGGTGCAACCAATGTTGGTGTAGAAGACATGGCATCCATTAAAAGAGAGAATGCCAAAGTAGCCTCATCATTCCATATAAATGATATTTTATTCAAGAGATATGTGAGTGGACTTGAAATTCATGCATAATTCTTAACAAATGATCAATAATATCATGTAAGTCTAAAAAATCTTCTAGAACCTTGATTTTCTTAGGAATAGGTCATTTTGTAATAGCTTTCATCTTTTTAGGCTCCAACTTCACTCCTTCCTTTAAAACAATATGAACCAAATACTCGAATTCTTTTTTCCCAATAGCACATTTGGATATTTTTACATAAAAATGATTGTTCTCAATAATTTATATAACTTTTCCACATGTTTACTAGTGTGGTATTCCCATGATTTATTATAAATATGTGTATTATCAAAGAAAACCAACACAAATTTTATAAGATGGGATCAAACAAAATTGTTCTTAAGTCGAGCCCGCCGGACTTCAAACGGCGATCAACCATAATTCAAACCAAATTCGCGTTCCAAAATAGCCTGCTGACGTCAGCCAATTTTGTGACGTGAAAACCCAATGAATTCTGCCCTAATCTTTTTCGGGTCCGAAGTTGGGCTGGCGTACGGAGGGAGAGTTGTGATGCGAATTTCTTATCAAATTCGCCCTAATCTTTTTCGGGTCCGGATTTCCACTACGTGAGCGGCCCAAGCAAAGATTCACTCCAATCAATTTCTGCCACGTGTCCTCAATCAGAACTTGCCCTGCTCCCGGATGTGGGTGCATTCGATGGCGTTTAAGGTGATGGGACATGGATGTGGCGATTTCATATCAATCACATTAAGTTTTAACGCTGTTCAATTAAGTTCCAAGGTTTTCACATCTAATTGCATTAAGTTTTAACACTGTTCAAGATCGGACCTCCACTCCTGTGAGCGATTCCGCATGCTCCAATATGATCCGGCCTTCGACTCTCATTAATGATCATAGATTAATTATTACGGGCGTCCTTCGATTTCATTGCAGTCGGGTCGATAAAATGGCATTTCGCTATGGTTTTTCAGACGAGCCAGTTGCTGGGTTACACTTCCTGCTCACTGTGACGAGAAGGAGAAGTGGCCAGCTGAACTACTGCGTAGACCTTGCTGCATATCTTTATTTCTCTCGGTCTAGTCCTTGTCTGTCTTCCTCTGTTTCTTGGAATTCTGCTTCTCTGTCTCCTCTTGTGCCCACTGCTAGTGAGACTGCACCCATGCGTCGCATGTGTTAAAGAATGCATTTCCGCAGGGGGAGCACTAGAGGTCAACTCCTGCGCGCTCCCTCCATCCCCTCAACCGAGTTGTCTTCCGGCCAGTCCAGTGATTATTATGCAGGTCACTATCCAAATACTAGGAGTGGGCAGGGTTGGGTTGTAGGATTTGGCCACCGTATGGATTCCCCTGCTCCTCGTTTCCCCACCGCTAGTTCACCTTCTCCCACGACGCGCACTGCGCAATTTTCCTTTAATTGCTCTCTCAACCGCCCACGAATTACAGCTTCAGTCACTGTGGTTTTCCGCGAGGAGGCCCAAACGGAGGAAGAATGCACCCGTCCAGCGGGTCTAAGCTCGGAAAAAGCTGGCCAGCATTCGGGCGTTCAGGAGGGGAGCCGTGGCATGAATGTGGAGGTAGCACCTAGCGATCCTGGACCTTTCGAAGGATGGTGCCAAATCGTCGAGGAGTCGAAGGATTAGTTTGGTTAATTTGTTTTTCTTGCTTCGCGGCCCACTTAATTGGGCTGATTTTAGATTATTTTACTGTGCTGGACCTTTGTAATATTTTTAAATTCTGTAAATTAAACGTTCAAGACTGGTTTCCCCGTATGAGGGCAGTCTTCTTAATTTTTTGATTTTTTGATGACAAATTTGCCATGAGTCTGGGTAATGATTTTGACTTCGGTGTAATTTTATTCCCACTGTTAATAGATTAACTTTACTTTGAAAAAAAAATGTTGCCCTGTTTCTATTTTAAACTTGTTTTTTGAAATACAGAGTCATGTTTATATGGTCTACGTATTATACTCTTTCTCTGTATATCTACAGGAACCTTTTTGCTATGAACAGGGTGGATGCTGTAGCAGGCTACTAATGGAAACAAGCGAGCCTGAACCTTACATCTCGGATGCAAGAAATGGTTACCAATTTTGGAATTAAGCGAGCCTGATCTTACAAGTGAGCTTGGGTTTCTGCAGATTGTTATCACACTCCTCACATGATTAGCGTTTTTCTCTGTTCAAGGATTTTAGGTACTTTAATTTGTATTTGGAACAATGGACGTCAGTACTCTATCTATTGCTTTACTATTCTACATACTGCTATTTCACTTTCTTATAGATGCCTCGAGCATATTTGGATGCTTTCTCAGATTTGTCGATAATCTCCATGTGGACCATTACTGGGTTTTATATCATGTCCCCGTATGTGACATGGGGTATTTTTCTATCATTGTCTAGGGTGGGACTTCCACTTTTCTAGATGGATATTTGGGTTCCAATCTTCAGATGTGAAAATGTAATGACTTCATGGACTATTTTACTTCATATAATATATTCAAAACAACATTTTTTCTCTTGTGAAAAAAAAATGATTAATTTTTATCACTCTGCCTTCAAAACTAGCGATGCTGGTCTATGTTGCTGGTTTATTGATATGGTTTGATGGTCTTTTTATATTTTGGACATATCACACTCCTCACATGATTAGCATTTTTCTCTGTTCAAGGATTTTGGGTACTTAAATTTGTATTTGGAACAATGGACGTCGGTACTCTATCTGTTGCTTTACTATTCTACATACTGCTATTTCACTTTCTTATAGATGCCTCGGGCATATTTGGATGCTTTCTCAGATTGTCGATAATCTCCATGTGGACCGTTACGGGGTTTTATATCAAGTCCCTGTATGTGACATGGGGTATTTTTCTATCACTGTCTGGGGTGGGACTTCCACTTTTCTGGATGGATATTTGGGTTCCAATCTTCAGATGTGAAAATGTAATGACTTCATGAACTGTTTTACTTCATATAATATATTCAAAACAACGTTTTTTCTCTTGTAAAAAAAAAATGATTAATGTTTATCACTCTGCCTTCAAAACTAGCGATGCTGGTCTATGTTGCTGGTTTATTGATATGGTCTGATGGTCTTTTTATATTTTGGACATATCACACTCCTCACATCATTAGCGTTTTTCTCTGTTCAAGGATTTTAGGTACTTTAATTTGTATTTGGAACAATGGACGTCGGTACTCTATCTGTTGTTTTACTATTCTACATACTGCTATTTCACTTTCTTATAGATGCCTCAAGCATATTTGGATGCTTTCTCAGATTTTTCGATAATCTCCATGTGGACCGTTACTGGGTTTTATATCAAGTCCCTGTATGTGACATGGGGTATTTTTCTATCACTGTCTGGGGTGGGACTTCCACTTTTCTGGATGGATATTTGGGTTCCAATCTTCAGATGTGAAAATGTAATGATTTCATGGACTGTTTACTTCATATAATATATTCAAAACAACGTTTTTTCTCTTGTGAAAAAAAAATGATTAATGTTTATCACTCTGCCTTCAAAACTAGCTATGTTGGTCTATGTTGCTGGTTTATTGATATGGTCTGATGGTCTTTTTATATTTTGGACATATCACACTCCTCACATGATTAGCTTTTTTCTCTGTTGCAGGGTTTTGGGTACTTTAATTTGTATTTGGAACAATGGACGTCGGTACTCTATCTGTTGCTTTACTATTCTACATACTGCTATTTCACTTTCTTATAGATGCCTTAGGCATATTTGGATGCTTTCTCAGATTGTCGATAATCTCCATGTGGACCGTTTCTGGGTTTTATATCATGTCCCTGTATGTGACATGGGGTATTTTTCTATCATTTTCTGGGGTGGGACTTCCACTTTTCTGGATGGATATTTGGGTTCCAATCTTCAGATGTGAAAATGTAATGACTTCATGGACTGTTTTACTCCATAGAATATATTCAAAACAACGTTTTTCCTCTTTTAAAGTTTCATTTTTTTAAAAAAAATTGAACCTGCCGTCGCTATACCGACCCCTTGTAAGCGTCGGAATTGCGATAGATTAGAAACGTCGGAAGAGCGACAGTATAAAAACGTTGGACGAGCGACATTAAAAACGTCGGACCACATTTCGTCGGAATTGCGACAGTTTACAAACGTTAGAAGAGTGACGTTCAAAACGTCGGACCACATTTCGTCGTAATTGTGACAGTTTACAAACGTCGGAAGAGCGACGTTCAAAACGTCGGACCACATTTCGTCGGAAGTGCGACAGTTTACGAAGGTCGGAAGTGCGACGGATTGGGAAACGTCGGAAGAGTGACACTTGTTTGGAAGCGACGGAAAAAGTGTCGATAGTGCGACACTTTTTAATTGCGTCGAAACTGCGATGGTATGGTAAACCACGTTTTTCCCACCCTCGAACTGTCGCTCTTGCGACGACTATGTGTCGGAATATCGACGAATTGGCCGTTGGAATTTCCGCCAAATTTTATAGTGACAAAACCTGAATGAGTTCATGATTGAGTTGTTTCATTCACATTGAGTAGCTACCGATCATCCTTCGATATGGCTGCATAAGATGATAGATTATTGGTCTAAGATATTCTTTATATGATATGTTTATGCATGGATGTATTGTTGATATTTGAGATTATTATTAATGAGCACATTTGGATGCCGATTTAGTATGATATCTGCCATGATATATTAGATGAAAGGTACATAGCACAACCTATATATATATACTTGATGTGCACAAAAAATGAATGAGTTCATGATTGAGTTTTTTCATTCACATTCAGTAGCTACCGATCATCCTTTGAGATGTATGCATAAGATGATCAATTATTGATCTAAGATATTCTTTATATGATATGTGTCTGCATGGATGTATTGATGATATTTGAGATTATTATTGATGAGCACATTTGGATGCTGCTTTAGTATGATATCTGCCATGATATCTTGGATGAAAGGTACATAGCACGACCGAGGTTGAGTACGATGTTGCTATCATGGCTAGTTGTGAGGTAGGATGAAGAAGCTCCTTAGAGAGCTGTATAAGCATGATTTGGATATGACATGGATACATTGCGATGACAAAGAGTGAGATCCGATTGGCAGGGAATCCCATATATATAGTTGGACCAAGATCATCTCATATATTGAGATAGTACATCTGTACGAGACAATATTAGGCTTGTGGTTGGAACCTCCTTCAGAGAGAGGATGAATATGGTATCCTTTTTTGATTTATATGATTATTTATGTTCTAACATGATATGTGATTTGACGTCATGTATGAACAGGAGACAAATTTTATTGATACACGATGATTACCAGATATGAGTATGATGAGAGCAACACTGATCGAGGACACTAAGCCAACTCTTCTTCCCTATTTAAGATCCCAAGGTGTGGAATTGAAATAAAGGGATCCTTATGTTGAGGGATCTCTAGATAATAGGGGATTACCCCTATTTTTTACCTAGTATTGAGATGTTGCTCCCCTATCTTCATAGGTTTGGAGACATTTCTCCCTTATTTTGTCTATGTTGAGTATACCCCATTTGGCATCATACTCACAAGCAGGTCTTGTTGGGATTGTCCTTCTCTGTCTAGCCAATGGGTTGAGGAGGCTTCGAGGCATGTGATCCTTAAATTTTTGTAAGTCGGGTATATCATCCAAACTAGATTATGATGCAGGTGTTCTACCACATGATTTCTTAGAGTCATCGATGGGAAGATCAGTAGGAATTAAGATTGGGTTGAGATAACCCTATGCAATTCCAGGTTGAGAATGAGCTCCTCGATGTGATACCAAGGTTGAGATATGTTGCCCTGTGTGTTTCGATATCCTATTGCTCAATATGGGGTCATAGTAGTAGCTCCCCCATGAGATTCCAGGTTGAGTAGTAGCTCCCCGATGTGGGTCCAAGTTGAGATGTGCTCCTTGATGACATGCTCTCCGATGATGATGTGGGTTGTAGGTTTGAATCCCCACCGATATTATAGGTAGTAGCCCACTGACAGAGATTTTGAATCATAGTTTGATGAATAGAAGGTGGTAGCTTAGGCTCCCCTCCGATGGAAAATTCTTCTTCTAGATTCAAGAATGTTCAACATATGAGTAGGGACAATTAAGAGATAAGCAGGAATAAGAAAGGAATGGACCGAGATGAACATTAATGATTTGAGATAATGAGATAATTGAGATGTTCATGGCATGAAAAAAACATGACAAGATGATGTGATGATAAAAAAACATATACTAGTAGGTGGAATTTTCCCTAGTTGAGAGGGAGTGTTGAAAATATGCAGCCATGGTCAAATTAAACTTTGGAAAGATCACACCATGGAGATAATTATTGCAGTGAATTCCTCTTTTCGATAGGACCAAAATTGACTTAAATATCACCTCATTTGGACAAGAAGAAGTTGGTTTTTGAATTTATGAATCCACTCATGTACATCAGATTAGGTAGGCCCTATACACATGTGCCTATTAGATCAGGTCGACCCTAAAGAAAGTGGACCCATTGGAAGGCTATAAATACAAGTGCTCTCTACCTCATTTGGATACAATGATGAGACACTCTTCTCTCTTGTTTTTTTTTGGCTCGCACAGGTCTGAGGCTCGTCCATGGAGCAATATGTTTGATTTGAGGTGAGATTGCAGGGTCCGAGGCTTGAATCTCTAATTTGAGGTTTTGGGCCCCAATCACAGTCACATATAAGGAGGATCTCAACCATAGTTTCACACACAGACAAACCTTCATCCATGGGAGTAGGGATTTAGGGTTTCTGCAGTCAGATCAAATCCCAGTCACATGCTTCCAGGATCATTAGTGTGACAAGAGAATCCCAGTCGCATGCATAGTTCATCTTAGGTGTGAAAGGAGCATTCCAGTCACACACTCAACATGTCCTCCATGTGACAAACATTTAGGGTTTCTGATTCTCAGTTGTAGACCAAATTTGCCTGCTTCCTATGTTTTAGAGAGCAACTAGGAAACCATAGTCACGCATATGACTCCTCCTCCATGTGACTAGGGACTGAAAGATGAAGTTTCAGTATTCCAAAGATTCTACTCAATAACCACAGGCTCATTAGTTGAGTTTAGTTAGTGACATTTCAGTTCAGAATTCAAAATCATAATTTAGAATCATAATTCAGAGTGTATACATTGTTGGTTTCATTTCATGGATGTTGTAGTTTTCTTGTTGGTTAGTTGTATAGATGAAGATATGGATCATTATACTATGTTTTTTTGAATAATTTTATGACCATCTATCGTGATAATAAAAAACCACCATTATTTTAGCAAATAGTTACCTTCGAAAATAATGGGGACCCTTTTTATTTTTTGAGTTAAAACAAATAAAACCTTTAGAATAATTCATTATATAGAAATAGGGATAAAAAAGGGATAAAACCTTAAAATTTATCCTTAAAAGCACTTAAGAAGATAAATATTGCATTATCACATTTCGAAAAACCACAATGAAGCATATATAGCTCCTAAAAGGTTACTAAAAACATATTTCGATCTGATGTGAATAAGAAAAAGCACTTTTATAAAGGAAAAAACCAGATTTCCAAGAAAATTATATTAAGGAAAGCTGCGGGACCCACTTCCACCATGTAAGACGTCGCATATCACATTTCACATTTCGCAAAATCTCCCCGATGGTATTATTGTGACCTCTCATATTTCCCTGATGCGATATACTCCGTCGCATCGCATCCCTTGAGGCATAATCAATTTTCCCCTCGATCATGTCCACTGATGCGATAAAGTCCATCACACATCGCATACCACACTCTTTTCAACTTAAACATTTTTCACACCATTTATTTTCACTGATATCGCGATTGCGATATCGCAATCGACCAAAAAAATAAAGTTGATCGGTATTAAATGAAGATTTTCACACGAGAAATGCTCTGATGCAACGAATCTGGTTTTAATGCGGAAATGATTATATGGGAACAACAAACCATATAAACCATTAATGTCATAAATTAATGGTTTTTTTGCCCATAACTTCATAATCATTTTATTGTAAGAAGAATTCAATTCATATCTTATCAACGTGCAAAGTCTCATCTGTTTAAATGTTTCTATTGCTATGATACTTGTGAAAAAGTAAAAACAAAAGTTCCCTCTTTCCTATTATCCTTTCTTACTATATTTATAAGCAAGCCCAAATAAGCAGAATTATCTGGAGATGTCTAAATCTCTCAAGAAAGCTAAGAAGCATATGGCCCCTGTAAACCCTACACCCACTAAATCCGAGAGAATAGAAATGTTGCCTATGTTTATAGATACTACGTGTGGACCTGAAATCAGATCCTCTTCATGGGAATCCATGTATAAGCTGCTTGAATATGAAAAACCTCACAAAGTACAAAGAAAAGAAACTGCTGATGCTCCCGATTCCTCCGAAGCTACAATTGAAGAAGTAGCTAATTATTTCCTACACTGAATTGCTGCGCGAACCAAATTCTTACCATATACTGATGTGGTAATATGGATCATTGAAAACCTCACTATTGGGGATAGGACATTTCTTACCCACAGAGGAACAATGATTGGTTCCTTTAAATCTGAAGACCTGAAGCAAATGTACCATGTTACAGACCCCGAAAAGGTCTACGATAAAGAATTTATTGCACAGTTCGCCAAATAAATGAGCTCAAATCAAATCCGATAAAGCAAGGGATAAGCAATCCTAACAAGCACAAGAATGAATAAAAGGGTATGTACTCTATTGACTCCCTTGAAAGCCCCTATTGCTATCTCTACAATGATGTCTACGCTTTTTGGTCAGCCGAACACTACTCGATTTTCAGTATAATGGGTCCCCCTCATAGAAGCAGCTGCATATGCCTATGTTATGGATTGGGGAAAATTATATCTAATAATATTTCCACTCAGATTTTAGAATATAGGAAAAGTCTCTCCATCTCTTCCAAAATCCCCCCCCCCCCCCCCATTCTATATGAGTGCCTATATTATGGATGTTCTGTGTTTTAGCTCAGATTTTCCAACCATGGGATGGAAATGGACTACCCAAGACCCTATACCTATTCATATATTTCATAGTATTTTGTGGGAATATAAGTATGAGAACCATTTTTACAAAATTTTCCATGGAGTCATTCTCCCTTTATTTCAAGCTATTTTTAATGAGAAAGCCCCCAAACTTTCAAAAGAGGTCCAAACTGATTTTTCCTCTATAGGGAAATGGTTTGGTGAAGTGTTATTCATCTATGTATGAGTATTTAGGAGGTTAGATCGACTGCATGTCATGCCTCTGTATGTTCCTAACAAAATTCTCACAAGAGATTGCATAAAAGACTGTTGGAAACGACCAAACCAGGTTTCTGAAAGAGGCCAAGAAAGCATCATAACCTTCTTTTCAAATAAGTTGTGGCGTTTATGGACTCGATAATTACAAGCATGTTGTTTAGATATTGGTTAGATTGAATGTTTGAAGTTATTCACAATTCCATACAGATAGTATGACCCAATTAAAGTTGCTAATAATTTCACTACCCAAGTGAAGATTAGGCCTTTTGTGCACAAAGACAATGATTTCGATGACCTATTTGAGTCCGTCAACAATTATTCTGTAGTTCAAAAATTTGCATCTTTACGCCTTCACCCATAGCATTTACTGAAGTTTAAACAATATAGGAATAAGGGATCTGAAGCGATTCCACTTAAAATTTTGGATGTCTCACAACCATTAGCTCAGAAAGAGAAATAAAGTTAATCAACAACTAAGGATACTGAAGTCCTTAATATAACAGGCCAGGGTAAATCAGTTGAAGTTCAAACTATGGATCTAGATTTCTCGAGTAATATAAATGATGTTTGGAAGGATTTTGATGTAAAAAAACATGAAGAACAAGGATCTATAGTTATTGATCAGAAAAAAACTATACATAATCCTCTTACTAAAAGTCAGGACTCATTTAGTATTGGGCCCTCTAACAAATTAGTAAGCACAAAAATAGTGGAATTCATCCCTGCCTTCCCCACCACCAAAATTTTTCTTAACATTGAAGAGATTCCTCCCGTGGACATTTTCTATAGTCCTAAAAATGAGGCAGTCATTAAAAGTCAAAAGAAAATAAGAATATCAGAGCAATCCTAACCCCTTATCCAAGGAGATATATCAATGGACGTTGTTTGGAAAAACACACAGGCAGATCATTCACAGGATCTAACTTGCCTAAGTCAGTTCACAGGAGCTTATGCTTCTGCAACCATTGACAAAGCCTCAAAATTTCATCAGTTGATGAAACAAAAGGATGAGAATATCATCCAACTTGAACTAGAGCTACAAGCAGAGAAGCAAAGTGTTAGTCAACAGTTACAGGTACAAATCGCACAGCTCCAGGAGAGCATGGATCAATTAAAAATTCAACATCAGAATGAGATTAGTTCTAAAGATTATCTAATTCACAAATTACATCTCTCTATTGAGCAAGTAAAAGATAACCCAAAAATTGATGAATTCAGAAAAGAGGCCCTAGAACTAAACACTTTATTGGCACAACAACATGTTTTTTTTTGTCAGAAATTAACAAGTATTCTTGAGTTATGTGAACAAAGTGACTCACTTGTGAATCACATTTCAGATATGAGGATTAGTTTTGATGATACAGATGATAAGGTTTCCCAGTTTGTCACTTGGAAGGATTCGGCTGATGGCCGAAAGGCCAACCTGCCCACGATCGAGGATTCAAAGAAAGAAATATTATTCAAAAACTGGGATATATAGTTGAAGCATGCAGAAAGATATTTTTAGAGCGAAGGATGTTGCTAGTAACACTGTGGAAACTGTTAGCCAAAATCTCATCACATCAAATATTATTGACAGATGTCCTCCCAGTGCATTACCTTTAGTAAAAGACTTGATAAGACAGTGGAAAGAAGTGTCAAAGGTAAAAGAAGAACATATCATGAAGATGGAAAAGCTGGATTGGGAGAAATATTGGAGATATTTAGTAAAGCCTCACAACCAGTGGCTTATGCTGCGCTGTCTCACAGATACATCTTCCTACATGCTTCCTCCACTTTCGAATGCTGTTTTCATTGGAAAGTTGTGCATTAGGAAAGGCCAACCTCCATAGGTTAATCCTATGCTTAATGTACTTCAACTAAAGTAACAAATGGAAACGGAGACAACAGGACAGTCCTCAAGCAAGTCATCCCATTAATTTCTATTTCTGTTTAAATTCCACTTACTTTAAGGATGGTTGTTTTAAACCTCCTCAACTTTTTATTGTAATAACTATTTTAAGACTTATTATTTTTATTTTTAAATCCCTTCATGTGTTTAAAGAAGGGGTCCTAAAATTTTGAAAGGAATACTTTACAGATTTTGCACTTTTTGTACTCTTGAAGTTTTCTGAATAGAAACGGTTGGACCAAGTACTTTTTCTCAAATGAGTAGAGTAAAGATATACATCTTACTTTTATCCTATGTGTTATATTTTTGCTTCAAATGAGAAATAATTATTTATTTTATGATGTTTTCATTTATGTATCTGTTTGAATATATTTTGACATCAACTCAGTTTTGAACATGTTATACTATTATCATTTTTATACGTATGAAATTCAGGAATTTTAAAGTTGCGATATATGTTTTATTAAATTTATTTAATTAAATCAATTATCTCAAACACTTTCATATATTTAAGTGAATGTATGATCTTTATTTGCATCCACTAAATGGTCATTTCTGTAGATCGCACAAAGAATAGATTTCATCTTGGGATACATAATAGATTATATATATTGTTTATTGAAAGCTTGCTAATATTTCCATCTATCAAGTTACACACAGTGATAAATCCATCCATTCACCCCAACTATATCAAATTGGGAAACTGGTCCCATAAATCCAGTCAGAGCCATCATCCTAAACAAAAAATGGACACTTTTTAAGTCCCCGACCAGGTGGTTTCCCTGATGTTGTTGCACCGATTTTCGGGGCCTCAACACAATCTAAGAAGAAGAATTTGCAAGGGTTTTCCCCATAATGGGTTTTTCCCTGGTCTCCGACCAATCCTGGTGTCTCTGTGTGAATTATTTTCTTCTATTGTTCCTTTATGTTCCGTTGCATTGATGATGATGCTATTGTTATTTCTACATAGTTGCATATGTTGATGAATAATGATGTAAATATTATTAATGTAATGATGTTATGGGGTGAAATGAATGTATTATTGAATAAATACAATTGTCAAAGAAAAGAAAAATATATCCCTATGGAAAATTAACATAAGGAATTTATTTCTATGCTAAGGAAAATAAAGACAACTTATTCTATAAAAATGAATAGATTCTTATTCTAAAAGATTGAATTGAAATAACATCCAACTATGAGATCAAAGTAAGTTCGAATTGACTGGTGTGTGTTAAAAGTTAAAAGTTCATTCATGCTTGTGCAATATTTATAAATACAAGACTAAAATAAATGCAAAAGTAAAAGGCTAATAGAAAGAAACAATTAATAAATGTTTTTGTTGTTTTTGTGAAGGTTTATTCAAGTGCTTATATTTGCGGAAGAACAAGAATTGAAGGAGTAAAATACAACACATAAATGATTAATGTAAAAAAAATCAATTAAAATAAATTATTGAAAGAACCTTGTAGAAAGTAAGCATAAGGGAAAAATATATATTTTGCAGAAATGAAGCATATGGAAAAATATTCAATGCTCGTACTCAATAGGGGGCCCTCCTATGGTGTTTGAGAGATAGAAAAGTAAGAAAAATTACTAATAAAACTCCATTTCTTGTCATGAAGGTGCAACCATATAAAATAAATTTATTAATTGAGCAATGCATGAAATTTCTTAATATTAAAAAATAATAATAACATTTGAGCATATTGAACATATCCAACATATGGCTTGCTTCTCACTAAAGTATTTTATAATGTTTAAAAATAACTATACTGTGAAACTTATTGCTAGAAACTAGATCTATGATTCGACATGTAAATGTTTGATTTCCATTAAAATTCTGATTCACATGATTCATTCTCAAGGAAGCGAATCATGTGATTGAACACATTGTTGTCCTTAAAATTATTTATTCCTTCATGATCTCACTTGGTTGATATAGAATCGAGCTTTATTTATACTATGCTATGATCTTTGGTGTATTTAAAATGCACCATTACACTATTTAAATTTGATATTGTAGTCAAATAGGATCCTTCTTCTTTTTCCCAATAGGTGGAAATCCATGTAGGCACCATTTGGAATCTTCCCATGTGCTTCGGTTGATTTTTTTTCATAGGATCTATTCAAATCTTGGATTCAATTGTAGAATATTAGTTAGGTTGCAGAATGTATCAAATTCTCTAATTCATGCAAATTAAGTGAAGTTTACAAATAAAAACATATAAAATTGAGAGAATACTGGATCTTTTACCTTATTTATTTTTTATGTCACTCCAATGGATTTTTGTTTCAAAATAGTAGTGTAGTGATGTGAGGATAAGTGGAAAATGATTGGAAGAGAAGGGCAAAAAATTGTTAAAAATATGAAATTCATATGGCCCAACAACATGCTTGTCCCTGAATACCATTTATTTTGGTGTTCATATCTACTTCCACCTTTATCACATGATAGTCAAGGTCATCGTTGTGTCACAATGGTGGAAGATTTTTTTTGGATCCTACAACTCATCCAAGATGCAACAAGAGTAATTATAGATCATCACTGAGAAGGAAAGCTTAAATTCGCTATTAAAATCAGATATGTTCCCCATCCAGATCTTGGAAAACCTCTTATACCGAAACTCCCAAAAATAATTCAAGTAGCCACCAATAAAAATAATTCCTATTGAATCTCAAGTAATTTTCAAATTCCCCATGCCATAAAAGATAACCCATAAACACTAGCAAGCACAAATCAAATCACATGTAGGAGGATCAACTAACCAAGTCAAAACTTTGAATGAAATCATCTTTCTCATGAATTTTAAAAGGGTGGTGGGATTGAGCTTTTAATTCTCAAAATAATCCCATGTTTCATTAAATGACATAGTAGGGGAAGGAGCACACGTGGAGGTGGACCTCTTAAGGGAGTTAACCTTGGGTTAAGTAAAATCAGGGCACCTTAACGGGCAAGGGATTAATTTGGATCCCACAAGGGTGGCTCCAACATTATCTCTATCATTTACTGGGCTCCAACAATACTGTGCATATACAAAATTTCTACATAATCACATTTGATGAAATAAAAACTGGCTAGAAGCACTGCAAAAAAAAACAATCTGGTTAGACTGCCCCCTGGCCCTCCACATCGTCTATGAAGGGTCTCTAGAAATAATGATATTTGTTCTGTCCATCCTGCTCAATAACGAACCAATGAACCTTTTATCACTCTCAATTTTTCAATTTTTTTTTGATAGGG